>CM055959.1:33420532-34020532 GCA_029490685.1 Schizonepeta tenuifolia
ATGATACGGAGGGAGAATATAACTAGTAAGGAACTTGTCGATAATCGACAGAAAATTATTTATGATATTGTTATATGAACAAATTCAACAATAATTAATTAAATTATTCATATTTAGCACTCCACTTCCTCTACGAAAATGTGTCATTTATCCATAAAAATGTGTCATACTTTACTTTATGTACCATCATATCCTTCATTCGTTGTGTTATTTATCAATTAATTTTTACCTTTATTCTACCCACAACAACTTTATTTAACTACCCTTCAACTCTACTTTATCTCACTCACAATAACTTTATTAGTTTCTTTTAAAACCCGTATCACCCACACAATAGGGCATATTATACGGAAGGATTAAAACATAAATATTAATTTATATTATCATCTAGAATGTTTATACCCGTACAAATTCAAAACTGAATGCAAAAATGGATTTCACTCTTGTTCTCGTGACAAACTCGTATAATAATGACTATAATTTACTCGAATCCATTTAAATTTATAAACATAAGTCGTTACAATGATTGATTATCGATCTCAGTAAGAAAATTCGGAGCACCATTTATTTTGCTATTATTAATTTAAATATTTTTTTAAATTTATTTAATCCAAAATCTTCTATCCCATATATCATTTTTCAATTATTGTTCATCCATTGGTGAACCTATATTCATACTTAGAATTGATGTATATTTTTCTCATTCCAGAATTGTTTAACACTACTAAAAAAATTTGGTCAAGGAATTAATTGACCTCGAATAGAAATAGCTTTATTTTTTAATTATATGTATGCAATTAAAACATAATTTATATCTTATTTAGAAGTTGTGATATGTTGTTTCCGTTATTATAAATCAAATTTAAAAAATTAATTTTATTTCATGTACATAAAATTATAATTAGGAACATACGACAATGAATCGGATACTCATTTATTAAGAATATTTCAAATTTAAACTTGTTTCTAATTTTTCTATATGTTCTCGTCCTACTCTCGATTAAAATTGTAACTTTATTCTACGTATCCATCTCAAATTAAGTCATTCTCGATAAAAAAAAAATTGAACACTACAGAGTTAATACTTATAAACTAAGTTTAAATACGTGAAATATAATTAATATACTAAGTTTGGTTTATAATTAACACAAATAACATAATACGTTCTAAATAAGATACTCCCTCTGTCCCTGGTTAGCATGACTACTTTCCTTTTTTAGCCATTTCAACTTTTTATGGTGTTTTCTGATGGTCCCGGTAACGAGTTAACTGGTGTACGGAGGGAGCATTTTATACTCGTTCGATAATTATAGTATTTAGATTGCGGTGCGAATTTTAAGAAAACTTAGGTAGAAGTGTAGAATGGACTATTATACTCTGTATCTTTTTTATTAAAAAGTAGTAGTATGTAAATATTTTGAATTGAGTAATAAAGTTGTGGTTCCGAGGTTAGTTTTTATGTAAATATTGAAATGAAATGAGGTTAGAAAAGTAAAGAGTGCGTAAATTCATTTCCTTATATGGAAAAACTATTCTTTCCGTCCACGAATCAAATACCTACCATATTTTTTGTCCACAAATCAAATACATATTTACCTTTTTGTACAAACATATCTTCCTACTTTATTCCTACTTGTTGGTCATCACAACAACTTTATTTTTACTTTTTGGTCAATACTACCATTTTTTATCATTATCACTGTTTTTTTATCATTATCCTACTACCCCTACATTCTAACTTTTACCCCACTCAAAACAACTTTATCAATTTTCTTAATCTCCGTGTTGGAACCCAAATGGGTATTTGATTTGTGGACGCATGAAGTATAATTTTTGTGGACAAACCAAAATTGGAATATGACCATAATTTTCATGGACGGAGAGAGTATTTATATACGAACGAAAATTATTATATTTTTCATATTTCCTTGTCTATAATAAGTGTAGTGCGGAGGGTGTGACACTGTGTGTTAAGAAATATTTAGTAAATATTTGTTGAATGTAGAAAGCGATACATCTCTTTTCATTTATTAGTTTATATAGTTATCATATATTAAATTATAAATTATAAATAATTTTATATATGTTTTATAACAAATAAATAGTTACACTTTTTATTGAAAATTTTGATTTCCCCTACATGAACGATTCTAGCTTTGCAAAATTCCTATGTGGCACACCCCAAATATCTCAATTCATATTTATCTAAATTCTCAAAATTTTTGAATTATTAAACATAAACTATTATATTTAAAATATCTATTAAAATCTTCTATCCCACATCGATTTTTCAATTAAACTCCACTTATTGAAAACTCTAAAAATTATATAGAATTAATGTATATTTTCTCATCCTCCGCACCGTGCACTAATTTAATTTGACCAATTTATTAGTTGGCCATCAATTGGGAATTGGCCTGTCTACCTAATTAATTGGAAAATTAAAATTAATTTTTTTATCAAATTAAATAAAAAACTATCAAACAATTTCAATTTTAATTCGATCAACCAATAAATTAGTCAAATTATTTTGGAACCATTAATTCGGCTCTTTCTTCTCAAAACTGATGTGGGACAAAAACTATTTACTTCTTAAAAAGGATGTTTTGTGTTGATTTTGTATGTGAATTGAGGTAATTCTTTTTTATAGCAAATATTTTTTTTGTCTCACATTGCTTTAAAATGAAGAAAAAATATATTTGAAAATTGTCTAAAAGAATTAAAATGACTTTGAATATCCTTAAGTTTATGAAGATAACATAAAATTATTAAAAAATAAAAGTTGCCCCGTTTGTACTGAATTGACCCTTCTACGCGCAGAATTCTAGGTTGGAATTGATCCATCGACAAATAGTTAGTATGTTTTCTGTCAATTTTCCTAGAAATTCGACGTTTCCAATGGAGAGGATAATTAAACAATTCGAGATGGTGTTTAATATTATTCAAACATGTTTGAAATTTATATACTCGTATTTGTTTCAAACCCGAATAAAAATTTGGCATCTGTGTTCCTTTTTAAAAAAAAGGAAATTTGTCTACCGCCACAGTTTTGAGTCGGAACCAGCCTATTGATCACATCTCTGATTAATAAGTGCATAATTAATAAACTCTGTTTAGAATTCATATAAACCCTAAAATTAATTTAAACAAAAAATTGATTGTACTATTCGTTCTCGTCCTTAACCCTATAATAATATTCGCTAATTAAAATTATAAATTGTGTAAAGATGGAAACTCAACTACAAATAACTCAAGAATTAGTTTATGGATGATGATTCTGGACTATAGAAAATACATGAAAGAGATACATAAAATAAAAAATTGAAAATAAATAAGAATAAAGAATAGAGATGTGCCACGTGAGATCCCAAGTTAAGGTACTCGTCGATTGGGAATTGGTCGTCTACCTAATTAATTGACCAAATTAAAATTAATTATTTTTATCAAATTAAATAAAAATTTATTCGACTATTTCAAATTTTAATTCGTCCAACCAATAAATTAGTCAAATTATTTTGGAGCCATTTATTCGGCCAACTAATAAATTAGTTCCCTACACAAAATAATTATTTATTCGGTCAACTAATAAATTGGTCAAATTAAATTAAAATATTAAAATAATTATAAAATATAGTTATTTATTAGGCCGACTAATAAATAAATTGGTTAAATAAAACTGGTGGAGCAAAAGATGAGAAAATACACATTGATTCTAGGTTTTTTTGTAGGCTTTTTAATAAATGAAGTTTCATTGAAAAACTTACGTGGAACATAATATTTTAGTAGATATTTAAAACTAATTATTTTATATTTAAAAATTTGAGAATATAGATAAATAAGAATGAAGTATTAAGAGAAATGCTACATATTTTTTTTTTCAAAGTAAGAATTATTTTCTTTTTAGTAATATAATATAATAATATAACATATTTTCCAGTAATGTAATATAAAAAAACAAGGAAGTTGCGATAATGGCGCAAACAAAAATGTCAACGAGGAATAAACTCTGCCATGAGGTAATTCAATATAAAGTGGGGCCTACAATGTGTATCTGCGCCCGTCAGCTTAAAGAAGGAATAATGCCTAACCATCCAACTAACTCATGGTAGAAAATATATTACTAAAATAATGGAAGTAAACCCAACTTAAAAAGAAATCAAAATAGTATTTCTTTTTCAAATGGACGGTGGATAGTGGCTGGATGCACACTATGTGCATGTAGGATCCAGGCTCGCGAGGAGAATCATTGGCGTTGAAAAGGATAAGTAGAAATTTAAAAAGTTATTGAAACCTTGGTTAGATTCAGCTACCCGAAGTCTTTGAAAAAATATTGTTCAACCTTAACCATCCGAAATCATTGATTGGCAAATGATGAGCTTACAAAATGATAAGGCTAGTTTGGCGAAGGATGAACTTACAAAAGTAGTAAAAATACTAGCTTTACTAATCGAGATTTAATCTACTCCAGCATCTTTTAAAATCATATTAAAATATTTCAGAATTTTTTTTTCTTTTGATACAAGGTGCATTAAGCATATTACGCAACGCTAAAGCCCAATACGAATATTTAAGAGGACTACAGGAGTTGGATATAAATTCCAACAGAAAATACTTGCAGGAATTGGAATAGGACACAAGTTTATAAACTTTGAAGGCGTTTACTTAGAGTGATTAATAATATATCATGAGCATACGAAGGATTAGATGATCAAACAAGTTCAAAAGTAATCAATCTCTCAAAATGTATGGTAGGTTAATCTAATACTATTTTATTTATCTATCATATCATCCAAAGTAAACACCGAGCTAAATCACACTAATAATTTTTTTAACGTCAATAACTAGTTGAATGAACATTATTACTTCTTCTGTTCCACTCATAAATTGTCATGTCACTATTCGGTGCAGAGATTAAGGGTAATAACAAAAGGATATAAACAGGGTAAGTCCCCTCACTTTTGAAGGATTTTGAAGAATTAAAACTTTTTATTTAAAATAAATTAATATATAAGTAAAATATCTAAATAAAAAAAAATAATGATAATATGAGCGGAGAAAAGAATGGTAATATTATTTTCAAATCTCATCCTAAATTTGTTGCACCAGAAATGCAATAAAAGTAGTTTACTTGCTATTGTACATCAGAAAATTTATACGACTAAAAGAAAAAAAAAAGAAAAAAAAAAAACTCAAGCTTTGACTGATAGCTCAATTTGGAGCAGTCAACTAGGAAACCCCATTGGGCTTGACCCGCTTGTGTCGGGTCGGGTTAAAATTTTAAAGGCATTATCTACCAAGTTGTCTTGTGAAAAATTTGTCGGTTCTCAATGACGAATGGTAAGTTGATTATTACAGCGAGTAACTAAAATTATGGGATTGGACATCCAATATAGTAGTAGTAGTAAATAATCTAATTAATTACCTAATTAGTGGAAATCAATATAAACATATTATTAAAAGAAGATAACTAGCAAATTATGAATACTCATGGAGATTTTTTCGAAAATTTCAAAATTTTATGAATGGTTTGTAATGAAATCTTCTTATATGAGAGATCTTCTATTGTTGTCTTTACTATAAATCCTCTATAAAGTCCAATTAGTCATAACATTTCGTAAGTATATAAAAATGAATTACATTGTAATATGTAATTTACTATGATAAATAATTCAATTATTGCAATTTGCTATATTTCATTCTTCTTATTGGGCAAGTAACCTCCAATCTATGATGGGCCAGATTGATTGAAGTTCGAAGACTTCAAAATGGTAGGATGACTGCCTTTATACACAATATCGAGGTGGATTAACTTGAGATTTTGATATCAGATTGAGTTTGATACAAAATATAATATAAAATTAAGAGTCGGACTCCGGTGCAAGCGTATGCACCGTGGAACAAGCTCAATACCCGACCCGCCCCGTTCCACACGCCCAATTGACCCGCACGTGAGGTCAATGCGCCGCGCGTAGGCCTCACGCGCCCTAGTTTTTTATAATTTAAATTTCCAGTTTACTTTTCTTTTTTTTTAATTTTCAGATTATTTTTCCCGACTACGCCTTCGGCTCCGATTTTACGCCTCCGCTTTCGCTCCGATTACTAAAATAAGGATAATCGGCGGGCAACAATTTGGATTTTTCGGCTCGCGCCGAAACCTTCGGCTCCCCTCGCTCGAATCTTGACCATAGAAGAAACGGCAACAATAAAAAAAAATTGGAAATTTAAAAAAAAAAACTGGAAAATAAATAAAAAAAATAAAAAATAAAAAATAAAAAACTGGTCAAAGAGGGGTTTGATCGGGTCAAACCCTGGTCAAACTGGTCGAGACGGGTCGGGTCGGGTCAAATGAGCGGGTGTTGTACGGTAAAACAGTTACACCCAAGTTTTTGTCTAAAATTAAATTTATAATTGTCAATTTAAACTTTTAAATTAAACTCGTAAATTTTTTGTTGATTTAAAATATTATTTAATTATATTTGACTCAACTCGATCATGACTCAACTCTTCCGCCTCACTGCCGTATGGTACAACTCATTATGGATATTCCGTTTTCTTTAATGAAGAATAAATTTTATCTATTTTTTTCACCGAATGTTAGTTAGCGGTCTACTGCATCTTAGATCCAAAGCAAAATCGCCTAATTTCCAAAATCTTGAAAGCAAAACCTTTTCACATCCTCTCTCTCTCTCTCTCTCTTCAACTTTGTCTCACAACTCCGTTCACTCTCGACATGTATAAACGAGGGAAAACGAAATGAACTGAATTGAATTGAATTGAATTGAGTCTCGTGGCCAATTAATTCCCTGCGGTGGAGCAGCATTTCAGATCGCGGCGGCGCAGCCTCTCTCAGATCTAAGCTGCCAAATCGGAAAGGGGTGTTGAATTCTCTTACAGCAGGTAACTATGTCTATCGGTTTCATGATCTGAGCTGGATCGATTGTGTTCTAGCTGTGCCAATGTAGTTCGACTTTTCCATGAGTGCTTGTTTAAGGCAGAAAGTGGATTTTCAGTTCTAGTTTTGCTATATCTGAACATCTTAATCGTGCTAATGTTTTTGCTTGATTGCTGGCTTTGAGTTTGAGGTGATAGTTGTGTAGTGGATGAGGGATAGAGGCTGTAGATTGTATTGGCTGATGAAGTGGTTTAATCGAAATAGGGGCATTCACATTTGGTTTTGCAGTTTGATATCTCGTTGCCTGCCTAGGGTGGTTGGCTGATGAAGAACGGGATGATAGAGTGCAGTGTCTGTCATTCCAAATTGGTTAATCCATCCATTAAGACTGTTTCACGAGCCTATGATCAACATAGGAGCAAGATTTCATCAAAGCAGCGGGTGCTTAATTTCTTGTTAGTTGGCGGTGATTGTGTTTTAGTTGGTTTACAGGTATGCTTATAATGGTTTTATCTAAGTGAGGGTGTTATTTTCTTACCCGTAGCAATGTAATGCTATGAGTTGATTTATTTTGTAGACGGAATGGTGTTTTATAGTGTTTGTTGTGATATGATGAAATGATTGACCATGCATTATTTGTGTCTGATGAGAAGAAATAGTAGTCCTGTAAATTGAAAGAATTAGGAATAATTGTTTTAAGAGAAATGTGATATTAGACATGGAAACACTGTACCCTTGCAACAATTGAGGCAGAATTTTGGAAAGGATAGTTTTTCTTACAATCAACGTAGCACTTTCGTTGCTTTAAGAAACTTTAGTATTCCAATTGATGGACTTAGTATACCTAACAAAACTCAAATGATTGTAGAATCCCATCTATAGGCATAGTAGGCATATTTGCTCAAAACTCTCAAATATAGACTTTTCAAATTATTGATACATTTCAATTATAATGCCTTTCATCAAACTCTTTGCTTGAGACTCGGAACCATATAAATACGGTGAAATGATTGGCCGTGCCAGAACTAAAGTGGCAATGGTTGATGATATTGGAGTTGCATTCTTTCTGACATTGATTCATGGGAAGAGTCTAAATTTCTAACTGTTTGAGAAAGATTGATAGAGTGAGAGAATTAGTGCAAAATCGAATTTCAATAGAATACGTAAGGCAAATAGGTGAAGGTAAAAAGACGAGAAGGGGGTAATCAACCTGGATTAATTGGATTACCAGTTGAGTTCCTGAAATTAAAAAGAACTGCTCACCACTTCTGATAATGTAACACATACTACTTGAAGGGCAGACTGACTCTCCTCCCAGTCTTCACCCATATATTTCCACCACATCGGTTTAGTTACAAGATAAACTTTTGATGTGGAGAGCTCCTTGGCTACATAACAATCTATAAGTTCGGATATCATGCATGCTCATTTTAAACTAAACTAAGCATCATATGTTCTGATCGTCCTTCTAGGTCTGCACTCTGCAGTGTGAAATCTTATCGGTGTCTCTGGTCTCATAAGTATCACTAAACCTTGTCTGATGATGTCTGATATGTCTTTCCAGCCTGTTCTGGTTTATATGTCCAAGGTTGATGGGCGCTTCAAGTTTAGCCCCATTAGTGTTAATTTTTTGACGGAGGTTGCGAAAGTTCTTTTTGCAATTGCAATGCTTATATTTCAGGTACTTCTTCTACCCATCCGGTCATTATAATGAAAAGAACTATGTGTATTATATTAATATGTATATGTATTTTCATTCAGTTATTGGACAGTATGACTAATACAGAAAGGTGAAAAACCTTGTTAAAAAATAGAAAATGGGAAGTTGTAGACCTTGCACGTTATCAGTAAGGTTACGAGGGATGAAAAGCATTTGATGATGTTTTAATACAATAATTACATTAATGCATATGGTATTGGTAAAAATTACCAGAATCACCCTATGCTGCTATATTTCAAGTACATTCACTCAGATTGTTGATGGGAGTTGGGTCTCTCCTGCAGGCTAGGAGACAGAAGGCTGGTGAGAAGCCGCTTCTCTCAATGTCCACGTTTATTCAGGTGCTTTTAAACATGGATCTATCTATATATAAATTTAGCTTCAAGGATACTTTAAAATTTGTACTTTATGTTTATTATTATTATTTCCCCCAACCTGTACTGCGGTATTTTACTTAATCTCACTTTAAAGTTTTCTTGACTGATATACCTTGTTTATATGTATTGGCAGGCTGCTCGTAGCAATGTATTACTTGCCGTTCCAGCCTTTCTTTATGCTATAAATAATTACCTGAAGTTCATTATGCAGGTAAACTTGAATTCATATAAATATGTAATGTCATTAGTATTGCATATGTGGAATCTTGTTATTCCTTTATCCAAGTAAAGACAGATTGCTGTAGTCTGTAGTTGTTTTTGGCAAGTATTAAACTTAAACAAGTCTCTTTGTATCCAACTATAGCAAACTATACTTGGATTTTGTTGGATGCGTTTTCACTGGCTCTGTAATGAATACTAGTGGCATTTTCTTAGTTGTTTCTCTATACAACTGTGTTTTGGATGATTACTAACTCCCAATTCACAAACCTTTTTTTCCAGCTATATTTCAACCCTGCAACAGTAAAAATGTTGAGCAATTTAAAGGTATGTTGCTAGTGAAGCTCCTCTGATTTGATGTGCTAGTTGTCTTTCTTTATTTGTGTTTAATAAACGTGGAAGAAAAGGTTTGCAAGATATCCATTATTTATTTACTCCGATGCCTGATAAGCTTGTTTGTGAAGCATCAATAATTTGGTTTCTTGATAAATGGTTTCTTTAAGCAGGAGATCTATTCTCATGTTTTCTCAAGCTATTGTGGCAGTTCATAAAACTCATCAAGAAAGAACATTTCAATTACATGCTTTTTTGCAGTATAAGCCAGAGCATGTTTAGGTGGAAAAAAAGTTTTCTGAAAAACTTACAGCTAAGCAAATTTCTACTAATAGTTGGGTCTACTAAATTCAAGAGCATCCCTCCTTTCTTGCAAGGCAACCAGCATATCAGAATCTCTTTGATTGATGAAAGCACTAGAAAAACTTATTATCTTCAAGTCATTTTTACTTGTAATTCAATTACCATTTTTCATGTTTACTGTTTTACAGGTTTTAGTCATTGCTGTGCTTCTGAAGGTCGTTATGAAACGTCGATTCTCAATAATTCAGGTTAGTTGGCTTGATTTTGATAAAAGATGAAGGTTCACCAGTTTTGGGGATGTAATGAAATAAGATTTTGATGAATTAGTTGCAAGATGAGCCATAAAAGGCAACATGTAATATAATGTCTATAGTTTCTAGTGATATGCTGTTAAATTGCAGTGGGAGGCTCTTGCGTTGTTGCTGATTGGTATCAGCATAAACCAACTTAAATCCTTACCTGAAAATACCGCTGCTTTGGCTCTTCCAGTGACAACTGTTGCATATGTGTATACTTTGATATTTGTAAGTTATCAAGGCATCTGCTGGTTATTGCATTCATCATGTGCATGTATTTGAATGCCTAGACACATTATTTTACCCTCTATTTTTCTTCAAGCTTTCCCTTAGTTTTTTTTTTTTGGTATCCAATCAAACTCACTTATATATGTTTAATACAGGTTACTATTCCTTCTATGGCCTCAGTTTTCAATGAATATGCTCTAAAAAGCCAATATGACACCAGTATTTATCTTCAGGTGATAACATTTACAAGTTTCTGTAGTGTATTTAGAGTATCTTTCCTGTATCTTGCTGGCCTGTACTTTGACCCTTTTTGTCATGTATGTGGACCCTCTTCAAATATGCCCTTTTTTTGCAAAAGCAAACAAACTAAAATTGCGGTGACTGTAAAGTTAAAATGTCATTGGTTTCGACTAAATTGTCTCTTCCATAAGCCAGACCTTTCTTGTTCATATGTGCTTGTATTCTTAGGATGGGTTTGCCCAGGTCTTCATATTTCCGAGAGTACACTTGAAACAAAATCAATTTGGTGGTGCAAATGTTGATTCATTTCATGACTTCTGTATGCCATTTAACCTGCAGAACATATTTTTGTACGGATATGGAGCGATATTCAACTTTCTCGGAATTCTTGTAACCGTCATCATTAAAGGTATTGGTGCAAAAAGTTGCTTTAGGTATCAGTTCTACCTTTTGCAAGCTTTTACATCCAAGTATAATTGGAAGTGTAGAACATGGTTTACAGGTTTTCCTTCTGTTAGTGTCATTGCATTGCAAATGGAGGACTGTTCTTGCTTTAGGATGGTGAAAAACTTGATCCTGATCTTATAAGTAATGTAACTTGACTGTTTCAGGTCCTAGAAGTTTTGATATATTAGAAGGACATTCAAAAGCAACCATGCTTTTAATATGTAACAATGCAGCACAGGGAATTTTATCCTCCTTTTTCTTCAAATATGCTGGTAAGAAGATGAGTTTAAGAGTTTTCGAGATTATTTAGTAACTTTCTTGGACTAAAAGTCCTCTCCTTTACTTAGTACCTCATCACTATAGCTTATAGTTAATGTTTCATAATCAATGCTCACCAAGGCTTTTTCAATGTCAACAGATACGATTTTGAAGAAGTATTCGTCTACTGTAGCTACCATATTTACAGGCATAGCATCCGCCGTCATGTTTGGCCATACATTGACCATAAACTTTATGTTGGGGATTTCAGTTGTTTTCATTTCAATGCACCAGGTAGCATAAGTAACGGATATTCTGTTTCTTCATGTGTACATGGGACTTAACTCTTGATTTTTATTATTCTAGTTCTTTTCGCCTCTTTCAAAAGTTAAGGATGACCAGCAAAGTGGTATGCCTGAGAAAGTGAATGTACAGGATGATCATAGGTATCTACTTTTTGTCTCTGAAATTTTTGCATATATGAGACATAATAAATTTTCGCTGGTCTTGCTGCTAAATTCGTTTGGTTGCATCTTCTGAGTTTAATCTCTTGCATGTGATTGTTAAGGTCTCAATTATATGAACAAGATATTGGTAGGTTTACCTAAAAGCTGGTGACTGACAATAATCTGTTTGACTGTGATGCACTTATAAATATGGATAGTTTTCCTGTATAATTACGAGAGCGCTGCCATTGTATTCCACTTTGGTTTTGAATGTGTTCTGTTTATTTCTGTTTCCTATAGCAAAGAGCTGTATTTTTTCCCTTGAAAATTAGTGTATAATGGGGGTGGGGGTCTTTCTGTGGGAAGATGTACAACAGGCAGTGATCAAGTACTGTAACATATAGACTATAAAGTATATATTTCTGTAAGGTAGTACTTGAACGTATTTATCCTGATATTAATGAAAATAAGTCATGACAAATGAGGCATTTCTGGCATGCAATGGAGCAAGCCACTTTTGGTATCTTCGAGATGTAAACTTTTATCTGTCCATTGTTGAATTTCCTAAGCTGATTATGTTTACTTTATTTCATGCTGATTGCTTCTAGGTTCTTTTCTTGTTAATTGTAACAAGTTTTCAATCTGGAGGAAGATCTTAGTCTCACACTACATATTCTCAATTTTTATTCCAGGTCAAGAGAGTCATCCTTCATCGAAATAGCTGCTGGAGCTAATGAGGAGGTACAATCCATTAATATTCTTGAAGATGATTATATTTTTTTCTTCTGAAACACATGGTGTGTCCTCAGTTCACCCTTTAAATTGATTTTGTTATCCTTATTTTATTTGCTGTGTCCAGGCTAGTCATCGTGTGGGACCTGATGAAAGACAACCTCTTCTTCCCACCTAAAGTTGCTTTTCTTCAGTATGTTGCTCTGTCTTAATTCTTTCTGTATTTTTTTTTTTAATTCAAGAGTTGGTGCAGTAATTGTTAAATTTTGATGTTACCATTTAAAGATACTGGGCTCAAGGAAAACTTCGACCCAAGCCAGCCCGAAAATCGATCAAGCCCTTAAAAAATTTAAATACTAGCCAGTCTGGCCATAAAATAGGATTACAATACAAAATTACCGGTCCAGGCTGACCCAAATGGAAATTCAGCCTGGCCTGGCGGAAATTGGTTGGGCCGAAAAGCATATGGCACATCAGCCTGAATTACGGCCGGGGGCTTTTTTGAGCAGCTCTCCTTATGGTTATTTTATTGGCATAAAAAATGTTCATATAGGTAAAAGTATGTATTCCTCTACATAACATGAAGAACTTGATATTTGATAGCTGATGGATTTCTACAACTATAATAAGATCAGATGTTTGGTCTGGATCGTAGGAACCTGAGCTCTCCTTCGTATATCAGAACTTGAAGTACTTTAAAAAATTGTGTTAGAAACGGAACGTTAGTAAAGAATAGCATGTAGTCATAGACCCAGTAAAACTTTGTTTTCAGTTACGAGAATATGGCTTCAAGGTGTTCTATCTCTGCTATGCCATTTTGTTTATATCAATACCTAACTGATACTGCACAAGTTTTGCATACCAATCTGCCATCTCAACACTCGTGTTTTTTAACATCAAATTTAATTTCAGGTATTTTCGATACTATCTGTGGAAGATATAGAACAGAAGATTATGCAATGTTTATTAGGAAAAGGAAAATAAAATGCAATCGGATCTCAACACTTCGAAGTACGGTTAGTGTCATTTTCTCCCTGGCACATGAACATACTTCCCTGAAGAAATTGAAAATGCTTTGTTGGAGAAATCAACTTCTGAAGCCACAGGACAACTGCTACATGTTTTGTCTGCCGGCTTACTCTTATACGCACAGTGTAGACTCATTATGTATATTGATGATTTATAGGTCAATTATATGTTGATTCATTTTTTAAACTCAAGATAATCTTCAATCTATATGTATTTTTTAACTTCTTTTTTGTTTTTTTGACTCGTTCTACTCATTTTTCCCGAATTTTTGTGATCTGCTGGGTCTGTAGACTTTGAGATTTTCATATCAAATTTCAATTCTAATGCTGACTGCCTAAGTCCAAGGTTTCATCTGATTGGTTATGATATGCAGATAAAATTAAATTAATCTTGGAATTGTACCTTCTACACATACCTGAAATTTTCATTTAGTTAAAAGAACTTATGTATGAGTGTTTACAATTGAATAGTGTGTAAACGAGCTTTAAATTGGAGCCGGACGAAGTGACATTAATTCTTTTATTGTTTCCATTAGATTAATGACACGAGTAGATTTGAAGATTTTGGAATGAAATTTAATCTCATATTTCAATTTGCAAATGGCCACATGTCTCTCATCTAACAAAGGCAATTGAAGATGTTATAAGGTTAGACAATAAAAGAGCTGATTTGGGATGGAGAATCAAATTTTAAAATGGATTCGAAGAGAAGAATTTTAAAATGAATTGAATACAATTTGAAAAAAAAAAAAAAAATGATCTAGTTTGGAGATTTTGTGCGCCTCTCTCAAGGGCTGGATAAGTGGAACGTAATGTGCACCACAATTATTTTTTTTCACTTTTTTAATTTTTTATTGATTCAAATAAAGTTAAGACTACATCTAATCTATGGTGATTAACAAATTTTAATTACTCTTAATTATCTTAATACCTCTTAATCCACTCCTGATTGAGATTAGGAGCCCCTAGTTGACGTTAGCGGTAGAGATATGGGCGCGTTTACCTTTGTCATTCTCATTTATTCACATAATATAATGCGCTGTTATGATCTAGATAGACAAAAAGTACAACCTACCCTAAAATAGGGCTAGTTGTAATTAGGGAATGATTATGGGGAATTAGTAATAACTAGCGTATAACCCGTCGATTTATAAAAATTAATAAAATTAAATATAGTATTAATAAGTGATAGATTAAAAAAATATATTATTTGTTAATTATTTTAGCGTAAAATAATTTGATTATTCAATCTACTAAACTCGCTTAAAATTTATATCCCTTGAACACATCTTAAATTCAATTAAAAAGTAATTTTACCACATATTTACGTCTCAAACCATATAGTTATGTTTGTTAAAAATTATAACTAATATATTTTCATTACTTTCGATAATTGTTAAAGCTCTATTCTTCTACAAAATCGATGTGGGCAAAAATATATTTCTCTCTCAAAGGAAATCAACTCTTAAGTTGAATCTTTTAGCTTTTTATAAAGAAAAAGAGGCAAGAGAAGGAGCGGGTAGTGAGAGAGAGAGAGAAAAGATTTATAGATAGCGAATAATACTATAGATGTTAAGATTGTCTATAAGATGAAAGTGATCATAAATACCCCACATTATGAATTCAACACAAGATTAAGAAAAAAAAAAGTTAAACCGCCGCTTCACAATCATCCCGTCTGCCCCGACGGTTCCGACCTGGAACCGGCCTATTGACTACAATACTGATTTTAAATTATATAAATAATCATCTTCCAAATATATTCACAAAAAAAATTAATGATGATATTTGTTTTCTTTTTACCTGAAATTAATATTTAATTATATACGTAACTATATTCCAAAAATATTCACACAATATTTAATAAATAAAAATTTAATTATAAATTGTAGTATTATATAAATAATCATCTTCCAAATATATTCACAGAGAAATAAATGATGACATTTGTTTTCTTTTTTACCAGCTTCAAAAATAACTTTTTTAACTGAGAATAGAACTTCAAGAATTGTTTCACTATGTACTTGGTAGTTTTTCCTTTTTACAAAACTTTATGTGAAATGATTGTGATTCATAAAATTATTTAGTCAATAATATAAGATAAAAGTTGACCATAAATATTCTTAATTTTATGAGTTCAAAATTATATAATATATTAAAAAAAAGTTGTCCCGCAAGTACTGAATTGATCCATCTACGCGCACGATTCTTGGTCGAAATTGACTCGTTGATAAATCGTTAGTAATTTTTCTGCCAATTTTTCTACATATTCTACGTTTTCCAACGGAGACGATTAATCAAACAATTTGAGATGATGTGTATAGAATTATTCAAACTTGTTTGAAATTTATATACTCGTACTTGTTTAAAATCCGATTAAAAAATTAGTCATTTGTATTCCTTTCTGAAAAAAAAAATCCGTATATTAGTCTACTGCCACAATTCTGCGTTGGAACTGGCCCGTTGACCACGACTCTGATTTATAAGTGCGTAATTTATAAAATTTGTTTAGAATTTATATAGATCCAAAAATTTAATAAAAATAATGATTGTACTATTCGCTATCGTCCTTAATCGTATAGTAATATTCATTAATTAAAATTACAGATTATGCAAAGTTGGAAACTCAACTACAAATAACGTAAAAATTATTTCATAGATGACGATTATAGATTTTAGAAAATACATGGGAAAAAAAGCATAATATGAAAAATTTCTCGAGTTGAGGTAACCGTCGGTTAGGAATTAACTCGTCTACCGCCACGATTCCGGGTCAGAATTGGCCCGTTGACCACGATTTTGATTTATAAATGCATAATTTATGATGATTCTAGATTTTAGAAATACATGAGAAAAATGAATAAAATGAAAATTTTAAAATTAATAAGAAAAATGAATGAAAATTTGTCACGTGGGATCCCAAGTTGAGGTACCCATCAAATTGGCCCGTCTACCTAATTAATTGACAAATTAAAAATTACTTATTTTTTATCAAATTAAATAAAAAAATTACTCCCTCCGTCCAATTTAAGATGCCCTAGTTAAGTGCTGGCACGAGATTTAAGAAAGCTGATAAAGTGGTAGTAGGTGGAGAAAAAATGACCTTGAGGATATTGTTAACCAATGTAATTAAGTTTCTTAATTGTGGAATTTATTTCCTTTTTTTTCTAAGGCATTAAATTGCTTGCTTTCTTTATTTTTTTTTCGTTGGTTTTTTTTTTCCAAGACATCAATCTGCCTTAATTCTTATTTTTTTTTCGTTTGTTTTCTTTTTACTGTTTGATTAATAAATTGCATAATTAAACTGTCCAAATAGGGATTTTAAACTGTTAAAGAACAATAAATGCAGAAAATTCAAGCAAGGGAGAAACAGGAGGGAAAACTCAAAATTTGGAGCCAAATGATAAACTTTATTGATTAAACAAACATTAAAGTACATTGATTTGATCCAAATTTGTAGAGGGAAATTTCAAACCAACCTAACACCTAAAAATCTCTGTAAATACAACAGGCTGCTCAGATTTTAATGCCCATCTTCAATGCTTCAACTACCACAACCTACAAAAGAAAATCGAAATGGTACAACCAAGGAAAAAAGAGCTGACAACTGCTGAGCTCAACACAATAGCTCAATGGTGTCTACAACACACTAAGAATGGAAAGTTGATTTATGGTGCAAAGAAGGAAGCTGCAGAGAAGTTTGGAGTCAATGAGAAGACCATTTGGAGGATTCTGAGCAGGGGAGAAGCTCAGCAAGTTCAGGGACTTCCTGTGGCTTTGAGAAGCAAGAAGATAGGGTTAGAAAGAAGAAAAACCAAGCCATTTGATGATGAAAAATACAAGGCCCTCTCAGTTTTGAAGAAGACATCATTGAGGCAAGTTGCATCACATATGGATGTCAGTAAAAGCCAAGCTCACATCTGGAAAAATACAGACCTAATCCGACCACATACAAATGCCATTAAACCATTTCTTACCCCTCAACACAAATTTTGCAGACTCAATTGGTGCTTAAGTCAGCTTGGAAGCATCATCACAGAAGGCAAGATCAAATTTAAAAGAATGCAAAATACAGTGCATGTAGATGAAAAGTGGTTCTACCTTTCCGAGGCAAAAGATAGGTACTACCTTTCCAAGAATGAGAAGCCACCAGAGAGACAATGTCAGTCAAATAGATACATCAAAAAGATCATGTTCACTGCTGTCATTGCAAGGCCAATAATAGATGAAGAAGGCACTGTCATCTTTGATGGTAAAATAGGGATATTCCCATTCATAACAGAGGAGCCAGCTATCAGAAATTCCAAAAACAGACAGAAAGGGACCATGGAAACCAAGACAATCAACAATGTTACCAGACCAATCACAAGAGAGCAACTACTCAATCAGGTAAACACATACACATACACATATTAGGGACTAGTGGCCACTGAAATGCATCAAGTTACTAGTGGTGGAATCAGCAAGAAGTAATTGCATCACATTGCATCAGCATGTATCATTTGCATCATTTGCAGATCATCACAGTTCAAGTAGTAGTATCTGTAGCAGAAATGCATCAAGTTACTAGCGGTGGAATCAGCAAGAAGTAATTACATCACATTGCAGAGCATCATGAAGTATCATATGCATCAGCAAGTGTCATTTGCATCATTTGCAGAGCATCATCAAATGGTAGTATCTGTATCTGTAGCATCAAACATCGATCATACATGGAAATGTTGACATGCAGCTGGTACCAGCAATTAAACACAAGTGGCCAGAATCTCTAGGAAAACATATCTACATCCAACAAGACAATGCCAAACCCCATATTCTAGACAGTGACCCACAATTTCAAGCAATTACACATAGTGATGGTTTCCATTTTGAACTCATTAACCAACCAGCCAATAGCCAGACACAAATGTCAATGATTTAGGCTTTTTTAGGAGCATTCAAACACTAAAAGATCAGATGGCAGCAACAAATGTTGATGAATTGATGGTAAATGTAATGACTGCATTTGACAACTACCCAGCAGAGAAGATCAACAAAATTTTCCTAACACTACAAGCCTGTTGTGGGGAGATCATTAAGTGTCAAGGAGGAAACAACTACAACATTCCTCATATGGGAAAGGATCACTTAATTAAAGAAGGCATTTATCCAGACTGTATTGAAGTGAATGAACAAGTGGTCACAGATGGTTTGGACTACTTAAACCAACATGGAAATGCAGAAGACATATGGTACACTCTAGATGACATTACAGAGTCATTGAATCAAGTTAATGTTGAAGACTGAAGGCTAGCAAGAGGGTTTCAGAGGACAGTGACACTAGTTGAAGCTTTACAGGGACAAACAAGTGTAACTTTTTGTTTTTTGATTTGTTTGGAATGTAAAGTAATCAGTTATTCTGCAATATTAGGGACAAACATGTACTGCCTTATCAATTTGAGCCTCCAACAACTAGGAAATGCATCAATTTCCTAGTGGTGGCATCACATAATCATGAATGCATGATTGCATCAACAAGTATCATTTGCATCATTTGCAGAGCATCAACCATCAAGTAGTAGTATCTGTATCTTCTTATATCAACATATATAAACATATAAATGTAATGAATGCATCAGCAAGCATCAAACTGCATCACAACACACATTTTGCATCACAGAAGCCATCACTGCAACAATCAGCAAGTATGGAATGCATCACAGAAGGCATCATTACAACAATCAGCAAGTATAATTTGCATCACATTGCATCAGTTATTTGAGCCTCCAAACCTAGGTAAATTACACTAAGTGGTGGCATCAGAAATTCATCAAAGAATTGCATCAGAAATTCATCACAGAAATTCATCACATAAATTCATCATATAGACAGAAATGGCATCACCAGCCAATCCCCCACACAGAAAAGGTATCACCAGTCAATCCCCCACAGGTGAGAAAGGTCAAACCTGAAAAGCCATGGGCTTGTGCGGGGTCAACCAGCCATGAGATAAGGATTCATCATCATAATCCCAGTCGCCGGCGATCTTGGCGGCGCAATAGATCTGATATGGATCGAGAGTTGCCGCCGGCTCAATCTCCGACACGATTTTAGCGAATTTCTTCACCGGATGTTCAGGAGTCGGGGATGGTTCCCACCCCGGTGAAACCCACAAAGACTCCATAAACTCAAGAGTATCGCTGCGGAGATGGTCGGGGGATGGTTCCCACCCCGGTGGAATCCATAATTCCTCCGATTCATCAATCATAGGATCCATAATTCCTCCGATTCATCAATCATAGGATCCATAATTCCTCAGACTGGGAATTGAGAGAGATAGTGGATAGATTCGGAAGCGAAATGAGAGAGAGAGAGATGGGGATGGATCGCAGCGGAACAGAAATGAGAGAGAGATGAGAGAGAGCATTAGGGTTTCAGAAATGAGAGATAGAAAGATGGATCGCGGCGGAAAGGGATGAGAGAGAGCATTAGGGTTTCAGTAATGAGAGAAAGAGAGAAGGATCGGTTTTGTCTGTTTAATTTTGGTCTGGGTTGTTAATTATTGGGTTTGTGTTAATTAAGAGAATAGATTAGGGGTTAATTGAGGTTGGGTTAGTAATAAGAGTGTGGGCCCAAATGATAAGGGGTAGTAATATTCAGTAAATGATGAGGTTATAAGGGTAAAAAATACACAATAGGGCATATTAAATTGGACAAAAAAAAAGAGGGCAAACAGTGCATCTTAAATTGGACGGAGGGAGTATTAGACTATTTCCAAATTTAATTCGGTCAACCAATAAATTATCCAAACTATTTTGGAACCATTTATTCTGTCAACTAATAAATTGGTTCCCTAATAAAAATAATTATCTATTCGGTCAATTAATAAATTGACCAAATTAAATTAAACTATAAAAATATAGTAGTTATTTATTCAGCCTATTAATAAATAAATTGGCCAAATAAAACTCCTACAAAAAATAATTATCTATTCGGCCAATTAATAAATTGACCAAATTAAATTGAATTAAACTATAAAATATAGTTATTTATTCGGCCGATTAATAATTAAATTGGTCAAATAAAACTGATGGAGCAAAAGATGAGAAGTTTCATTGAGAAACCGACGTGAAACACAAGATTTTAGTATAGATAGTTAAAATCTATTATTTTACATTTAAAAATTCAAAAATTTGAGAATTTAGATAAATATGAATAGAGGAATATAAGGAGCGCCACGTAGGATTTTTTCAAAGTAAGAATCATTTTTATTTTAGTAATATAATGATGATTAAGGTATTTATGGGTTATTAAAAGTGGATAATTAATTAAGGTTATTAGGGTTATTAGCTCCAACTATATGGTTTACTTATTTACAATTATTAATCCTCTATTTTGGTCTTTTTTATTTTTAATCAGGGTCTCTTAATTTCAATTACGGTTTATTAATTAAGTATTGATGAAATTAAAAATAAAATGAAGTACTAAAAATCTGACCATACGGTTATGAGGGTGTTCCTATATAGATATGATTGTGGTTTGTGTGGGTAATCTTCATGATCTTAATTTATTAAAAAATTGTACGATCTTCAAATGATTGTAATTTCACAAATATTCTTATGTGAAAGTAGCACATATTTGTACTTACACATAGTATACTAATAAAATGTGAATCCACTAATTATACCTGTAATTTTTACATAATTGTGATTTTACAAAAAAATATGAAAGCACAAATGTGTGTGAAAAGCACATATACACATTTGTGCTTTCACATATTATATGATGTGAATTCACGTTTGAAACTCGATCATTGCGAGCTGATTTCTTATAAAAAAATTTGAAATTGCAATGGAAGAACAAAAATGTTTAAAAGTACTATTTTATTACTTTTTTCAAAATGTGCTATAATTAATTTTATTAATCCTTAAAGCGTTACTTCCCTACCTCTCCCTTCAAAATATACGTTCAAATTCAAATATAGGTTGAAGGAACAAGATTCACGTTGCACACAACAGAGTTGAGATCAAAATTGTGATGGTAGTGCTGATTGCAGCGGAATTTTAAGAGAAAGGAAGAACAGACACAATGGATTATAATTTTCACGAGATTATAAATAAATAATTTTATGAAGTACCTCAGGACAAAATATTCACTAATTGTATGTGAACAACGAAAACACTTCGAGTAAATAAGGTCACAGAAACTAGTACTCCCTCCGTTCATAAGTAAATGTCCAGTTTGCTACAGTACACGTGTTCGCAAGTAAATGTCCAATTTACCTTTTCGTACAACACTACCCTCTTTACTTTACAGAAATTACTACCCTTTGTCATTTGAGACCTCAACTTACATCAACTTTATTTCTACTTTTTTATCATCCAACAACTTTATTCTTACTTTTTGGTCAATACCACCTCTTTTTTGTCATTACCACTGTTTTTTTGTCATTATCTCACTACCCTTACATCCTAACTTTTACCCTACTAACTTTCACTTTATCAACTTTCTTAAACTCCGTGTCCAGCACAAAATGGGCATTTACTTGTGAACGGAGGGAGTAATATTTTATCACTCCTTTCACATCAAGTTGAGATTAAAGTTGCTACAGCTATCCTCGTAAAAACTACACGAAAACCATACTAAAACTCTACAAAGATTTATCTTTTAAGCGCACATAATCTACATAGAATCTTGAGGCTTGGGCTCCACTTCGATATATCCACATAGTCACATCTTGAGCCCATGATCTTCATGTTATCCATCCATATCTTCAACTAACAACCTTATTTCCATGACTCCACCACACTTAACTTGGTCTCCACGTATATATCAACCCATATTCTATTATTTTAGCACCTGCAAAACAAACTAATTAAAGAAGAAAGACAAAACAACAAAAAATATAATAATTAACTTAATAATTATTAATAATTATTAAAACATGAAAACACCAACATTGGTGACATGAAAACGAAAATTGCGTGATGCTCACGAGATAAGTAGGAGATTCGCTCTAAAAACATGTTTAAGACCAATTACGGCAGAATTCTCAAAATTTTGCTCTTAAATTTAATTTTAAAGTTTTTCTTGTGCTGTTTTTAGCCCCTATTTCACAAATTCATATAACAGTTATCCTATTTTGTATTGATCATTTTATAAATTTTGTGGGCCAAACTTAATTTGTGAGGTAAAAATGATTTAGGCAGGTGTAAATTTAGGAAAACATTTAGGGGAGTGTAATTATTTTTGTGGATTCCATCTAATTTAAGAGATCTACTAGAGATACAACTTTTAACTTATTTTTAATTATTTTTGCCTAAAATTTGAGTTAAAACAGATTTTAAGATATCCTTCCAAAATTCTCTAATGTTATACACTTTAAACATTTTGAGCTTCACGCAAGGAGATTAAAACTGATGTAAATTGCGTGGATCTAGATGCATTTCCAATCCTAACCAAATAAACACTAGTAGTGATGGTAGTATAATAATTGGTCAACTATTATTTTGGTTCAGTTGTCACGAGGCATATGTCATTTTGTTTACTTTTATCTTATTTTATTTCATTTAATTATTTTATTCGCATTTTTCAGTTTGCCGATTGACAATAAGGATAAGAGTAAAAATTAGTTATATCCACTTAGTATATATTGAAATTAGTTATATCCACTTATTGAAAACCAAATTAGTTATATTCAATTTGATCTAAATACCCTTAAAATAATTGAAAATGACAAAAAAAACCATCACTTCAACCGTGTGTTGCATGGGGAATTGGAAAGACAAAGATTATGTTGCTACTTTATGAATTAATTAGGTTAGATTGGAGAGGTAGGTGAGAGTAGAGTTAAAACCCTAATCCCGCCCACAAGTTCAGGTTAAAGAGTTAAAACCCTGATATTATTTTTTTTTTTTCGTTAGGTATTTAATGTAATTTGATATTAATTTTTTATTTAATTGATAATGATAGCATTATAGTAAGAACAAAGTATATTTTACATCGAAGAACAATTATATAAATTTGAACAAAAATGATCCCGCGCGAGTTATGTAGATCCCACTCGAGCGGGATCTGAAAATAATTCAATAATATGTGAGCGGGATTTAGTGTTTGACGAGTGGGATTAAAAATAAGTGGACTGAAATATATTATTTTGTGAAATTTATTTTATATATTTTAAGTTATGATTTTTTTAATCGTATAAGGTATTAATTTTATAAGTTTCATTAAATTTAATGTTCTAGTGATAAAAAGAACATTTTCCAACACAAATAAATTATATAAATTTAAAAAACATAGATCCCGCTCGAGTTATGAAGATCCCACTCGAGCGGGATCTCAAAATACATCCATCATTTGCGGGCGGGATTTAGTCTTTCACGAGTGAATGTAGAAGACATAAACAAAAATATATTTATTTTTAATATATTATATATATATAGTAAGTTCTAATCTTTTTTATCGTATAAGGTATTATTTTTTAAATTTTATTAAATTTAATTTTATAGTAATAAAAAAAATATTTTTGAACTCAAATAAATTATATAAATTCAAAAAATATAGATCCCGCTCGAGTTATGTAGATCCCACTCGAGCGGGATCTCGAAATAATTCCAATATTTTCGGGCGGGATTTAGGCTTTCACGAGCGGGATTTAGATATCGTAAAAAAATAAATTTTTTGTTTTCAAAATTATTATATATATATTATATTATGAATTTTTTAATCGTATAAGGTATTAATTCAAATTTTTCAAAATATTCGCGCATGCTTGTGAGATATGACATTGCATCACATGCATTGGTTGAAGAATATGGGTTGACTCAAATTTTTGTCTCATATCTTTGTATTACTCAATATTCGATATATCATCTATAATTATCTTAAATTTGCTATCATCAAATCCCGCCCTTGACGCCAATATATATCATCTATATATATCTTCAATTCTATCACAAATCCCGCCCATCACGCACGCGACATTAAACACTCTAATAAATCCCGCCCTATATACAATTCATCTTACTTCACCGCCTCCACCCTTCACCGTGTTCACCGTCGAAAAACCTCCCACCTCTACTTCCAAATAAAGAGAAAACAAGCGGCGGCGGGATCTTCGTTCCTCACCTCCACTCCACCGTCAAAATGTCTTTAGAAGTTAGCCGATTTTTTTATATTAATTAATAATTGTTGAATTATTAGTTAAATTATTAGTTAAATTATTAGTTGAATTATTTGTTGAATTAATTGTTGATTAATTTGTTGTTTATTTTTTGCGTTTCGATTTTGTGCGTACAAAATTAAAATCATATGTTTTAGGTTTGTAGTGTAGTTTATCCCATATTAATATAATTATATGAAATCCCACTCGTATATGAAATCCCGCTCGCCGTGAAGAAGATCCCGCTCGGTGGGTTGTATATCCCGCTCAGGCGGAATTTTCTGTGGGACCCATGTCCGAGCGGGATCTTTGTTTTTCTTGGATGAAATTAATTTAAAATGAACAATATATAATAATTATTATTTTAGTCGAATAATTTGATGGTTAAAAAAAATAGTTTCCATTTGCGTAGAAAATTGTCAATTTGCTTTAGTTTTAAATTATTTTAGTCGAATAATTGGATTAAAAAAATATGCGTATTTAAATGTAATCAATTTTTATTTGTGGATTATTATAAGAAGTTGTGTAATTTTTTTGGGGATTATGTATCGAATTATTTTTTATTTTATTTGTAATGAATTGTTATTTTGATTTTGTGCATAGATTACATACAAGAGGCCCGACTCTATCAACCGTAGTTCTACTATTAGCACGTATTATATGATTGGTGTTTTGGAAGATGTTAGAAGGGTTTTGTATGAGGTCGGTGGTCAAGAGTTGGTCGAGAGATTTATAAATGGATGCTTCGGGCATTTTATCTATTGGGAGCCTGAGCAGAAATGCGGGATGGCTGTGCATCACGTACTGTCACGTGAGATCAACTATCCATGTTCTCAGCCTCACGAGATGTGGTTCCATATCAACGGCGTAAACCTCCGATTTTCTATTGAAGAATATGCTTTGGTGACTGGTTTGAGCTTTGGCGAGTCGAGCTTTAATCCGGCAGATGACCACGATTTATCGGATGTGGAGGTTTATCGACGGTTCTGTAACGGTATGCCTATCACTGGGAATGCCTTACTGGAGCGATTTAAGAACACGCGAGCGCCCATTGCCGATCGAAATGGTGATCTATGTGTTGATTTGTACCTCGGCGCGGCTCATGTTATAGTGGCGTACGCGGTAATACTCGGTAGAGACATGAAGAAATTGGTTCCGCAGTGGATTTGGAAATTGGTTGATGATTTGAATCTGTTCAATAATTTTTCATGGGGAGCATATTCATACTTGAATTTGAAGCACTACATCACCAATGTGCAGAATACAAAGAAATATCACTTCTATGGTGCAGTGTGGGCATTTCATGTGTGGTCTCTAGAAGTCATGCCAGATTTAGCGGAAGCCGCTGCAAGACTTGATGACCCGACCGGGGCTCCCAGATGCCTTAAATGGAGGTTTAGAAGCAGACCTACAACAGATCTTGGACCACTTTTTTCTCAACTGGTAATAAATTAATTTTTTTATCTCTTAATACTTTTCTGTTCTTATACAATACGCCATATCTAATATCCATTTTGTTTTTGTACAGGAGCCCAATTTGACACCGATTGCTGTTTCTGACAACGAGTTGATGACGTTTTACTGGCAGTCGACTCAATATCCAAATGCTCTCAATATTGGTTTTGTCCCGCCCAGCAATCCGCTAAGGGATGGTGACCAGTTTTCTTCTCGTCCCCGTACGGAAGCAATTTTTGATGAAGAGGCTAACTCGACACATGAAGCTTCAAGGCCCAGACGATCACATGGAGCGGGTGCTAGCTATGTTGAGGCAGACAATTCAGACGAGGAGCCTCAAATTCAGCCACAAGATAAGGGGAAGCGTACTCGCAAAACTGCAAAAGCTGCATCCCAACAAGCTGCATCATCATCTTCCAGCAGTGGGGGCGAGCACCACCGCCGATACAATGATCGTCGTTGGATGAGAGAGGAACTGGAAAAATCTGAGGATCGGCTCCTGGACAAGATGGACAAGAGATGGGTACCTCGGTTTGCCAAGTGGTTTGGGGACATGATGGATCAAATGCGATGTGGAACATCCCGACGTTCACCTGCATATGAACCTACAACTCGGCCTCGGCAGGAGCCCATCTTCCACTCACAACCACCAGAGCCCACCACCGTGCCTTTTACTACGGCGCCCAATTCCATCCCATACACTTATGAACCATCCTCTTTGCCCTCTACTTCCATCCCATACAGTACTGAACCATTCACTGTGCCATGTACTACCCCGCCCAGTTCCATCCCATACACTACTGAGCCATTCACTCCGGCCCGATTTTCTATGCCTGAATTTGGTACGGCATATCGGCCGCAAGGACAGTTCGGTAGTACGCATCATGATCCGCCTCGGCATTCCATGTTTGGAAGTGGTCATCAGATGGATATGTGGAGTCACTTGGGAGAGGTAATGTAAAGTTTTTATTATCAAATCAGTTTTTTTAATTATGTTTGAATTATTCTAATACTTTGTCCTTGTAGATTATTGGAAGCTCGTTTCAACAATCACTCGCTCAAGATCGTTCCCAAATGCAACATTCACAAGAAGTGCCAATCAGTGTTATCCCTGCTATCCCACTTGATCGCCATCAACCAGAAGAGGCGGCCGTTAAACAGCCTAAACGGAAAGGGGTTAGAAAGAAAAAGCTTGCAGCCTCAGTTTCTACGCCATTTCAAGCCGAAGTTGCACCGATCCCACTGGCAGATGACCTGGTTGAAGAATTCCAAAAATTTTGCAACGGTCCGTCGAGTGGCAAGATAATTATTGAAGATAGTGGTGTAGAACTTGATCACGCATGGTTTATGGAGCTTTTAAATCCAAAAATTGATGTCATTGCCGGGGTAAGTAAATTTGTACTCTGTTAGATGGCTATCATTAATTTCTGTTACTAATTTAATATAATATCTAACTATCTTTTGTAGGCCGTTGATTTGTACTTATTGAATTTGCGCCTGCGATTGAAGGCAGATGATGGGATGAAGCCTGGTGTGAATTTTAGGAACACAGTCATCTTAGACACGAGTGTCTTCGTAAGTAGCTTTTTACTATTAATTTCAACAACACTGTCTTGAGTGATAAATTGGTTTTAATATTATTGATGAAACAGGGTTCGCTCGAACATGACTGGGATTTGGGAAGAACCAGTGACTTGCAGTACCAGCCTGCCCCAAGCATACTATTTACCATCCACGGAAGAGAAGACGCTGGAGCGTCACATACCTCAATGTTTGATGCAACACAAGTAAGTGAATTTAGATTTTTGAGTAATTTGTTGAAAACTATTTGTTATAATGTAGTAGATTTAATTGAGTTATGCTTCCATGTCCATTTTGTGAAGGTCATACTAGTGTGTTGTGTAAGTACACACTTCGTGGTGGTTAGTATCGACATGTTGTCATGGACAGCGACCCTGTACGACTCCATGTACTACAATCTTGATCCAGCAGTGCAACAAATGCGATTTAATAGGTTGAAGCCACTGCTAGTTTTATGGCCTGTAGTGCTTAGCCATGCCTTCTATTGGAAACATAATCGTATTGGGCGCACTGCTATCCATGATCCATTGCAATTGGTAGTGGCTGACATTGATCATCAATTTAAGCAAAGAGACAGTCACAGTTGCGCTCCATTTGCACTGATGCAAGTTGAAAGAATGATTACTGGGCGTCCATCCATACCATGGGGGCAAGCTCGCACTACAGCATATAGACTAAGGATGGCATGTGCTATATATGAACTTTGTCGACCAGCTTAAGAGCTTTGTACCACTTTTCTTTTTTTTTTAGAATTGGAACAATATTTATTGTAATGAATTTCGAGCTTTAGACTATATTTATGTTATGATTTAGTTTGATTTAGTAATTTTAGATTTTTTTCATCATATAATCCATGCATTTTATTGTTTTAAATGTGATGAAATTTAACATAATAGTAGTAAATAATTCATTTTCCACTTCAATAAATTATATAAAATGAATAGAAAAAGATCCCGCTCGAGTTATATAGAGATCCCACTCGAGCGGGATCTCAAAAAATATTCAAGGAGACCGAGCGGGATCTAAACCTAAATGAGTGGGATTTTAATTTTGCAGTCCAAAATATATTTGTTTGTGAAATTAAAGTTATATATATTTAGTTACGATTTTTTTTAATCAAATAACACATGCATTTTTAAAATGTGATGAAATTTAACATAATAGTAGTAAATATATCATTTTCCACCTCATATAAATTATATAAATTGAATAGTAGAAGATCCCGCTCGAGTTTTATAGAGATCCCACTCGAGCGGGATCTCTAAAATTTTTAGGGATGTCGAGCGGGATTTATGGGTACACGAGTGGGATTTAAACATTGTAAATAGAAATATAATTTCTCTTTCAATTTATTATATATATATTAAGTTATTATTTTTTTAATTGTATAATGTATTCATTTTTTAAAATTCGTTAAATTTCATTTTTTAGTAATAGAAAATACATTATCGAACTCAAATAAATTATATAAATGCAAAAAACACAGATCCCGCTCGAGATATGTAGATCCCACTCGAACGGGATCTAAAAATAATTCCACTATTTCCGGGCGGGATATCGGTTTTCACGAGTGGGATATAGAAGATGTAAAAATAAATATAATTGTTATTTAAATTTATTATATAAATATTAAGTTATGATTTTTTTAACCGTATAAGTTATGCATTTTTTTTAAATTCATTAAATTTAATCTTCTAGTAATAAAAAATACATTTTTCAAGACAAATAAATTATATAAATTCAAACAACATAGTTACGATTAATAGTAGATTGTTAAAGCCGATTACAATGTCTACGCGTATGACCTTCTTCACGACAATTACCACATCTCCTCTGACGTTGATTTGTCGATGATTCTGTTTCTTGCCTTGTGGTTTGTCTCCGGCTAGTTCTCTCTAATGCAGATGTTCGCCGATTAGTTCTCGGCCGTCCTGCCTGTGAAGTGATTACGGGAGGCAAGACCAAGATATTGGCCACTTGAACTGGAATATCCCAATCCTCTACATGTGGAACACGATGTATAGGATATTGATAAGCTTCGTCCCAAGCTTCTCGTTTATAGTACCATTGCACATATTGGTATACATCATCAGCATTTTTTCTACATTTTTTAACAATAATGTTAATTATAATTTTTAATAATTGTAATTATAATTTCGTATGGTTATGCAAATTGAAGCAATAAAACATACCGGATAGCAGCAAAAGCATGCGAACAAGGCAATCCATCATCTTGAAATTCACAACATGTGCAAGTGTGTAAATTGAGATCAACTTTCCAATTTCTTCTACCATCACCCACGTTGAACACCAAGCCGATTCCACCACTCGTATCGTACCTAAATGACTTATTCATTGATTCTGTCATCTTCTTAGCCGCCTCTTGAGTGACAACTTCATCGTCCCCTTTGGACAAATTTCGTCTCTCATCGAACCATTGCTCGATGATATACCTTATAGCGTCAAGCATTGAGCATATAGGGAGACCACGAGCCCATTTTACTCTATGATTCCACACTTCTGCTGCATTTGAAGTGAGATGGCTATAACGCGGCAATGGACACTTGCATCGAGCCCACTTCTCTGGTCCAACTCTCATTAGTTTGTCGTATGCGCCTTGGCTTTCTTGTTGAATAGAGGTCATTGCCTTATCATAAATTGAAGTGCGATATGCAAAAGCAGCTCGTTCGTACAATCTTACAACAACTTTCCCATAACACGTCAACTTATTCAACAAGTGATAGTAGCAAAGACCGTGAACTGCATTTGGAAACACCTCATTGACAGCGTTCGTTATGGAGACATGTGCGTCAGAGACAATCAATGTATCTCTAAGCTCGCCATAAGCCATTTTCAAACGGGTTAGAAACCATCTCCAAGATATATCATTCTCGATTGGGCCAACGCCTATCGCCAGTGGAAAAACATGCTCGTTGGCATCCTTCGTTATAGCGACAAATAAAATACCTCTATTCTTGCACTTCAGATGAGTGCCATCTAAAACTATCACAGGTCTCATATTGAATGGATACGCGAGTCTGCAGGCGCCGAGAGCCACGAACAAATGCTCAAATCTCCCATCATTTCCAACTTCAAGATCAGTCAGCGTGCCGGGATTTGATTCTTTGAGCATGTGAAGATAGCCAGGCAACAACTGAAAGGATTTAACATACCCTCCGTATATACTTTGTATTGCGTAATGCCGTGCTCGCAACGCCAAATCATAACGGATGGTGATACCGAACTCGCGTAACATCTCCTCCATAATGGCCTTTGGCTCCATGATTTTACAGTTGGTTATGATTTTTCGCTCCACGTAAGTTGCAACAACATCCATCTTGATTTTCCTCGGAGCGGCACGTCGTAGCTGACGGATGCATGAATGCTCAGGAATAAACTTGTGTATTATCCAAGTATTCGTCCCACGTGAGGCTGCACGCAACTCAAATGGACAATTCGGATACTTGCATAAGAACTTCATTCTAATATAATCTGATTTCGGAGTTTTGAATTCAAGTCCTCTCTCCATGTGCCACGTTCCGACTGCAATATTTATCTCTTTTTTGCTGTGGAAAACAGCACCAACACGCAACTCATCATCATCTGTCAGGTCAGGATCACGTGCTATGAGAGAAATCGTTGCATCGGGCGGAATCACCGGAACTAACCAGTTGGTTAGATCGCACGCGTCCGTCGTTGCACTGGGACGAATCCATGCACTGTGCTCCACCATAGTAAAATCGCGTAAACCTTCCTCAGTCCAGTCTTCAGATGCTTCACTATCAGTTTGGAGATCAGCACTGTCAACATCTTCATCGTCTGAATCCAACTCGACAGTGCATTGTGGTTCATCATCTTCGTTGTCTGGAAAATGACAATCCGGAACAACAGGTACGTGATACGTGGACGTCGCTTCGTAATTATATCCACTAGGATATAAGTTGGAAAAGAAATCCTAGGAATTGATTTGTTGTTGGATACGCTCCATTTCATCAGAATACGTGTGCCCTTGGTCGTATTGAAATGATGACGACTACCCTTGGTCGTATTGAAATGACGACGACTGCCCTTGGTCGTATTGAAAGGATGACGCCCCAGGTTCTTCGAAATATGGAACATACACATCTATTTGGCTGTGGATGAGATATACGGTTGGACGGGACTCCATGCACAATTGAGCAAATTGTTGATCTGTGCTCAAGAGAATCTTCACAGTGCGACCACTTCGAGCATGCGATAAATAATAAATCTCGTACCGAGTGCTCATCGAATTTCGACGCATCAGCACATCGATGTTATATTTCAAATTGATAATGGCTGGAGTGGCAGCAAGAACTTGAGTGATCGATTCTGAACTGCCCACATACTCACAATCGTGCCATTCTCCACCATATTTGATGTTGAAATATTTCCATTCTTCCATATTGTGATAATTTTTTACGAGGAGTACAAAATATTTTGATGGTTGTAGTGTTTGAAGATTCATCTCTGCTACCACTTTTATAGAATTCATTCATTCATTCAATCAATTGGGTGAGTGAAATTGTACAAATTCACGTGAAAGTAAAATTGTTACATCAATGGTGAAATACCATTCACGTGAATATTTACAGATGAATTTTCACATCCACCAGTGTCGATTACTATCACACTCAGTTGTATAGTACAATTATTATCACATACTGTATACAAATTATTAAAATCTACGAATTAAAATCCCAATACAATCCAAAAAATATGTAAACTATATAAAAAATTAAATAATGTTATTAGTTCCAAAATAATTATATATCCCGCTCGTACAAACTTAACAAAAATGAAGATCCCACTCAAGTGAGATCTTCAATAATATCGAGTGGGATCTTCATTTCTTGTTAGAACACACGAGCGGGATTATTGTTCAATTTACAATTAATAAATTTTTGCTTATTCTAATATAGTTTACATATATTTTCATTTTAATTTAAATCACTTAATAGTTAGTCAATTTTATTATATTATTAATTTAATTAAAAATAGAGTAATTAATTAATAATTAGTTTCTAATAATATTTAGATTTAAGAAACAGAAGATCCCGCTCGAGAATTCGAAGATCCCGCTCGAGTGGGATCTTCAAAATTCTCGAGTGGGATCTTCCAATATTTATGAACTAACCGAGCGGGATTTAAGTTGAGTTGTCAGATTGCTATAATTATATTTAATGTTACATATTACATATTTTAGTAATTTCATTTTAATAAGTTAATTAGTTATTACGTATTCAATATTATTATATAATTAATATAATTAAAAATTGCGTAATTAATTACAAATTTATTCGAAATAATATTTATCCTTCACCTTGGAATGATCCCGCTCGAAAATTAGAAGATCCCGCTCTAGTGGGATCTTCAATAATCTCGAGTGGGATCTTCCAATATATATGAATTAACCGAGCGGGATTTCTCAAAAGTTGTCAAATTGATATAATTATATTTAATTTTATATATTATACATATTTTACTGTTTTTATTTTAATAAGTTAATTAGTTATTACGTATTCAATATTATTATATAATTAATTTATTAAAAATTGCGTAATTAATTAAGAATTTATTCGAAATAATATTTATCCTTCAACATGAAATGATCCCGCTCGAAATTTAGAAGATCCCGCTCGAGTGGGATCTTTAATAATCTCGAGTGGGATCTTTCAATATTATACATTTAGCCGAGCGGGTTTAAATAGATTTAGCAATTCATATAATTTTGGTTATTTTTGTAATGTTTAAATATTTTTTTTGTTTTTATTTCATATAATTTTGGTTGTTTTTTATGGTTTACATATAGTATCGGAAAATCTGTTTTGAGTAAACCCTAGACAAACTAATCATTGCAACACTAATTATCTAATTATTGACCACTTTTGCTAACTTCCATACCCTAACATCACAATCATTTTCGGTTAATGAGAGTAAAAGTATGAAACAAGTCAAATCGTACCTAATGTGTAAGAGATATAATATAAACAATACATCATCAAGGGTAAATTAGTCTCTTCATACCAAACATGGACATAACTAATTTGGTTTACAACAAGTGGATATAACTAATTTAGAAAAAGTGAAATTAGATATATTTCACAATTAAGACATAAGGCTATTATCGTCTAATTGTCAACCTTCCTATCCTTTTCAACCATCTAAGGCGTACAATAATAATAATAATAATTCTCTTTCTAATATTTATGTTCTTTTTTTAGAATAATATGTTTGTGGGCGGGGCACGTGTTTTAAGAAAGTTGGTAAAATTGTTTTGAGTGGAGTAAAAGTTAGAATGTAGGGGTAGTGATATTGACAAAAAAGTAGTGGTAATGACAAAAAAGTAGTAGTAAGGTTATTGTGAGGTGGGTCCACTAGTGGCAAAGAGTTGTAAATATAGGAAAGTATGGAGGGTGTTATTGTATAAAAAGTAGAGTAGGACTTTTTTTCGTGGACGCAAAAAATGTGGTAAGTAGGACTCTTTTTCGTGGACGGAGGGAGTATTTTATATGATTTCATGCATTTTGCTTCTGGTAAGTTGATTCACAAAAAAAAAAAAAAAAATGAGTGAAAGACCTATATAGCAAAAACACCTCTTAGATATCAATAGTTGTCAATGAACATAATATGGTAAAAATATAGTCAAAAATGTGTTTTTGAGACAATTATACCCTTACTACATTGGAGGGGTTATTTTCAGTTTTCACCAAAAAAAAACGTGTCATCCCCATTCCAAACCTCATTTCCCTCATTTCCCATATTTTCAGTTTCTCTCTCTAAAAAACCTCTCCATATTTTCTCCGCCACCTCCATTCCAAACCCGCCACCTCCATTCCTCCATTTCTACGCCGCCCACTTCCCTCGTCACAGCCGTCGCGCCACCGCCTCAGCCCGTCGCGCCACTGCCAGAAACCCTAGTTTCCTCCACTATCAACCCTCAGCCGTCGCGCCACCGCCACCATTTATGGCTTCCGACAGTGAACAAACCAGATCTGTGGAAGAAGAACAAACTCCGCCGTATGTGGTAGAAGAAGAAGCCGCCGGAGACGAAGAAGACGGCAAAGACAAAGAAGCCGTCGCTGTCGATTTGGGCGACTCTGAAACAGACGCCCTTCGCGACGAAAATCAGTCCGATTCCGGCGACAATGCGAATGAAGAGGTAAAATTTGAATTTCTCATATCCCAGGCTTGATGCGAATTGATAAATTCTTCCGATTTGTGTTTAGAACTTGTTTGAATGTCTAGGTCTGATTTTTGGTTTCTCATATTTGCTTAGAACCCTAATTCGTAACACGTTTTTGAAATTTCGGTCATAACGCAACATCTTTTATGCTTTTTTGAATGCTTGGAATCTGGATTTCTTAAGTCCATAATGTTGCGAATTTCGCAATTCGCAACACAATTGGTGCATAGTGTTTCGAATTGTGAAATTCGTAACTAACTTTGCTTTTGTTTTGTTTATTTGACGTTGCGAAATTATAATTTCGCAACATGTGTGATGCCTTTTTGAATGCTTGGAATCTGGAATTTTAGGTGCATAATGTTGTGAATTTCGCAATTCGCAACAAAATTGGTGCATAGTGTTGCGAACTGTGAAATTCGTAACTAACATTGCTTTTGTTTTGATTATTTGACGTTGCGAAATTACAATTTCGCAACATGTGTGATGCCTTTTTGAATGCTTGTTTCGCAACACAATTGGTGCATAGTGTTGCGAATTGTGAAAGTCGTAACTAACTTTGCTTTTGTTTTGTTTATTTGACGTTGCGAAAATTATAATTTTGCAACATGTGTTATGCCTTTTTGAATGCTTGGAATCTGGATTTTTTAGGTGCATAATGTTGCGAATTTTGCAATTCACAACACAATTGGTGCATAGTGTTGTGAATTGTGAAATTGCGAAATTATATTTGTGGCTATTTGAAGGTTTCGAAACTGAAATTGTTAAGTATATGATGTTTTGAAATTCGTAACTAACTTTGCATTTTCATATGTTTATTTGAAGTTACGAAATTATAATTTCGTAACATGTGTTACATGTTCTGAAATACTTAATTGGTTTAATTATTTATTTTTTTACAGATAGAATGGATATTCAAGCGGAAGAATCTTGCCGCCAAGCACCACCGGATCATGTTATGTTACGAAATTAGCATTCATATTGAATATTCTGTTACGATTTTGTCATTTCGTATCACTATGTCTTGACTTTCTGTTAAGATTTTATCATTTCGTATCAGTTCCATGTTACGAATTTTACATTTCGTATCTTGTTTCTCTGTTACGAATTTTACATTTCGTATCACTTTGTCATAATTCCATGTTACGATCTTATGAATTCGTATCAGTTTGTCATGATTCCATATTACGAATTCAATATTTCGAATCAAATGTGTCTTGTTTCTCTATTACCAATTTATGATTTCGTAACACCACGCTACATAATAAAGCAATTACGAAAACAAACAAGTCGTAACACCAAAACAAAATCGTAACAAATCGTATCGTTACGAAATCAACAAATAGTAATAAATCAGTTACGAAAATAACAAATCGTAACACAAAAACAATCATTAATTTGTGTTACGAATTTCATACATTCGTAACATAAGACATTACGAATTCATACAATTCGTAACAACAATATCATCAATCGTTGATTTCGTATTACGAAATTAATAAATTCGTAACCTAACAGATTTCGTAACATAAAATGCTTCATTTCGAAAATTTTCAATTGTCACAAACATGTTACGAAATTCTACTTTCGTAACTTCAAATAAACGAATCAAAATGCACAGTTTGTTACGAATTTCACAATTCGTAACACTATATACGAAATTCATATATTATGTTGCGAATTTCAAAATTCGCAACAACATACACTTAAAAATTTCAATTTCGAAACCAGATCTGCAGATCTTCTTCTTTTACCTTTTTCTTCTTTTTTCTCTTTTCTTCCATCTTCTTCTTCTCTGTAGTCGCCGAAATCGGAGGGAACTGGTTCTTCTTCTCCGTCGGGCTGCTCGTCGCGGCCGCTTTCGGAAGCCATGCGGAGGAGATGAGGTGGGGAGAGAAAGTCATAGAGTGGAGGCGGTGGCGCGACGGCGGAGGAAATTTGTGGAAGAAATGGAAGAGGCGGTGGCGTGATGGCGGAAGTGGGTGGGGCGACGGTAGGCGACGACGATAGCAGATCTAGGGCGGAGACGACGATGAGTTCAGGTACATGGAGGCAGCGACGACGAGTTCAGCTCCATGGCTGCGGCGACGGGAGGGGCAGCGGCGATGGGAGGAAGAAGAGAAGAAAAAAAATAAAGAAAAAAGTAGCAGCAGAAGAAACAGAGAGAGAAAAAAAAAGAGATGTGGAGAAAAGGAGAAAAAGTGAAAAGTAAGGGTATTTTGGTCCAAAAAACACATCTTTGGCTAGAATTTAACCATATTAAGTTCCTTGACAACTATTGTAGCCAACCTAGTCAAAAGGGCTACATGAATCGGAAGCATTCGAAAAAAAACAAATTGACTATATTTTCAAATGCTTTTTTTTAAGGAAATTACGATGAGGTATATATTTATACAATTAAATAAATCGCTACAACACCATATAGGTGGGACCTCTACATCACAATGTGGGACCACTATATTGTTGAAATACAAAATAGTAAACTTGATTTTGTAATAATATATATTTTAGTAGAGATTTCTAGAATTAGAAGTAAATAGAAAACAAAAAATAATTAGAGAATAATCTAGAAGTTCTAGATAGTATACCAAGAAAAATATCTAGACATTAAGATTACTGAGAATTATGGAATATGCTAGAAGAAGTAATATTAGTAACAAGTCCTAGAGATTTCCACCGACATATGAGTTGTATAAATATGTATTGCATCTTTGTGATTAAGTAAGCAAGCAAAGTAAAATCAATTGAGTTAACAAATTAAATTCCTCCCACTTATATACACACGCACACACACGTCCATTACACATATAAATTCTATTCTCTAAATCTTTGTTGTCCAAACTAAATATACATCTTTGATTCCAACAAAGTGGTATCAGAGCCATAAAATCCTACATGTGGGATGACAAATTTGTCGTCGTTTCAAGTCCCCATGCTCAATACGAGCAACTTTGACAATTAGAGTATCAAGATGAAGGCGCTATTGGGAGCCCACGACGTCTGGGAGATCGTGGAGAGTGGCTACGAGGAGCCGCAAGACGAGACCGCACTATCCCAACAACAAAGGGATAGACTGCGAGATGTGAGAAAGAGAGACAAGAAGGCTCTCTATCTCATTTATCAAGCGCTAGGGGACGACAATTTCGAGAAGATCTCGAGTGCAAGCACCGCCAAAGAAGCATGGAAGAAGCTCCAAATCTCGTGCAAAGGAGCGGAGAAAGTAAAGAAGGTACGTCTCCAGACTCTAAGAGGAGAATTTGAGTCTTTACATATGAAAGAGTCCAAATCAGTCTCGAATTATTTTTCAATAGTTTTGGCGGTTACTAATCAAATGAAGAGAAATGGTGAAAAATTGGAAGATGGTAGAATCATGGAGAAAATATTGCGTTCGCTAACTCCAAATTTTGAGCATATTGTTGTGACAATAGAAGAAACCAAAGATTTAGAGAAGATGACTATCGATCTCTTGTTGGGATCGTTACAAACATATGAGGAGAAGTAGAAAAAGAAATAAGAATTTGTTGAGCAACTTTTAAAGTTGCAAGTGAGTCCAAAAGAGAAAGAAGAAAGTTCGAGCAATGAAGGTGGCCGACAAGGAAGAGGTCGCGGACAACGACAAGATCGAGATCGTGTTCGTGGATACGGACGTGGACGTGGACGAGGATATTTTACGAACAATGAAGATAAAAAGGAGTTCCCAAGTAGCGGACGAGGGAGGAGTAACCCACAGTCGAGGTACAATAAATCTTCAATAAAGTGTTATAATTGTTATAGATTTGGGCACTATGCTTCTGATTGCAGAGATACGAAATTGAAGATTGAGGAGAAAGCTAATTACGTCGAGAATACGAGTGAAGAAAATGAGAGTGTACTTCTAGCATATAAAGCAGAAGCTGGAAAGCAAGATGACACGTGGTACCTCGACACAGGCGCAAGCAACCACATGTGCGGAAAAAGAAGCATGTTCGTAGAGCTCGATGAGTCAGTAAGCGGTAATGTCTCCTTTGGTGATGAATCTAGAATTCCTGTAAAAGGAAAAGGGAAGATTTTAATTTGGTTGAAGAATGGAGTTCATGATTTTATTTCTAACGTCTACTACGTGCCCAATATGAAAAATAATATATTGAGTTTGGGACAACTCTTAGAGAAAGGCTATGATATTCATATGAAAGATTATAGCCTTTCAATAAGAGATGGCAAAAATAATCTAATTACCAAGGTGCCAATGTCCAAAAATAGAATGTTTTTACTAAATATTCAAAATGATGTGGTGAAATGTCTTCAAGCCTGCTACAAAGATACATCTTGGTTGTGGCACCTCCGTTTTGGGCACTTGAATTTTGGTGGATTAAAATTATTATCGAGAAAGGAAATGGTGAGAGGACTACCACCCATCAAGCATCCCGATCAACTATGTGAAGGCTATTAACTCGGGAAGCACTTCAGAAAACCGTTCCCAAAGAAGTCGCATTCAAGAGCTTAGAGGCCACTGGAGTTAATCCATGCTGACGTGTGCGGGCCAATCAAGCCAAACTCCCTCGGTAAAAATAATTATTTTTTACTTTTTATTGACGATTTTTTTAGAAAAACGTAGGCATACTTCTTGAAGCAGAAATTAGAAGCATTTGGAGCTTTCAAGAAGTTCAAGGTTTCCGTCGAGAAAGAGAGTAGGCTAAAAATCAAAGCTTTGAGGACTGATCGAGGTGAAGAATTCACATCCGAGGAGTTTCTAGAATTTTGCAAAGCAAGCGGAATTCGGCGGCTACTAATAGTTCCAAAATCCCCCAACAAAATGGAGTGGCAGAACGGAAGAACAGAACTATCGTGGAGATGGCTCGAAGCATGCTCAAGATGAAGAATTTGCCCAAAGAGTTTCGGGCAGAAGCAGTGGCGTGCGCCGTGTACCTATCAAATTGGTGTCCAACGAGGAGCGTGTGGGAAAAGACTCCTCAAAAAGCTTGGAGTGGAAAAAAGTCGTGGATCGCCCACTTGAGAGTGTTCGGGAGCAAAACTTATGCACATGTACCAGATCAGACAAGGAGCAAGCTCAACGACAAAAAGAAGTCATTCATCTTCATCGGGTACGACTCTAACTCTAAAGGCTACAAGCTTTACGATCCAACTATGAAGAAAACTGTGATAAGTCGAGACGTGGAGTTCGATGAAGAAGGAGTATGGGATTTCGGCTGCAACAACGACATTGACTTCACATTCATTTCTCATTTTGAAGAGCAAGATAACATTGAGCAAGCGGAAGATGCACAACAGGTACCATCAACTCCACCCACATCACCTACATCAAGTGCTGAAGACTCGCCACCATTTTTCTTAAATGAAAGAGCCATACAACGCGTAAGGAGTTTGGATGATATTTATGACGACACCGAAAGGTTAGACAATCTCACCTTATTCTGCTTATTTCCTGATTGTGAACCTGTTAGCTTTGAAGAAGCTACAGAAAGAGAAAATTGGCAAGTCTCAATGGATGAAGGGATCAAGGCCATAGAGAAAAATGATACGTGGGAGCTCGCGACACTACCGAAAGGATACAAAGCTATTGGAGTCAAGTGGGTGTATAAGATGAAGAAGAACTCCAAGGGAGAAGTTGAAAGATATAAAGCAAGGCTCGTCGTGAAAGGATATTACCAAAGAGCCGGAATCGACTATGACGAGGTATTTGCTCCAGTCGCTCGCCTAGAAACTATTAGACTAATACTCTCTCTTACAGTCCAAAATAGATGGAAGATTTATCAGATGGATGTCAAGTCAGCCTTCTTAAACGAATTTCTTGATAAAGAAGTCTACATCAAGCAGCGTGACGGCTATGTGGTGAAAGGACAAGAAGATAAAGTTCTAAAAATTAAAGAAAGCTCTATACGGGCTAAAGCAAGCACCAATGGCGTGGAATAACCGGATTGACAAGTACTTAGAAAAAAATGGCTTCGCCAAATGCTCACATGAACATGCCATCTACGTTAAAGTCAAAGGAGAAGATACTTTAATAGTGTGCTTGTATGTGGATGATCTTATTTTCACAGGAAACAATCCAAGCATGTTCGTGGAATTCAAGAAGGCCATGACAAAGGAATTCGAGATGACTGACATGGGGCTGATGGCGTACTACCTCGGCGTGGAAGTGAAACAACTCGAAGATGGAGTATTTATCACACAAGAAAATTATGCAAAAGAGATTCTGAAGAAGTTCAAAATGGAGAATTGCAAGGCAATCAACACACCAGTGGAATACGCGATCAAGCTATCCAAGAATGATGGAGGAGAAGAGGTGGATCCGACATTATACAAGAGCTTGGTTGGAAGCTTACGGTACTTAACTTACACAAGACCAGATATTCTTTATGCGACAGGGTTCGTGAGTCGCTATATGGAGAATCTAACCTCTACCCACTTCAAGGCAACAAAGAGAATTCTTCGATATCTCAAAGGTACGCTCGACTATGGCCTATTCTATTCAAATACTAATAATTATAAGCTTGTTGGCTATAGTGATAGCGATTGGGCTGGAGATAACGATGATCGAAAGAGTACGAGTGGATTCGTATTCTACATTGGAGATACTGCTTTCACTTGGATGTAAAAGAAGCAACCTATAGTCACATTATCAACTTGTGAAGTTGAATATATGGCTGCCACATTCAGTGTTTGCCATGCGGTTTGGCTCAGAAGCTTATTAATGGAGCTCGGGTGGCCACAAAAGGAGCCAACGACTATCTGATCGATAACAAGTCGGCGATTGCGCTATCGAAGAATCCAGTGTTTCATAACCGAAGCAAGCACATTGACACCCGCTTTCACTACATCAGAGAGTGCATCACAAAGAAGGAGGTTCAAGTGGAGACCGTGAAATCGCAAGATCAAGTTGCCGACATCTTCACGAAGCCACTCAAGTACGAAGATTTCATCAGGCTCCGAAATTTGCTCGGAATAACAAATCAAGTTTTGGGGGGGGGGGGAGGAGTGTTGGAATACAAAATAGTAAACTTGATGTTGTAATAATAAATATTTTAGTAGAGATTTCTAGAATTAGAAGTAAATAGAAAACAAAAGATAATTAGAGAATAATCTAGAAACTCTAGATAGTACACTAAGAAAAATATCTAGACATTAAGATTATGGAGAATTATGGAATATGCTAGAAGAAGTAATATTAGCCACAAGTTCTAGAGATTTCCACCGATATATGAGTTGTATAAATATGTATTGCATCTTTGTAATTAAGTAAGCAAGCAAAGTAAAATCAATTGAGTTAACAAATTAAATTCCTCCCACTTATATACATACGCACACACACGTCCACTACACATATAAATTCTATTCTCTAAATCTTTGTTGTCCAAAATAAATATATATCTGTTGATTCCAACATGCACCATCATAAGGTGGGAAATAAATTATACCGCTTGTAAGCAGAATTAAACCCAAGACCTCTTATTAAGGAGAGACTTGTGGTACCTCAGCCAGCCAATTGAGCTAGGCCTCATCGGCGACTAGTTTTCAAATGTTAATACACATTAAAGTAACTTTTTATATAAATTTGGCCATGCAAAAAATTTTAAAAATGCGAAAGCTTGATTTATGATCGAAACTAATTTCTGAAATTTATTAAACGTCTCGCAGCGGGCGTCTCTATCGCCTGGCTCGAGACACGCCGGCGACGAGACGCACCGCTGCAAGCCTCTGCGTCTTGAGCCCGTCCGGCCATGACAAGATAGTCTAGATCCGTCATGTGCATTGCACGCGCTGGACTTTTTTTTTTTTTTTTACATAAGGCGCATGCAATGCACGCGCCTGACCGAAAAAAAAAAGAAAAAATAGGCAACGACTCGTTTGACTCCAACGGGTATATAACGACTATTTTAGCCGATTTTTTTTTCACACCCATAAATACCCCACTTCATCACACAATTTTCACAGACCAAATTCATCTTCTTCTTTAGTTGAAAGGAAGGACCTTCAGCTCACCAATGATTTGATCGAGCATGTTTGAAGTTGATTTTTGGGCCGGTTGACGAGTAAGATGTTTTTTATTTTTTAAATTTCAATTAATGTATGTTTTTTATATGTTTTATTTCAATTAATGTATTGTACTAGTTATTTGTTAAATTAATGAAATTTTCAAATTATCTTATTAAAATTAATGCAAAATACAACTTCAGAAATTAGATAGAGATACCCCTTAGAGACAGCCCCACTGCAGCTCACTGTCTCTATCTCCAAAAAATTCTTAGAGACACCCTTTAGAGACACTATCATAGCAGATAATCTTATATACTCTCTCCATCCACGAAATGGTTGTCACATTGTGGACAATACGGGTTTTTAAGAAAATGGTAGGTAGTAATGAATTATAGTGAGTATTATTGTGAGTGTAGTAAGAATTCTATAATAAGTGTGAGTAAAGTAGCAAAAGTAGCAATCATTTCGTGAATAAATTGAAGTAGCAAAACTGACAACTATTTCGTCTACTGTGAGAACATTATGTTTCCAACAATTTCGAACATTTGTTATGAATTGTCTAACATATATTTTCTTGAACTTTTGATTTATTATATTTCATATTGGATAAACTTAGTAAAAGTCGATCTAACATGGACTTTTTATTGATATTGCTTGGATCGAGAAAATAAGAGAAATATTTTGTAGCGCATAGGCAAGATTATTAATTAAGTTTATTTGTAAAACGAAAAAGATTGAGGAGTGACAAATGAGCGTTATGGTTAGGGATGATAATGAATGAGTTTTGGTGGGTATTCACACTTTCCAAATTTTGATGGGACGGATTTGGAAAATATTAAATAGTTTTGGGATGGGTTTGAGTAGAAATATGCAAATTCGTGACAGGTTTGGGTCGGGTTTGGACAATTACCTTCGGATACCCGCTACCCAAACCCATTTATATATATAAGATAAAATATACTATTATTATCTGTATAATTTATTATATAATTATAAATATTAGTATAATATTAGTAGATTTAGGGTTTTATCTGATTTTCTTAACCCACACACACATTTCGTAAGAGTCAAGTTTTTAATGTTTCTCCTCTATTTTTGTAAATCTACTTCCGAAATATGACGACACAACGACATCATCAATAAATTCATAATCTTCTAATTATGTTTTAAGATTTTGTAAGTTCGTAGTACTTTGCTTTGAGATTAATTTTAGTGAAATTTTCTACTGATGTTTATGTTTTCATCATATTTATAATATTTTGTTATTTAATGTTTACTTTTTAGTATTCGGATTTTAGCGGGTAATAAACGGATATGGATTTTAAAATTATTTTTTAATTGGGTTTGGAACGGATTTGGATGTGAAATTTTTTTATAAATTTTAAATTTGGGAAATGCTTAATGAGTGGGTACTCAACCCATTGACATCCTGTATATTGCCATCCTAGTTATGGTGGTTGGTTGCTGTCTCTTTCAACCAACAACTACTACGATGATTTGACACTCTATAAAAAAAGCTGATGAATGAATTATTCCAAAATATACAATAATGTGTTTATCAATTATCTCATTAACGATTTAAATCTGATTGATTTTTGACTTTTGAGATGTTGGCACGTGCATCTTTCAAATACGGTATGATCGTTCTGATTATTCCGAATAATACTCCCTTTGTTCCAAAAATTTAATCATAATTTTCTTATGGAGTTGTCAGAACAAATTAATCTCATACTCAAAATAAAATTATAATACTTCACAACACATAATAAGTACTCTTATTATAACTCATAAAATACACAATATATATAGAGAATATCATGTGATATAGTCAATATGAGTATTGAAATATAAATTATGGCCCACCCTCTTCATAAATATAAATTATAGCCATTTTTTTGAACTTAGGACCTAAATACCCCTTTTCCTTTTTTATTTGTGATCCATCACTCTTTAATCCATTTTATTGACACTTAATTTCCTTTTTAATTTTTTTCTTTTTTTACTGTTTTTTTTTTATTTTCCAGTTTTTTTTTTCCTTTTCTTTTTCTGTTTTTTTCTTATTTTCCAGAATTTTTTTCTTTTTTATTTTTTATTTTTCAGATTTTTTTCTTCTTATTTTCCAGATTTCTTTTTCTTTTTTTTTCTGTTTTTTTTTATTTTCCAGATTTTTTTCCTTTTTTCTGTTTTTTTTTTATTTTTCAATTTTTTTTAATTTCCAAATTTTTGTTTGCCTCTTCGTTTTTTTGTTTGCCGCTTCTTCTTTGGTCAAGATTCGAGCGAGGGGAGCCGAAGGCCTCGGAGCGAGCCGAAAAAATCTAAATTGTTGCCCGACGATTATCCATATATTAGTAATCGGAGCGAAGGCGGAGCCGTATAATCGGAGCCGAAGGTGGAGCCGCAAAATCGGAGTAGTATAACTTGAAATAATTGGAATGTTCGTCCCAAGAGTACCATATCATAACTTGGAACATCTGGAACTAATTTGACAATTCGTCCCAGTTGTACCAAATCTGGAACAATTGGTACTAATAAGGCTAAATTCGTACCAGATGTACTAGAACAATTGGTACTAATAAGACTAAATTTGTACCAAAAGTACCAAATGCCTCATACCCGCCCGACCCGACCCGCGCCCGCCCGCGTCAAACCCGACCCGCTCCGCATTTCATTAAGGGTATTTTCGTCCCAAATTGAAAAAAATGGCCAAAATTTATATTTTTGAAGAAGGTGGGCCAAAATTTTTATTTTAATGATCATTATGACTATTTCAAAATATGTCTCATATATATATATATATATATATATATATATATATATAATATCATGCAAAACAATTATTTTATATTTATTGCACATAAATGATTTGATGAAGATAACCTATAAAATAGTTGTTTTTTTTTTTCGCTTTTGTTATGATGAACAACTCATTTCATAATATTCATTCGGATCTCTGAAATTAGATTTATGGGACAGATGATGTTCCTCTGTCTTAAAATTGTAGAAGAGTTCTTGATCGAATCGCATTTGATATGCAATATGTATATATATTACACACTAGAGCTAAATATTACGTGTGACACAAAAAGAATTATGTACGTATATATTTGAACAAAGTCTAGGTTAAACCGTATTTCACAATTTTGAAAATTTTTAGATACAAAATGATTCTTATGGTATATAAAAATAAAATTAAAACCAAATCAAAAACCTAAATTTATATGTATATGTAATGAATCATTAAATTATCTTTAAAAATTAAGATGAATAAGAATATCGTAAGTATATCTAAATTTGTAAATATCCATATTTTTATAAAAGTACTCCTATACTCTCTTTGTTCCATAAACAATGTCTCAGTTTTCTTTCGAAGTTGTCCCGCTAAATATTATTCGTTCTAAAAATGCAAAAATAGCCCTTAAAATTAAACTATGTGGATTCTACCATTTTTCTATCTTTTACATCTTAATACTCCCTTCGTCCCACTCAACAAGTCTCATTTAAGTTCGGCACGAGGATTAAGAAAAAGAGTGTTAGATGATAAAAAGTGTAATTAAAGTAGTATTTTATTGATGTTAAAGTGAGTTGAGTGGAGAAACACTGTTTGAATGTGATATAAAGTGAATTTTAGTGTATTAATCTTTACCAAATAAGGAAATGAGACTTATTGAGTGAGACACCCAAAATGACAAAATAAGACTTATTGAGTGGGACAGAGGGAGTATTAATTTTTGTGTCCCAAAGAGTAAACCATAGTTAGAGTAATACTATATCTATATATACACACACTTTAACATATACCAAAGAGAAATAGAATCTTGGTTCATCCTATTATTTTATTTCATTTTATTTATTATTCGATTTTTTCAGTTTGCCGATTGACCCCAATTACAAGGAATTGCCGTACATTCTCAACCTTCCAATCACTTTCAACCATGTAATAATTCTCTTTCAAATCATATTCTATTTTAAATTTTCCATGTCTATATATATACTATTTTTTACTATCTCATTGTCATTGAGATGTTTTCTAGGTTAATACCTATCTTTCTTTCTCTCTCTTTTCAAGTATTCAGATCTTTTAAGAGTTTGGGTTGAAAGATAGAAAATATTATTAAAGTATGTAAGAGTCAAGGTTATTAATTTATTTTTGTAACACAATAAAAAGTTTGAGGAGTGAAAGATGAAGATTTCGATGCCTTTCCGCTTATAACAACAACGGCAATACATTTTATATTTAATAGTGAAAATAACAAGGAAAAAATGAGAGGTGCAAAGGAGAATTTGGACAAGATTTGGAGGAAGAATACATTACTATGGGCAATTGGATTAGGACAGATTCTCTCTCTTCTCATCACTTCCACTGGATTTTCATCTTCTGAATTGGCTAAGAGAGGTCAGATCATATATATATATATATATATATATATATATATATATATATATATATATATATATATATCTCAATTTCTTCATTTCCTATTCATGAAATTTTATGTGCTATTTGTTTCTAGCTTTTTGGAATAATTGAGAAAAATGTGTGCTAATTTAATTTGAGTTTGAAGTAATTAATTAATATGCATATTAATTCATATGATATTGCTCTGTGGATTATTCTTTTCTTCTTTCTTGTTTCCTTTTTTTGAGTTGGAGAATTTGAATGAATTAAAGTTCGTAAGAGATTGAGATGTCATATGATACAATTGCGTCAGTTCATCTAAGGTTTCTATTTTTTCTTACCTTTTTTAAAAGGAAGTTTGTTTTAAGTCGGAAGCGCGAGTAGATTTTTTAGTTAAGTTAATTAATTCTTCTTCTTCCTCTAAAATAACTTCTTCTTCATCTTATTTTTCTTCTTTTTTTTTTATATAATTTAATTTATAAGTCTACAAGAGTTTCAATTGAAATTGTTATGTGTGATTTTATTACGAGTTATATTTATTAAGTTAAACTATGTATACATAGGTGCATGGATCTGTATATTTTATGTTAACTAATTATATATCTTTTAATTCCACTTTAAACCGGGGGAGATGGAATTATTTCCTTTTCTATTCCTTCACACTTAAGAAGGAGCCAGTTTAGTTGGATGACGAAGTACATTGGCCAAAAAGAAACTTTGAGGCTACAATTCTACATATACGTGTAACTTAAATTTTAATTTGATGTCGAAACTAGAGGAGTGGTTTGAAACTTTGGTGCGTGAACTGTTTAGTAGTTTATTTCAATTTGTTAATCAACAATAATAGTCCATCAAGAAACACTCAAATGATGAGATTTCAGTCTGTAAATAGTGAGATCGGGGTTTAAATCTAACTGTTCCCCTCTACCATGTAAATGAAAAATCAACTATAATTAACAGTTATTTCAATTTGTTAAATAACCAATAATAGGGGATAAAGTTAAACTTCAAATTTCACCACCAAGTTCATGGCCCATTTAATTAAAAAAAAAAAAATATACTAGGTTTCTGTTTGTGGAAAAAAGATTATTGCTCAAGGCATGAAGAGTGGAGGATCTCAAATAGAAATTGGAATGATTAATATGCCTACCATTTCATCAAATAAACAAAGAAAGAAAAAAAAGAGAAAGAATACATAGAAAAGATGACCCACTAATTGCGGTTTTTATGGTAAGTCAAAGATGAACGAAATTAGGCTAAAGTGTTGTTAGTGATACATAGCACGATTCTCCTAAAAAAGTGATTTATAATATATGATTATATGATTAGTGTTAGTAGCATAAGATAAAGTAATCAATGATGATCGGGGAAAAGGCATTTGATTTTGGCTACATGCCTACACATACTAAAAAATGGACAAATTAATTGTCAACCAAATTAAAGAGGTATAATTAATTATTTAATTATAAAGGTCCACATTATGCGGCTGATAGTCGTGGTGGAAGCCCTCCCCTCCCCTCCCCTCCCCTCCCTCCTTCTTGACTCGAGTAAAATAACTACCACTTTTTTTTTTTATTTTTATTTTTTATTTTTATTTTATTGCGTTGTACTAAATTAATTTAAACATGTATTTAACTTTTTTAATGCACAATGTATGGGATGGGAAAACCAAAAGTTGATGAAACATGACAGTTTTAAATACTCTGTATCCATAAAAAGTGTATCATTAAGATCGTGTTATCCGTTCTTAATTACCTCCATTTTTAAGCTGACTTCTAGTTTTAGATGTTGCTATAAAAGATGTATCGAAATACATTATTTGAATCGTTTTGTATTTACAATTATTCAGATCATAAATGGATAATTTCTTTTTTTTCTTTATTTCTTTTTGGTCATTAATGGAGTAGCTTATTTTTAGAGCATTACACATATATTAACACTGAAGTTTCAGATTCAAAGGCCAACGCTCCCCCTCCATGTCCAAAAAACTTGAGTGTGGTTCAATTGTTGGACTACACCATAAGATTTATGATTAATAAGGATTAGTCTCGAATTAAGAATAATTAATATTTATTAATTGTAATTAAAATTTATTAACACTCAATTAGTTTTAATTATGCATTTATCAATTAAGAATTAAAAAAAATAGGCATGTACATACGCTGAGTTTGTCCGTACCCAGTGCGATTCTAAATAAATTTGACTATAATTTTCACTAGTTGATGTTTAAACATTGAAGTGTAAAGTTTCATCAAAAACTTTAACTGGAGCTTGATTGAAAAAAAAAGAGAGAGGGAGAGAAAGAAAATAGGTGCGTATTGTCAAATTAAATTTCCTACTCTCATTTTGCGTTCATTCTCTATTTTTTTCATTGGTTGAATGATATATACATTGACTATGATTTATTCCATCAAAATAGGGTATATAATTATCTTCAAATCGTCAAATATCAAAAAACTGACGAATGAAATAGAGAATGAAACACCATAGGGAGTTAAGGATTTGAGTTGACGTATTGTACTTCATCCGTCCACGATAAGTGTGGCCTCTTTTTAAAAAAAATAAAAAAATAAGTGTGACTTTTTCATAAATAGAAATGATTCCACTTAATATATTAGTCTTTTACATTCTCCACTCTCATTCAATTCATTTCATCCCACTAAAATTAACACATCTACCTTCCCTACTTTCACTCATTGATAGATCTAAGGTTTGTAGAGATAGCAGAAAATAATAATAATAATGCGACGACACAAAGATTTACGTGGTTCGATCAATGTGATCTACGTCCACGGGAGAGAATATAGAGAGCTCTTATTATACTTGAGAGTACAATGAGTATTTGAACGTCCCTACACCTCTAATCTAGCATCTATATATAGGCCTTGAATTGAGCCCTAAACCTTCTAGGATTCGGATTCCTTATACATATCTTGTTTCTTGGTACGTGCATATCCAATTCCCTTCCATAATAGGATTTGATCTTCTTCCGAAGTAGGGCTTCGTTAATGACTTTACTTGGGCCGAACTCTATGGGCCGAGCTTTGATATATAGGCCCAATCAGATTGGGTCTTAGATCAGGCCCAAGGAGAGGCCGGTACTATCACATCCCCCCCCAAAAAGAGAGAAGAAGACATGTAGACGCAGACTACGAGGTCGAATTTCCCGAGGTGATTGATCGCGCAAATCACCTGTACGAACTGGATTGCCGAGCTTATCGCCCGAGCTAAGGGGGCCAAGGAGGAGGTGAAGGCTGCGAGATCCGAGCTGGTCGCTCAGCTCGCGAAGGCCGAGGCTGAGGCTAAGAGAGCTCGGACTGAGGCCGAGAGAGCTCGGAAGCTGGAGTCCGAGCTGAATGCGGCGAAGGACCGGGAGGCCCAGCTCGCGGCTAGCCAAGGTGAGGTTCTCCGGGCCTACACGAAGAGGCTTCTGCTGTCGGAGAGCTTCTCCAGCCTAGCGAATGACTTGGCTGTACTCATCAATGGGAACTTCGCCGTGGCCGCCGAGCTGAAGGAGTGGCAGTTGAAGTTCGAGGCGCTTTTCGAGGAGTCCGAGGTGAAGCGACTCGTTGCTCAGGAGGGTGCTGATTTACTTCAGGCTAAGCTCCTTCAGGCTGAGGAAGAATTGAAAGTTGGCCGAGGTCGAGCTGGCCGTGATTCCAAGGGTCATGAGAAGATCGCCGAGGAGCATGCCGAGTATGAAGATATTATCCGTCGTGGTGGTGGTATCACCATATCCGAGGCGGAATTAAAGACGAAAGAAGACTTGGGGCAGTATCTCGAGCTGAAAGAAGCATTCGGCCCCGAGTCTTTTGAGCTTCAAGGTGCTTTTGATATGCTGAAGGAGAGTACGAGCAGGTATAAGTGTATATTGGACCGCCGACCTAAGTTACGCGCTCTCCTGGCCAATGGCGTGGGCGCAGTAATTCCGTCTTTATCTCGGACGATGCCTTCCCGCGAGGTGAAGGCAGCTTCACGGGAACATCAGGTCGGCCCGAGCCAAGGTAGCCGAGCTGCTGGGCGAGGTTCAGCTACGTCGCGAGGTCGGGGCTTTCCTGCTGGAAGGGGTCGAGGTCGGGGACGAGGCCGAATTTCAATTGATGACCTTCTGGGGCCTACCTCATTCGAGGAGGACTGGCTCAACTTTAGCAAGAAACATCCTCCTCCATAGATTAGTTCGATACTCCTGTAAATTGTGTACAAATAGAATGTTCTAAATAGTTAGAAATAAAAAAATATGTTGAGTTTTTGAACTTCCTATTCTTTGTGAAGATTGCTTCTTTGGCTTTATTTGCATGTTGCATTTTTGAGGGAGTTAAACTCGAACCTCTTTGAGTTTACAAGGGAACCATGGTTCAGACCTCGTAGTGTAATTCTCTCGGGGGAACTTGGTTCTGACCCTGATTGAGGAAAGTTTTATCCTTGATGAGGGAGTTTGACTCGGACCTTGTCGGATCTTCCTTTTTCAGAGGGAGACAAGCTCGGACCTCGGAAAAGGGTTTCCTTTGCGCATTTTTTAGGATATTATTACCCCATGTCGGATCATTTATTTGACCTCGAAAGGGAACTTTAGTTCGTCTTTATGAGGGGATTTGTTTTTGGATACCTTATCGCTTCAACCAGTCCGCATCTTGGCCATCCGCGAACCGGTATATGATTTTCCACATCTCCTGGGCCGTCTCGGGCTTCTGTTTAGCAAGTTCCTGATTCAGGGACCCAGGAGCGACCCCGTCTCGAAAAGTCGAGATGAGGAAGACGTCGTCGATTTTATCGACTTTCAAGCTTTCTTGCATAAATCGGGAGGCGTACTCCCTTATAGTCTCTCTGTCTTTTTGCTTTACGGACAGGAGATAGGCTGTGTCTCGACGAGCTTGGACCTTCATAAGGAATCTTTGTTTAAAGATTCCTTCGAGGTAGACCCAGGACCCTATACTGCCAGTCGGCAGGCCGTCGAACCAAGCTCGGGTGTAGTCGACCAGCATCTCAGGGAACAACTTGCACATATGCTCTTCTGTGAGGCCCTGGTTGTGCATGCTGTACTTGAACCGCGTCAAGAAATTGAGGGGGTCCTCTAACCCATTGTAGGGTGGTATGTTGGGCAACTTGTACGCCGCGGGAAGCTTGGCATCAAGCAGCTCGTCGGTGAACGGGCTGACGAGTCGGGCTGATCTTCCCTCCCGTCGGTGTCGGTTTGCCTTGGGGCTATAACTTCTGGAATAGCTCGGACTTCGATCCGTGCCTGGACTACGATGTCGCCTTGGGAGATGGTGTTGCTTGGGACTCCGACGTGGGCTGGAGCTCCGGCGGCGGAGTGGGCTTCGCCGGGTGTCGCGCTTTCTCCTTAGCTCGGGCTCCTGTGTCTTGGAGTGGTGTGGAGTTTTGGGTATAGACCTCCGCGTGGAACTCTCCCTAGCTTCGGATATTGGGGGCATCCGAGCTGTTGTGAGGAAGCACTTGAAGCTCTCCTTATTCGCTCTAGCAAATTCAGTCGCGGCATAGGTAGTGGCGAGGTCGAAGTCGTCGAGAAAATCCTCTCCTTTCGATCCTGATTTCTGTGGACCCTTCTGAGGGATGTCTTCCAGCGCGGGCATCCCTTTGAACGGATCCTCGTCTATAGGGTTATTGCCGTGCCCCTCCTTTGGGACCGAACTGCCTTTCTGGCGATTGCCCCTGTTCGCGGGGCGGCTTTCTGCTTCGTTGGGATTCCCACGTTGGCTTTGGTCCTCCCGCACGTTTTGTGATCGCGTTACCATCATAGTTCTGCTACCAAAGAACCGTCGATCAAAGTTCCCACAGACGGTGCCAATGATAGATCTAGGGTTTGTAGAGATAGCAGAAAATAATAATAATGCGACGACACAAAGATTTACGTGGTTCGATCAATGTGATCTACGTCCACGGGAGAGAATATAGAGAGCTCTTATTATACTTTAGAGTACAATGAGTATTTGAACGTCCCTACACCTCTAATCTAGCATCTATATATAGGCCTTGAATTGAGCCCTAAACCTTCTAGGATTCGGATTCCTTATACATATCTTGTTTCTTGGTACGTGCATATCCAATTCCCTTCCATAATAGGATTTGATCTTCTTACGAAGTAGGGCTTCGTTAATGACTTTACTTGGGCCGAACTCTATGGGCCGAACTTTGATATATAGGCCCAATCAGATTAGGTCTTAGATCAGGCCCAAGGAGAGACCGGTACTATCACTTATCCTCATTTTTCTTGAAAATCTGTATCACTCCTTTCAGGTCACACTGATCGTGAACATACGAGCATTCGGTTACACGCTTAGACACCCACCTTTCCCTAAAAAAATTAAAATGTTTAGACACTTTTAAAATTCAAATAAAAGTAAAATCGGTACAAGCTCAAAAGAATTTCATCTAAAATGCATTTAGTTGGATACCAATATTGAATTCAATTTTTTAAATACCAATATTGATATAAAATCCCTTTAAAAAAGAATATATTTATCTAAAATGAATATAGTGTGTGTGTGTCTGTAAAAAGATTATTTTGTTCCATCAAAAAAGTAGTTGGCTGTCTTCTTCTTAAATTGTCTCTTCAAAAAGCAACTCAAATATCGTTTTGATTAATAGACTATATGAGCTGTATCGATGGACCTTTTCTTTTTTTTTTCGCGGAAACGTAAAAATCTTTTTCTGAAGAACATCCTTCTTTCTTATTCTTATTTTGAAGGGATCTTTTCTTCTTATTCATATTCCTCTTATATTCTTTGATTAGAGCTGAGTCACTGTAAGTAACTCTGTAAAGTTTGAAAGATCAAAACAAGAATTTTTTAGTTTATATATCAATTTTATTCCACCCAGTCTCCAATTTAATTGATACCTTTTTTTCATTCTTGAAATTGTAATTTTCTTTGAATAACCACTGTCATTATACAAGAGTGGGAAAGCATCTGGGAATTTGTGACAGCCGCTCAGTTTTTCCACTTGACAACTTTTCACTATTTTCAGTTTCTCACCAATCATTGCATCTCTCTCTCTCTCTCTCTCTCTCTCTCTCTCTCTACATATATCGAATTAAGCTATGTAATCAGTTGTTAGAACGGTTCTGGGGCAATTTTTGTAAGTCTGCTTCAGAACCAGTGCCTTGCCTCTTATTTCCCAGTTCTCACCAACCAACAAATAGTTTTACTTCTTCACCATTGGTTGTAAGAATTTTCTCTTTTAGGTATTTTAGCTGAAAATTTGAGTAAATACTTCACTTTTTGTGGTTTCTTGAAAAATTGAAGTCCGTTTCTTTTTATCTTTCCTTTTTTGCCACAAAATCCTAAAATTTTGCAAATTGATATAAAAAATGTTGTATTTGAATGAACTTGGGACAAAGAGTACATTGGTGGGACTTGGATTGGGACAGTTGCTTTCTCTTTTAATAACTTCTACTGGATTCTCATCTTCGGAACTTGCGAAAAAAGGTTGCTTTCTGTCTCTCTTTTTCCCCATTAATGTTAATGATGATATGATTATTTTTGCATCTTCATCAGCTTAGTTGTTTTCTTTTGAGATTTCTTGGTTTCACGATGTGGGCTTGAGTTTGATCCATCGCTGTATCTAATAGACACTTTGCCTTGACATTTATGGATATTTATCATTAATGTTTAGTACTTAATAGTTTTTTTTTTTTTTTTTTTTTTTGTATTTTGGTTTATGGGTTTGTTTAGAAAGGTTGATTCTGTTATCTTTAGCTATTTGTAGAAATATTAGTTGTATATATTTTGTAATAAATTTAATCCAAATTATAGGAATTAATGCACCAACTTCTCAGTCTCTGTTGAACTATGTACTCCTGGCATTGGTGTATGGGAGCATTATGCTCTATAGAAGGCAAGCTCTCAAGGTCAGTCATTTTTCGCATTTTTTAAGTGTTCGTCTTACAGTTCAATTTGTCTATTGATTTTTCTTTCAGTTTCAAGCTGCTTTGTGATTAATGATGTGTTGGTTGCTGTTGTTTTAGCTAATTTAACTGCTGTGAAGATTTCTATGAGTTGTTGAGTTTTTCTTTTTTGGTCGTTGGTTTTCTAGTAGTGAGGCTAAAGTTTCAATTTCGAACGGTATATTACGTAACAATGAGGTGTGCATCATTTGCAAGGTTTCAAAGTTTAGATATGTTTCATACTTGATCCTTGTCCTAAGAAGCTAGTAAAAATGTTCTTCATGGCGTAAAATATGCCGATTAGAATTTAAAACTCAGTGTGTTAGCATATAAGACAATTTTTGCTGCTGGAAATATCGATTATTAACTCTTGATCATTGTGAATTGTGATTGATTTATATTTTTGTTTTCACCAATTGACTATTGGCACTCTTTAATTATTCTCATATATCACATGTTCTATTCGGAGAAAAAAGGTCATTAATTCTGGTTAATATTTCTAGAGTCTAGATTTGATTCTTATCACTCTTAACTTGGATAGTACTTTCCCTTTCAAAAACACAAAAAACTTGGATAGTACTTTTGACAAATATTTATGTTTGAGCCTTTAGCAGATGAAGATAACATCATATTAACAGAGAATGAATCGAGAACAATTTGCATGCTTGTCTATACGACTTATTTGGAAATGTATGGTTGTTTCCATTTATTCTTTTTAGCAGATTATTTGTATATACTTTCAAAGTGAAACTTGTATTCATGCATCTTAGTACTAGATAACAATTTCATTAATGAATTGCTTATTATGTGTAAAATTTCATGGTTTTACATGTTTTCTCAACTTTTTTCTAAGCAGGCAAAATGGTACTACTATCTTTTCCTCGGAGTCGTTGATGTGGAAGCCAATTTTCTTGGTAAGTATCTATCGATATACCTTTTGTTGTTTGAGATATGTTTCATGACTAGACATGACAACTAAAATGATCTTTTATTCCAGTTTTCTTATGCATTCTATCAAGTGCTTTCACACATCCTTTTTCTGTTTCCCCAAATATGATGAACTAGAAGTAAACATTCTAAGAAGAATGGAAGTGTATAATCCGTTTATTGAACATAAACTAAGTACCTTTTAACGTGACAGTGGTGAAGGCATATCAGTACACATCAATTACCAGTGTCATGCTGCTGGACTGTTGGACCATCCCATGTGTCCTATTCCTCACCTGGTTCTTTTTGAAGACGAAGTACAGATTTAAGAAGTTGGTTGGTGTAGTAATATGCATTGCTGGTGTTGTAATGGTTGTTTTCTCAGACGTGCATTCTGCTGAGAGATCAAGTAAGTTGTAAGTAGTTATTTTTCTAGTTAATAGAGTATTCTCTCGAGCTGAAATATTGATTTTCACTCATTTCTTCCCCACTCAAACAAATAGTAGACGGAGAAAATGTCCATTTCGCTCAACCCCTTTAATTCACGCTGACTACTTTGTACATGTAATCGGAGAAAGAGAATGTAATTTGTAAAATAGTTAAATTAGCCCGAATTAAAATTGTCGAGCATCTACTCTGCTTCCAAACATTGTTTCTGGTTATGTGCTTATCTCATCGTTTCATAATACGATCTTACACTCAATGTTGTTTAGGTGGTAGTAACCCTATCAAGGGTGATCTGCTTGTCATTGCTGGGGCCACGCTTTATGGTGTTACTAATGTCAGCGAGGTAGGTAGCTTTCGGGAACTGTTTCCTCTTTCTTTTATTTATTTATTTATTTTTTATGTTTTATTGTTGTTTTATCTAAACTCTTCAATCTTAAATTTTTTATTGGATTTATATGTTTTCTTCATGTTTTGTGCAAACTCTATAAATGGTACTGTGTTTTCAGCCGCCAGATTGTTGATGCTGCATCTCGGTGCAATTTTAAATAGTATATAATCTTCAACTGAAAATTAGAATTTTCGTTTGCTTCTGGAGGTTAAATTTTTGCATCATTGTTGTATGCAGGAGTATTTTGTTAAAAGTGCCGACAGGGTTGAGCTCATGGCTTTCTTGGGATTCTTTGGTGCAATTGTCAGTGCTTGCCAAATGTATCCCTTTTTTCATGCTTTTCAATTCTTCATTGCATAGGTTCATCATACTGGTTAAAGAGCTAATAACTAATGATGTACTAGTTCCGACTTCTGAGTGCAATTTCCTTAACAATGTGTTGCAGAGCAGTACTTGAACGTGATGAACTCAGATCTATTCATTGGACGGCAGGAGCAGTAAGCCCCCTCCCTGTGGCTTTGCATGACTTGGAATCTTCGTGCTACTGCCATGTTAAGTTCTGATTTGCATAAAACTCGAACTGATAAGATTGCTCGTTTTCTGTTGCAGACGTTTCCATTTGTTGGGTTTTCCGTTGCTCTGTTTCTGTTTTACTCTGGAGTCCCCATCTTACTTAAGGTTAGAGGGTTTACTTTAAGCTGATTCTTTATGGCACCATGACTAGCTGAACGTTTCAGATAAATAGATATGGAGATGAAAACTGTCTCCAATCTTGAAGTTCTTATTATCTTCTCGTTAAAAAAAATCTCTCGACTCTTTCTTTCTGAGGTTCTTTCGTTTAGAGTGTTCTGTACTTTCCTTATACGTTCATGTATTTACTCTGTTAGCCCAATAATTTTTTTTCGTATGCAGATAAGTGGATCGACAATGCTTAATTTATCACTCCTAACCTCAGATATGTGGGCAGTTTTAATTCGGATCTTTGCTTACCATGAAAAGGTGTGGAACGATACAATAATAATAAAGAAAAAAAAATGCTGGTTTTTTACATTCATTCTGCTCCCCTATGATTCTATGTTTGAAATCGATTTTTTCCCCTCCAGGTTGATTGGATGTACTTCGTAGCCTTTGCTGCTGTCACTCTCGGTCTTATTGTCTATTCGGGGTATGAATTTTTTCACACTTTTAGTTATCTATGCTCTGCAATTTCTCAGTCGTTAGCAGGAGTCAACTAAACCAACGAAAAACCATCCCTGTGCCGTTTACATACCTTTGCTTCGTCTGCTAGTTTAAGTTGTGTTATCCTTTCAACATTTCAACCTGAAGTTGAAAGATAATCCAATATAGGGACGTTTACATAGGGTGATAGATTATATTCACAATACATATGATTAAGTATCTGAAGGATTACATGACAAAACAAGCTCAAAATTGTTAAATCCATCAATTTATATGGTTAATTAACCATTTTAGGGTTGATATCTTTTTCCTATCCTCACTTTTCACACTATTTTCAAAACTATCTTTAGTGACCTTTAATTACATAATCAATTATATCATCGAAGCAAGCCTCCCGTGCCAGAAACATGAAATAGAAGTGTACATTTGCCTTGTTTTATTGTTGAAGTCGCGATGGCGGCTAATTATTAGCTCTTGTCATTTTATTAAATGTCAGACCATTTATGACACTTTTCAAAGGTCGGAATAGTTTTTAACAAAAAAACACGGAAGGTAGAGATAGAAAGTGATACTAACCCTTAATTGATATCTCTGAGCTGATCGATTGTTATAGTTATGATTTTGTTCATGACACTGATCGCTCAATGCCCTAACTGATCATAGGGGCGATAAGACTGATCACAATACTGCTGAGGTGGCAGACGAGGAGGCTGGTCCAGGTTGCCCGGAAAACTTAGATGCTGGAAACAGCTGTGGTTGGAAGCAGGATGCTAGTTCGAGTTCTGCAGCCAACGAAGGTGGGGTGGAGTCGAAAAGTATGGAAAAATCGCAGGGATTGGGAGGAAGGAGATTGTGATCTAGTCATTTTTATAGAAGTAGGTATATATATTCTTGCATGCTTCTGCTTTGAAGAAGATGGAGGCATTGCTATTATTGAAACAAAAAGCATGAAAAGGAAGTAGATGACTGGGAATTATTCCTATTTATTTGTCATCAAAAGATGAATTTGGTCGCTCCTTTCTTCCCTTTATATATTTTCTAGTATAATTTATTAGTGATGTAAGTTGATATTGTTTATAGTTATGGTTGCAAAAGCTTATAGCTTAAAACATGATGTGTTTGAATTCCGCTAACACTTTCTTAAAAAGGTAATCCATATTTGCTAAGAACTACATATTGAGTAAATTTTCTTCATGTACAATAGCTAACGAATCATATATCAAGTAAATCGCATTTGACAAATAAGATGCATCAGGCTCGATCCATGGTGGATTTCGAACTTTTAAACACTTACCTTAAGAATTTATCATTCTATCACCGAGTCATAAGTAGTGACTTCTATATGTACTAGTATAACCGGTGTACGTAAAAATAATGACTATACTAAATAAATATTGATGAGTTGATTCATATTTTTATTTTTTTATTTTAATATATATATTTCCTCAGTCTCATTCATAATATAACATTCTTTTCGGCGCGAGTATCAATAAGAAGAGTATTAAGGAGAAATGTGGTGTTTAGTATAGTAAATAAAATTATATAAAGTGTTTATAAAGTGAATAAGATGATAAAAAATACTTTTGATGTGATACAAAGTGGTTTTAAAGTGAATAATTTTTTTTTAATTATTGCCCAAGAAAGAAATGTTACATTATGAATGAGACAGTCGCAAAAAGGAAAATATTACATTATGAACGGAACAGAGGGAGTATAATTTTTATCATATTTTTTGATTGAATATTTGCAATTTTTGAAAATTTTATGTAGATCATTAATTAAAAAAAATAAAGGAATAATAGAAATATTTAATTGTGAATAACGCCTCGATTTTTCTTGTATTATTGATCTTCCACAAATTATTATATTACGTTAAATAATAGAGTACCGTATATGTCAAAATTCTAGTAACCAATATTTACATTTTGATTCAATTATTCTTTTGGTGTCATTATAACAATGCTTATAAAGTATCATTATTTATTAATATTAACTTTTGTAGGTATGGCATTAAATATCATAAATATTTGTATTAGCTTGTTCCAAATATAAAATATTGATAATATATTCTTTTAATGATTGAGCAATAAAAAATATGTAATACCCTAGATATTTCTTCCGTCGCTAAAATAAAAATTTAATTATTAATTAAGGCTTTGCACGCCTAAGTTAAGGTTTTTCGATTCTAAGGCTAACGGTGAAATCCGTTTCTGAAAATAAATTCCAAAAGTAGGTTGAACGACTACTGTATCAAGGTTTTCGCGTCCGATAAAATTTTCGTTCGAAAACTCAGATCGAAAAACCGTTAGACTTTACATTTACTTTTTCTGCGATACGAGTTCACCGGAGAAAGTCAGTTTTTATTATTTTTTCGGACGAATTTTGGACTGTCTTATCCCGACTTTTCATCGGATTTCGGAAATCAAAATATGCTTTCCGAGTAAGTGATTTATTTCTAATCTAGTGGTCGAATTAGATTTCGTAAAAAACGTAACTGTCTAGGGTTTTAATTTCTCGATTTTATAACGTCGTATTAGACCTGTAAAACGCGATATTTTGGTAAAAAAATCCCACCCAAACCGCCTCCCCTTGTGAGTAATCACCTTTGTTAGATATTAATTCACTTTATGAAATTCTATCTTAACACCTCACCTCATTCTCTCTTCCCTCTCCCCTCAATCCGCCACCCTCCCTCTCTTCTCTCTCTCATCTCTCTCTTCCACCATTGTTGAGTTCTTCAAGCTTTCAAAGCTCCACAAGTTAGTCGTCTACCGATCGATCTTAAATCCGATCACATAATCGTCAAGGTAAGAGCTTCCTCTATGGATTGAACCGAACAAATTCATTTTTCCTTCAAGTCTTGTCATGACCGATTTTTTTATAGGAATTGTAGGATGATGTTTTAAGTATAATACATGTTATATCATGCTTAGGAATGGATTTCATGGATAGAAATCATGTGAAAATCATCCTTCTAATTAATTGCATATTACCGAAAATTTAAAGGAATTAGGGTTTAATGTTAGTTCGATTTTTGGATAATTGTTTTGTGGATTATTGCTCTATGGATTAGTAGATGAGTATATGAATTAATTGGTATTTTTCTAAAAATAGAAACCAAAATGTAAGAGAGAAAGAAATAGGGTTTTGATGGAGAAATTGTTATGATTTGTATGATGTTATTGATATAAATGAGATGTAGTAAGCGTATAGATGATCATATAATTTAATTGGATTTTTCTAAAAATAGAAATCGTAAGAGACGAAAAACCGACGATAAGTTAAGATTCGATAATAATTTGAGTATGTGGTTTTCGTATTGGTAAATCTTGGTAGTTGATGAACGTTATTGGAAAGTTTGAGCAAAATTGGAGAATGTTGAAATTTTAATAAGAGACGAAGAATCGTCGATAAGTTGAGATTGGATAATGATATAGGTTTAAGATTTGAACATATGTTAATCTTAGTAGTTAAGGAACGTAATCGAAAAATTTGAACAAATTCTAAAGAAGTTGAAATTTTGGTAAGAGACGAGTAATCGAGCTTAATTATCGATAGGAAAGTCGAATAAGAAAACTAATTTGATATTAGTGTTTGTTGTCGATTAATGAACGAGATTGTAGTTGACGATATTTCCATTCGAGAAATGAATATAGAAGTTAGAAGATTAAAGTTTGAAGAATGAAAGTGAATTTGAATTGAAATGGTTTAGTAATTGGTTGGTTGAAAAAGACGAGGAAGTATATGTCGTGTTTTTAATCGAGAAATATAAAGGAGTTCATGATGAATGATCGCGCATATTAACTGTCTTGAGACTGAAATTTCGTGAGTATAAAAGTGGTATAGCATTTGTCGAACCTAGGGAGTCGTGCGTCGAGATTACGAGCACCTAGGGTTTCACTCGGACTGTTTTGCGATACGTTACGGAAACTGTCATAACTTTTAGCTCGCTTAACGAAATCGAGATCCGTAAATTGGAAAATAAACTAGACATCCGTAGCTTTTGTTTGGTACTAAATTCATCCCCTGTTTTGCAGAATTATGTTCTGTATGAGCTCCAGAGTTACTGCCTTGTGCAGAAATTTTCCGAAACCTATTTTCTTAAGTTGAATTCTTTTTAACTTCAATCCTTGTGAACTTCTAAGTCGTTATAAGTTATCGACTTCCATTAATTAACTGACCTAAGTGTCGAGTAAAGGAACCGAGTTAGTTTCTAATACGAAATATGAACGAATCTTGTTTCTTTGTTAATAAAAAGAATATAGTTAAAGTGCAAAGGCCTAAAAGTCATAAAACGATTTCGATTTCCTTTTTCTTTATTGTCTCGACCGCTTATTAAAGTTTGATTATTTACGTTCAAAGGAGGAAGTCGAGTTTAGAAGACAGGACGGAAGACAGAAGACGGAAGCTTTAGTTGTTCTGTAAATCGCCTAAGGTGGGCTTTTCTATATATATCAAATCAAATGAGCGATGCTCGAAAATGTTTACTTATCGCTTTATAACTGTGTTTTAAAGTGATTATCAATGCATGAAAATATTTGTTTTATGTGAGTTCTTTTGTGCCTTTCTGAGTTAGCCAAATGGGGTTAACTAATCGATCGGACCGCTGAGTTAACCGTAAGGGTTTTCCAGGATTTAGTGTACACGGTAGCCGGTGTGTGTGGTACCCTGTTGGGGGGTAGCCAGCCACGGTGAATAGAACGTGCACGGGAGAAGTATACTCTCCCCCGGCGTTGAAACAAAAGTTGGGCAAGTTGAACGTAACATCAAGTAAAAGCTTGGCCAAGCTATATTGTGAAAAGTGTAAGAAAATGTTTAGTAGGCACGGGTATTTGATGAAAAACCCCGATGCGCTATTTATCGAGATGCCTGATTTAATCTATACTTATGATATGTTTTCGGCAATGTGCCCACTAAGTATGTTTATACTTAGCCCTGCATATATTTTATAAATGTGCAGGTTGAGTGACGGGAGGGGTGGAGGTTGAGTAAGGGTTGAGTAAAGAGTTGTAAATAGGATGAAGAACTTGTGTCAAGCTTTACGCTTTCTGCTGCCAAACTTTTTCGTGTCTATGTATAAACTTTTGATCCAAGTCCCGTACAATGAACTTAGTTAACTTTTGAACAACTTGTCGAGCGATCTTTCAAGGTCGACTCTCTTTCTTTCAATAAAATCTGTTCATAGATATCAGTTTTTGTTTAATTATCATGTTTATTTATTCTATTCCCCCTTCTTCCCCGCTTCTTTAATCCAATCCCTAGTCGCACCCCGGCTTTGCCGTCCCTCGAGATTTGGGGCTGTGACAAAATACTTGAAAAACGAGTTGAATTTAAGCAATGCATCACGCATATGCTCTTAATTTATATTGAAAAAGTAAAATGGTACAAAAGCTGCAAATTAAAGAATAGTGGTGCATGAAATGGAAGATGTAAAAATAAATGTTAATAAAACCCTATATTTATCACTGTTTCTATAATATCACTATAAATTAAAGAATAATTTGTTAGTATATAATACTCCATCCGTCTACGAAATGGTTGCCACATTTTGGACGACACGGGTTTTAAGAAAATGGTAGGTAGTAGTGAATTATACTGAGTATTATTGTGAGTGGAGTAAGGGTCCTACAATAAATGTGAATGGAGTAGCAAAAGTGACAACCATTTCGTGGACAAACTTAAATGGTAAAAGTGGCAACCATTTTGTGGACGGGGGGAGTAATAGTAACTATTTATTTCATAAAATAAAATAGAAAAACCAAAGGATGACTATATGATTTGCACTACTCAAATTTATTGCGTTGAGACATTTACTTGAGAGTTAATTAAAACATATTTAAATCAGATAATGGTGTCTAAAATCATAACAACTATTTAAAATTGATCAAAAATAAATCTGCAAAGCAAAAATATAAAGTGCATTCTCGTTAAAAGTATGAAAGATGGAGTAGCGGAAGACAAAGATGATATGCCAAGATTTCAAATGAACTGAAGGAAGAAACTAGAGAAAAAGAGTAAATATCATATACTATACAATTTATAGATTACATACTAGGAATTGATGAATCTTAATTTTTTTCCTTATCTATTATTCTGTATTAAATTTAATCCCAACCACAACAACGCTTGTAGTAACATAGCAAATTGAACTGAATATAAGGTCTACTTGGACGCCCGAATTAAAGAAAAATTATACTATCCATAAAAATTCAAAAAGTTTCTATAAAGTAATACAATCACTTCAAAAAAATGCCAAAATACCGACGAAAACACCGAATTTTCCGTCGGTAAAAAGGTGGGTCGGCTAAAAAAAATATTCCGACGAAACACTGACAGATCACCGAAGGAAAGTTGGTAGGATTTTTCGCGCCAGCCCGTCGGTAATTCCAAAAATAAATAGAAAAAACACCGGCAAAAATTTGGTTGGTGATCACCGACGGCACAATTCCGTCGGTGTTTTTTTCGATTTTTTTAAAATTTTATTTTTGGGATTACCGACGGAATACATGTGTCGGTAATACCGACATAAATTCCGTTCGTGTTTCTCCAGTTAATATCCCACATCGATAATTTACAAGCAAAATGACTTGTATATATTACACATTGTTGCTTAACTCTTCAAGAGATAAATGAACAAGCTTGACCGAGCCATGGCGCACCCGTTCGGCTTGGCGATCGAGCGTGATTAACCGCACCATGTGGCTCGGTGGTCAACCAACACTAAGTAAAACTTAAAATTAAAAAATATTAAAAAAAATTAAAATCTCCATAGGGCGAATTTTCCGTAAAGAATACCGACGGTAGTTCCGTCAGTGATCATTTTTCCGTCACCGATGCTCGTTTTACTGATGTAATCGTTCTTCATGTGATTCCGCTGGTGATCCATTTACCGACGGAATTCATGTGATTACAGACGGATTTATCTGTTGGTGATTCTGCAGTTTTTTTTGTAGTGACACGTGTATTAAGGAAAATGTTGTTGAGTTAGTTGTGAGTAAATAAAAAGTGATTAAATTTGTTGTGAGTGCAGAAAAGGGTCCCACATTGAAAGTAGTGATATATTAATTAATTGAGATAGTGGTGGACCATACGTGGTATTTTAAGTAAATAAGTTGATAAATTAAGGGTAAGAGATAATAATTTATTGAGAGAGAGTGTCCAAAAGTAGCTAGGAAGAAACTTGGGGACCGTCAAAGATAGGAAGAAACTTGGACTGGAGGTAATATATAATATGATACTTTTTGAGTTTTGATGGGTATCTCAAACTCAAATTATGTTATTTTTCAATTTACAATGCAAAAATCGAATTCTTGAACATTTTCCTCACAACAATTTTAACCTTCAAAGAGTTACCCAATTATTTCAACGGATCATGTGATAAATCTCAAACTCCTCGTCCCACTTAGAATAAACATTATAAATTATATAATAAGGAAAGTTTCAAGTAAGCAAAAGAGAATACGTGAGACAAAATAAAATTTGTAAATTAGGTAAAAGATAAATTATTACAAGGTATTGTTTCTTAATGAATTAATATTTTCTTAAAATACATTATATTAAATATTTCTTGTAAATACAATATAGTAAGGATATTTTAGGTTACTCAAATTTTATAAAACAAGACTCTTTTTATATTAGTGTGGATAGATATAGATATTCAAAATCTAAAAGTCGAAATAGAAAAGATTCTGTTGGTTTTTCTAGTATTTTTAGGTACTTTCATCTGAAGACTTCAAGGTATATCTTATATTCAAGTCAATGGACTGTCTAATTTGTTTATTTTATTTATAAAAAATAATTTATTAGTAATTATGTTTGTCTTATGTCATCCAATTGGCTTCGTTAAATTCTACTCTCTCCGTCCCGTTCATATTACAATATATTCTTTTTTGGGATGTCTCATTCATCTTGCAACGTTTACTTTTATAGAAATAATTAGAAAATCACTTTATCTACTTTATTCAATTTAAAACCACTTTATATCACATCAGTAACACTTTATATCATATCAACAACACTTTATTTACTTTAAAAACATTTTATATCACTTTATTAATACACTAATCACCATCTTTACTCTTAATACTCTTTTTCTTAATACCCATATCGAAAAGAAACGTTGCATTATGAACGGGACGGAGGGAATATTTATTATCAAATTATATGAAGTTGGTATTGTCATTATATACCCCCACGAATCGCATATACTTATTTTAAGGATAACGTTACAATTTAATGTTATAGTTTTGAGAAATTTACACTTTTGTTAGGATTTACCGTTAATCATTTGATAATAATTATCTAAAGGCAAAAACATGTCTACGGCCAGCGCACCGTGCAGTTGGCTGTAATCAAAAGATTGATTACACCAACATCTCAAATTCTGATGCACCAACATCTTATAATATGAACTCATTGACACACAGTTTTCTAACCCCCCTACGTAAAACAAACGTTTAATGGGGGCTTTAGTTTCTTAATATATGTACGTTCCTATGCTAAATTGTGTCAATTCTTTATCTAGATCTGATTTCAATACATACATATTTATATCCTTTAATTATTATGTCCATAAATTTTTTGAGAAAATTAGGAAAATTTTAATTTTTATCAAAATTCAGCTGAACCCAACTGAGTAGATGTGCCTTTGTTTAATCTTTAGCTAGAGCTCGTTGTTTGAGCGGAAAGATTTTATCTTTACAAGATCGAACTGAAGAAGTCAGTTGAAGATTAAGACAGTCAGAATCAAGTCAGAAGATAACTTAGTCGACTCCAGAACTGAGTCATGCAGCTACTTGTTCTCAGTAATGTCGAAGTCACAAGTCTAGAAGTCGGAAGGAAAAGACTTATAAGAATGAGAAGAAAGAAGAACTTGAATCCGAAATTCAAATCTACTTACAAGACAGGCTAAATTCAGTTAGCTCGACAACTGCTTAGAACAGTCGGAGTAGTCGCTCAGTTTGGATACAGTTGGCTTCTTTGATTAAGGGTCAACTGTATTACTCGAACTGAGGTTTGTCACAGAGTGTGTGTGCAGAAGTTGGTGGAATTTAATTCCTCGTTACATTAAACTGAAAACCCTTTTGGCGAAAGTGAGTTCGCAAAACCTTAATGCAGTTTGAGAAAAACTTGTTTAAATGCAATTGGTAGAAAACTGAAAACAATACATAAAACGTAAATAACACTAGCGTTTTTATGTGGTTTGGAGATGAACTCTTACGTCCACGACTAGCTTTTCGGGCTAGTAATCCACTAGAAAAGCTTATGCGTACTTCCCAAATGTTGAGTTAGTTTACGAGCACCAAACAGTCTGAACAGTTAGATTTCGGGTTCCAACAAAACCTATAATTTCTTTACAGGCAGAAACAAAGCCAATGTTGTGATTACAGGCTTACAACGACCTAATTCTTTGATTACGGGTTCACAGGGACCTAAGAAAAAGGGGTTGGGGGTTTTTCCAACTATTAAAACCTTCTACACTTGAAGAAGTGGAGATATTTGTTCAACCTAAAATTCTAGATAGCACGCAATTAAACGTGTTCGAAATAGAGTTATCAAGTTAAATCTGAATATCGTATTTCACAAGGAAAGCTTAACAGGGTGATTATTGTAATGCGAAAAGAAACAAAAAAGAAAATAAAAACAGTAAAGAAATTGAGGATGATTTGTTTTAGACTAATAAATTAAAAAAAAACTATTTAATCTAGGCAGAAAAATAAAACCCTAGTTCTAAGAACATAAATAGAACCATAAACATAACTGAAACTAAAAATAATAACTTACGATTTAATTGGAAGAAGAACGATGAAGAACTGAAATTAAACTGAATCTGTGGTGGAAATTCTGTCACAAAAATCTGTACGAATCGATCGTAGTAAAGCTATCTAAGATCGTATGAAGAACTGGAATAAAAACTTGAAAGAAAAATAACAAGGCTCGTGTTTTGGGTGGAGGAAAAAGCGTAAGAAATAAATTTGATCTCATCCCTATTTATAGGGATTTAGCACCGACTACAGTATGAGCGATCGCCTAGGATGAACGATCGCTTCCTGTACACTTTTATTGACGCCGCCTCAAGCTCAGGCGATGGCTTGGGCCAGGTGATCGCTTGCGCCATACTTTTGCTTCAATAAAGGCAATCACTTGTCATAGCAGATCGCTCAATACGGCTCTTTGTTCGATCGCTCAATATTGCTCTCTGTTCCTCGCTCGTCATGCATATGACAATCATAGGCAGGTGCCTGAGATAGGCGACCGCTCAACCAAGCAATATGTCCAGAACAAGCGAGCACCTACTTTAAGCGAGCGCCCACTCTAGGCTCAGTTCAAATCGTTCCAACTCTTAACTATACAGACGGTTGCTTCCCTTAGGCGATCGCTGAGCTTTGCCCCAAACTTCAACATTCCTTCAACTTCTCACAATTGATCTATAGTTTTGGAGCAAAAACCTGCATCTTTCACACAATACTCGATCTAGAAGATTAGTGCATTTTTTATTTAAAAACAACACGAACCAAATTAAGTACTATAAAAATTGCACCCTAAATTCTATCCAAAATACGACCAAAAATAGGTGAAATAACCCCTCCACACTCAAAACCTTGCTTGTCCTTAAGCAAATCTTATTTCCAATCAAAATGAAAAAGTAATAAATTGAACTAAACAATTCATACTTCAATAAACTCTCAATCACAAGACAAATTTATCATTCATCGATCACGTACAATTGACACAAGACAAATGAGTTGCCCTCTACACAAAGACTCAATCAACTTAACATCTAACTGCAAGATCAAGGTGAGAAAACATGAACAACATAGAGTATCCCGAATTCATGCGATTTCTTATATTAAAATAAAGATTAAGTGAATTTCGGGCAATGTTCACTAGGTTTACTCATGAAAATTCGGGCATCCTAGCATGGTTTCCCATATCCATTTCTCATAAAGTATATTCAACATTGAACAGACAAGAAAGAGGGGTAGAACCCTTCAAATCACAACAATTTTGATCAAACGGCTTAACAAAAAGTTCTCAAGTCAAGTCGTGTTATATGGCCAAAATTCATGAGGTGTGAACACTTAGAGATCATCTAAAGTGTCCTCATGTGGTTTCTCATGCTCATGGTTCCCAGAAGAGCAGAGGCCTCCTAACTCGACTTAACAAATTTAGACATTTAATAGCTCATCATTCGAGATACACTTCTTAAAATATAAATTTTCTCACCCTTCACCTACACTCAAACAGCAATCTTCAATCATCCAAGTATGAAATGCCCCACAATCGACATGCAATGATCATATCAATCAAATCATAACAAAATATCCGATCAATCAAGTGTAATAAAGTATTAACTATAAACTTCAATTCCTATTTCCGCATCTCAATTTTAAAATAAAATAAATCAAAGACAAACAAGATAAACTCTCAAGAGGAATACCCCCCCCCCCCCCCACGAAAAGACTAGATAATGTCCACATTGTAACAATAATAAATAAGATATAGGGATAGAGGGTGATACAGAGGGATTGACATGGCAACGCAGGGCTTCATGATCAACAAGCTCCAACAACCTAACGCAATCTTAAAAACAGACAAAAACAAAACAAAACAAAACAAAACAAACTAAAACCAAAACAACTAAAACAAACTAAACTAGCAACACGCCACAAAATAAAAGACAGAGAAAACGTACAAAATAACAGTGGCGAATCACTGTGGATCGGGTGGTGGTGATGAAGCATCTCTGATCACCTCCTCCGGTAATGGAACAAAAGTAGAAGTGTCAGTAGTGTAAACCATGTCGGAATTGCCAAGGTGAACTGAAACATGCAGCACAGGGAAACGGCAACGAGCAAGGAGCAAGTGTTGAGGCAATACACTAACGCGCTGGTGAAGCATAGAGCGTCGGCACCGCATTGGATACGAGCCCCAACAACCTTTGTCAGGCAGCGACATGAGATCTTTGCGCTTTTCGGGCATACTCTTTTTGCCTCGTCTCAGTGGAATCGGACGAGATAACAGAAAGATTCTTTGGCTCCATCTGAACCTCTTCTTCTGCTCGGACATTCTCAATTTCCAATGGTTTATCGATTGTACATTCAACTGGTTGATGAGCTGATACTCGATCTTTTGTCTCGAGCTCCTTTCGTGTCATTCCTTCTCATCAGCTGAGCCTACACATACTTCCATAGCTTGATTTTCCTTATGGAAATTCTTGTTCTCGTGCACATTAATAGACACCGTCTCTTCCAACACAGACATCTTGATGATCTCATTTTTGACATCAATCAAGGTGTTTGTAGTAGCCATGAAGGGTCTTCCTAGAAAGAGTGTACGCTCTCTTCCATCTTCCGACACATCTCCTATGCCTAAAACCACGAAATCTACAGGAACAATCAATCCTCCGACTCGAACCAGAATGTCTTCAACAACTCCCTTAGGATGTCGAACAGAACGATCAGCAAGCTATAAGCATATATGTGTGGGCTTCAATTCCCCTAGCTCTGATTTTAAAAAACCGAATATGGCATCAAGTTGATCCCTACACCCAGATCCAATATATCAGATGCTTCCTTTTCATTCCCTATGGCTATCTTGATCACAAAACTCCCTGGATCTCGCTGTTTAGGAGGTAAAGATTGCTGCATGATCGAGTTTGCACCCTCAGATATCAATATCAGCTCATTCTGCACAAACTTCCTCTTATTTGAGGTCAACTCCTTGAAGAACTTCACCTAAGCAGACACATTCTTGATGACCTCTAGCAATAGCAAATTGACATTCACCTTGGAGAGCAAGTTATAGAAATACGAGAACTGCGTATCTTGCTTCTCGCTTCTTAACTGGCTAGGGAAAAGAAGTGGTGGTCTATAAGGATTAGCAGCCTTGTGCAATTGAACCTCTGATTGCTCTTTCTCTGCTTCAACTCTTGGCCGCTTCTGCACTATTGATTGTTCACCCACCTTCTTATCAACAACCCTTCCACTTCGCAAAATAGTGATAGTTTGAACCTGATGTGGTTGTTGACCTTCACTTGGTATTCTCTCAGTTTGCTGTTGTTATTGTATCTGATTGACAGTTCCAGAAATTTATCTTATAGCTGTCTCAAGACGCTTGATGGTAGCGTCTTGAGCTTCTCTCGTCTGCTTGCTCTCTTGCATAAATGCATTGAAGTTGTCATCAGAAAGGTTTCTTTGAGCAGGCGGCAACGGTGGACGCTGAAATTGATGTGGTCTATGTTGGAACTGTTGCGGTCCTTGCTGGCACTAATTTTGCTGTGCTGGATATTGCCACTGAGAATTGAAGTTCTGCTGCTGTTGTGGGTACCACTGTTGCTGGGGAGGATACTGGTTGAACTGCTATGGAGGATGACGATTTTGAAAATTTCCTCCAAATCCCTATCTTTGGACCTGATTCCTCCATCCAGTGTTAGACTGATTCTTCCATCCGAAGTTCTACTGTCGTTGATTCTGATTGAATCTTTGACCTTGATCAAACTGCTATCGTGGAAGACACCCCTATGCAGCATAGACTTCTGCTCCCCATTCATATGTCAGCTCTCCTATTCTTTGACACTCTTCAGGATTGTGCCCCAGCTCCCCGCAAATGCCGCATGGCTCAGCAAAAATCTCTTGTCAAGCGGGCTCCTGTCGAGGTGGAGAAGCAACAGATTTGCTCATCTTTAATTCTTGTAACTCTCTCATCATACATGCTATCTGCTTCTGAAGCTCATAATTGGGTGTCACTGCACTCGCCTCAACACTTCTTCCACGGGTCGACTTTTGTTGAGAGCTCTTAGCTAAAGTTTGAAAAATCTGATTAAGCTCTGCGGTAGTCTTCTTTGTAATATTGCCCCCTGCAGTGCTGTCCACCATAAACTAAGTTGTTTGAAGCAACTGATCATAGATGAATTAACTCAACATGATTTGAGCCAGCTGATGTTGTGGGTACTGCCGAAGGAGCTCCTCTCCCATGCCTCATACAAAGGCTCGTCGGCACCTTGCATGAAATTCATAATTTGTGTTCAAATCTCCTGAGTCTTGTGATTAGGGTATAATTTTAGCATAAACTTCTCAGAGGCATCCGTCCAAGTGTTTATGGAGTTTGACGACAACGATAAGAGCCACGTCTGGGCCCGATCCTTCAAAGTATATGGAAACCACTTGAGCTTTAATCGATCCTCTGTGAGTTCCAAAAGGGGAAAAAGATTGCACCACCGAGCAAAAATCATGAATAAAGTTGAGCGCATCTTCATTGGGTATGCCGTGAAAAGACGGAAGCATGCTAGAGTGGTTGTGCTTCAAATCATAATTTAGAACAACAGTTGGGAGAACAATTGCCGAAGTCGTGGCCTTAATAATGGGCCGAGAATATTCTCCCATAAGCTGCACTTTCCCTGTGGCCATATCTTCTTGTTCGTGATTTGAATGAACTTCTTCTTCTTGTTCACAAAAAGATTCCCCACTCAAAGTCTTCTTCAACTTCTTTAAGGTTTGGTTCGATTACCTCCCTTGCTTTTGTCAGAACTACACTCTTCTGATTGATGTTGTCAATATACGGTGCTAATAATGGTTTCTGACTTCTGCAACCTCGCATACATAACACTAGCAAACGGCTTACATGTACTGGAGGGATAAAAATAACCAAACAAAAATGAAAAGAAAAATAAAAATAATGCAACACAAATAATCGCCTAAAGCTCACCCCGGCAACGACGCCAAATTTGTTCAACCTAAAATTCTAGACTGCATGTAATTAAATGTGTTCGAAATAGAATTATCAAGTTAAACTTGAATATCGTATCTCACAAGGAAAACTTAGCAGGGTGATTGTTGTATTGCGAAAAGAAACAGAAAAAAAAAATAGTAAAGAAATTGAAGATGATTTATTTTAGACTAGTAAATTAAAAACAACTATTTAATATAGGTAGAAAAATAAAACCCTAGTTCTAAGAATATAAATAGAACCATAAACATAACTGAAACTAAAAATAATAACTCACGATTTAATTGGAAGAAGAACAATGAAGAACTGAAATCAAACTAAATCCGTGTTGAAAACTTTGTCACAAAAATCCATACGAATCGATCGTAGTAAAGCTATCTAAGATCGTATGAAGAACTGGAAAGAAAAATAACAAGAGTTCGTGTTTTAGGCGGAAGAAAAAACGTAAGAAATAAATCTGATCTCATCCCTATTTATAGAGATTTAGCGCCAACTATAGTACGAACGACCGCTTCCTTTATATTTTTCTTGACGCCGCCTCAAGCTCAGGTGATGGCTTGAGCCAGGCGATCGCTTGCGCCATACTTTTGTTTCAAGAAAGGCGATTGCTTGTTATAGCAAATCGTTCAATACGGCTCTCTGTTCCTGCTCGTTATTCATTCACAATCATAAGACATGTGATCGCTTGTCATAGCCGATCGCTTAATATTGCTCTCTGTTCCTTGCTCTGTTGGATTTGAGGCGTTTCTGCTCAAGAGATGATGCTGCTAAAAAATGTTGGCAAAGTTTATGTAGCCAAAAGTATAGCTGAAGTGTCGAAGCTGCTGCGTAGAACAAACTCTGTTACTCATGCTTATGTCTGTACTAAGGGAACCTGGAACAGTCCGGCAGAGACTTTCCTTATCTGCGCGGATTTTGCGGGATCTTTTCCATGATTATAATATATGCGGACAAGATACATATCAAGCAGATATCAGACGTGTTTCTCAAGCCTTATCCTTATAAGAAAAGAAGATCTAAAAAGATATACATGATGGCGAAGAGATCTAGAGTTTCAAACCTAGATATATTCGACATCAACATTGTGAGGGTTGGCCGTCTTTGTTTTATTGTTTGAGTGCATATACTTTCTTGAGAGTATTATAATTGAGTGCACGAATTAGTGAGGGTTTATCTTTAATAAATTTAGTCTGTAAGAGAGTTAAGGGTCGGACTGGAGGTTCGAGCTTAGGTTGAGCGATTGTAGATCGATCAATCACGAATCCACATGAAGTTAAGAAGAGGGTGAGCGAAAGGGTAACATTATGTGTCTACCTGTATGTATAAGATCATTGTAGCCATTTCTTCTAATAGTGGATTGGTTCTTTCTTGGGCAAAGGCCCCCCAGACGTAGGTTGCAAAACCAAACTGGGTTACCATATAGTGTGTCTTTTATTTCAGCACAATTTATTATTTCTGTTATACTGACTGTGCTAAGTTTTTCAGTAACACAACATCTTTATATGCATAAAGTGTTTGTTTAGATCTAAAAATTGGTACCAGAGCGGTACACCGATCTTACAGGTGTTGATCTTGGGACAAACATCTAAACGTGTTGCTGTGTTCGTGATAAGACACAATGACTTCCACAAGTGGCAGTTCGATGAAACCACCAATTTCTTGATGGATCCAACTATGGATATTGGAAGATTCGTTTGATGGCACACATCAGGGCCATCAATGAAGAAGCGTGGAGACGATCAAATCAGAATTTAAAATCTCCCACCATAGCCACTGGTGAACCCAATGCTGGAAAAGTCAACGACACGAAAGAATGGTCGGAAGATGAACGAAAAGAATCTGGGATGAATTAGGTTGCATTGAATGCCATTCAAGCGTCTGTTACTGTAAGGAAATGATTGTGTGAAAGGGCAACGACTACAACAACTGCTGACCCAGTTCGAGTTACTGAGGATGGAAGAACATGAGACAATCAGCGACTTTCATGCAAAGCTATTGAAAATTATTAATGAAAGCGTGGCTCTTGGCAATAAGTTCAATAATGAATATCTTGTCAGAAAAGGTATTAAGATCTCTCCCCAATAGGTTCGAGTACAAAATAGTTGCAATTGAAGAAGCAAGAGAGCTATCTACTATGAAACTAGATGAGTTCATTGGATCCCTAAGAACTTATGAGATGGGGAAGAAGAGTGAAAGTGCTGAAAGGAAGGGAGTTGCCTTTCAAGCTCACAACTGGCATCTTGAGGAGTCGTCTGTGCCAAAGAGAGAATTAGCAGCTGCTGAAGCGATGACCCTAATCACGAAGTCCTTCAAGAAGAAATTCAAGAAGTTTGCCAAACGAGGACTTGACAAGAAGAAAGAAAATAAAGCTGAGTCAAATCAACTGGATAAGGAAGACAACCAGTCCACTCCAAAGACTGGAGCTCAATGCCATGAGTGCCATGATTATGAACACTTCAAGCGGGACTGCATCAATAAGACACGGAGGCAAGGCAAGCCATACATTGCTACCCAAAGTGATGAGGATATTGATGATAGTGAAAGTAAGACTGAAGAGAAAGTTGCTCATGTTGTAATCTCTGCAGTACAGCCGTCCCCTCATGTGCCTGCGTCTGTGCCTACTGGCAAGGACAATTTAGTTGATGAAGAAAGTGATTCAGACAGCGTGGATGAGGAGTCTATGATAAAATAAATATGAATATCTGATCATTAAGTGCGATGAAGTTGGAAACATCAATCTAACTCTCAATGCTCAGATTGAAGAAGTAACTAGAGAAAGAGACAATCTGAAAGTCTTGAATATGTCTATGCTCGATCAAAATAATATGCTTCTCCACAAGATGGATCAGATGAATAAGTTTATCAAGATGATGAATAGTGAAGGAACTAACACGCTTGACAAGATTCTTGAAGCTAGACAAAGCTCAACCAATAAATCTGGTTAGGGTTTACAAGGAAAGCAGTGGGTGATTGTCAAAGACAAGGAGAAGAAAGTGAAGTTTGTTCCTTAATAGGAGAAACCTCAGGGAAATCCAGTTCCCAAGAAAAACCCTTTCAACAGTTTGAGACAAAAGAGAATTTCTCGAACAAATTCGCAGAAGCAGACATAGACGCACTACAGGAGGAAAGGAGTGTTCCACGAAAGCAGAATCATCAGTTTAGAAGGATATAACCACCACAACAAGAGGAGCTTTTCAGGCCAGTCTGTCATTGTTGCGATCTTCCTTGACATATGAGGCCACACTGCAGATACTATCTCGGTGACATGAGAAGGATGCTTCAGTCTAAAAACAACTACAATGCTTACGTTGCTCTCACTTCACTTTGAGCACGAGCTGACAATAGGTGGTAAATGGACAGTGCTTGTTCCAAGCACATAACAGATAATCCTAAATTCCTAACCAATATTGTCGATATTTTCGATGATCACGTTACTTTTGGAGATGGTAATCAAGCTACAATGATTGGGAAATGGATACTAAACATACCTAGAATGCCGACTCTATGGAATATTTATTTGGTTGATGGACTTAAAGTAAATCTTCTCAGTGTTGGTCAAATCTGTGATGAAGGATACAAAGTTATATTCGACGAGAGTTCGTGTCAAGTAGTGAAGAATGGAGTTGAATTTATGATTGGTCGTAGATCTCATGACAAGTGCTATCTTGTCACACCCGCACATGTCTGTCTGCAAGTTAGTGCTGGACTGACTGAGACCTGGCATCAGAAACTTGGGCATGCAAATTTGAGGAGTATTAAGAAACTGTTAAATGCAGATGATGTTCGTGGAGTTCTTAAGCTCGAGATCGATGACAAGGTTGTGTGTTGACCTTGTCAATTGGGAAAACAAACTGAAGTTGGACACAAGAAAGTTCGTAGCATCACCACCTCTGGCATTCTTGAATTGATGCATATGGATTTGGTAGGACCAATGCCTACTCAAAGCATAGCAAAGAAAGAGTTTATTCTTGTGTGTGTTGATGATTATTCAAGGTTCACTTGGGTTGAATTTCTCCGACACAAATCGGAAGCTTTTAAGAGCTTTAAGGACTTGTGCATTTGTGTGGAGTTAGAGAAGGATCTTCCCTTAAGAAGAATAAGAAGTGAGAATTTCAAAGTGAAGAGTTTATCAGCTTCTGTGCTGAAAAATGAATAGCTCATGAGTTCTCAGCCCCATAAACACCTCAACAAAACGAAGTTGTTGAGAGAAAGAATAAAACTCTGCAAGAGATTATGAGGACCATGCTCAAGGCGCATGATGTAGCTGACAGGTTTTGGGCTGAAGCGATAAATACAGCGTGCAACATAGTGAATCGAGTCTATCTTCGCCCTAAGACAAATCAGACTCCCTATGAAATCTAGAAGCCCAACCTCAAACACCTCCACGTGTTCGGGACAATGTGCTATATTTTGAACGACAAGAAATACACGCAAAAGCTTAATCGAGGTCTTGAAGCAATATTTATGGGATATGTTCGTGACAGCAGAGCATTCAGAGTCTATGTCAAGACAAACAAGACTATCATAGAGTCTATAAATGTGGTCTTCACTGATTCTACAGATGCAAAAGCAGAAGAGGAGCCTCAACTGTTATTACCTGTCTCAGAGTCTGTGCCAACCTCCTCAAATGCACAGACTGAATCTTCTGAGACTATTACTGATCCTGTCGAAGCTGAAGCTCCATCTGATTCCAACTCAAGTGAGATAGTCCCTACTACTCCGGCTCCATCGAGAAGGGTATCCAAGAATCATCCTTTAACAAATGTTATTGGAGATGTCACTGGAGGAAGAGTAACAAGAAATGTGGTGATAGATAGACTACAAACGTATAGTGGCAAACATTGCATACATGTGCTATGTCTCTAAAGTTTTACCGAAGAATGTCAAGGAATTCTTATTAATTGAAGATTGGATTGCCTCCATGCAAGAAGAATTGCTCCAGATGGTTCGTTGCAACGTTCGGTATCTTGTACCTCGTCCCTATTGATGCTCATGTAATTGGGACAAAATGGATTTTTCGCAACAAAACTGATGAGATGGAGGAGATTATTCGCAACAAGTCCAGACTAGTTGCTCAAGAATACTCTCAAGAGAAGGGTATTGATTATGAAGAGACATTTACTCCGGTCACTTGGCTAGAAGCTGTTCGACTACTACTTGGGATGGCTTGTTGCATGAAGTTCAAGCTATACCAAATGGATGTTAAGAGTGCCTTTCTCAATGGTACTCTTCAAGAAGATGTATACGTGGAGCAACCCCCATGATTCATTGATCCTGCATTTCCCGATCATGTTTACAAACTAAACAAAGCGTTATATGGATTGAAGCAAGCACCTCGTGCTTGGTATGATACGTTGTCCAAGTATCTCATCTTCAAAGGATATGTTCGAGGAGGATCTGACAAAACTCTTTCCTACAAGAGTAACTCGGAAGGTATCATCATTATTCAGATTTATGTTGATGATATAGTCTTTGGCTCTCTACCACAGGATCTGATCCAAGAATTCATGGGTCACATGATAAAGGAGTTTGATATGAGTCTCTTTGCTGAATTGCATTATTTTCTAGGACGTCAAATTAAGCAAACCGAGAAGGGGATATTTGTGACTCAATCAAAGTATGCTCGGAGCTTCGTGAAGAAATTTGGACTAGAAAATGCCAAGGTGCGTCGCACACCTATGTCAACTTCAATCAAGCTCAGCAAGGACACAGAAGGTGTTTCTGTAGATCAGTCTCTGTACAGAAGTATGATTGGAAGTTTGCTCTACCTGACGGCCAGTAGACCAAACATTAGCCATAGTGTCGGAGTTTGTGCCAGGTTTCAGGCAGATCCTAAAGAGAGTCATTTGAACAAGTGATTTTGGTATTTGGATGACTAAGGACAACACAACATCTTAAGTGGGATACAGCGGTGTGGATTGGGCAGGTAGCCCATACGATAGGAAGAGTACATCTAGAGCATATTTCTTCCTTGGCAATAATTTGGTATCCTGGCACAACAAGAAGCAGGTGAGCGTGTCTCTGTCCTCAACTGAAGCTGAATACATTGCTGCAGGATCAACTTGCACTCAACTCATGTGGATGAGCTAAATGCTTGAAGATTATGGAGTATCATTCGAGCCATTCACTCTTTACTGTGATAACAAGAGTGCATTTGATATCTTGAAGAGTCCTGTGCACCACTCTAAGTCGAAACACATCGACATTCGCCAACATTTCATAAGGGAGCTGATTGAAGAGAAGATACTCAACATGGAGTTCATGCCTACGGATAAGTAGTTGGCGGACTTGTTCACTAAGGCCTTGGATGCAGCGAGGTTCGAATCTCTTTGAGCTTCGTTGGGTGTTTGCTCTCTCTAAATTATCTAGAGAGACCTCGTGCTTGTGGTCTTCTAAACAAGCACAATGTATATGTACATTATTGTTTTTTGGTTTTCTTGGTTTTCTTGTTTTTCTATGTGTTATCGTGCCAGGACGTTTCGGCACAATCACTGGAACACATAGTGTGCTGGGTAGACAAGGGCTGACATCTTCTCTGCAACCTTTCAATGGCTATTTTTTGTGCTCGACTTTGCAGCTTCCAAGTGTTTACAACGGTTGTTTTACGTTCAAAATTGAACGTTGGAGATAAGGATCACTTCAAATCTTGATAAATGTATCATCTCCTATTTTGTTGGGATTTATTTCCATACTTATCTTCTAAGAGAGAGAATATCACCGCCTTTGAATCTTCTTATATAATCTTCCTTCTGCATAAAGATTTCACCGATCTTTTGCTTAATATCGAAGTTCTCTCTCCTTCTCCAAGCTCTTCTTTGTGTTCGTGTGTTGCTGATCAATATTTCAACATGTCTCACGGAAGTCGCTCTACCCAGAGATTTTCTGATGATTCCGGCGATGATGGTGTTCCGATTTTCCAACTATACAGGGTTGGTGGTGTAGATATCGAAAATTTAATGAAATATTTTATTGATTTTATTATCTTATTTTATCATGGAATCTTATAGATATCCATATTAAAATAAGTTATTTAATTGATAAATATATCTTTATATGGTGATAAATATCTATTTCTTTGGGAACAAGTAAAGGATATACATCAATATTTAAGAGCCAGTGAGATCGCGCCACCTCATCCCTCAAGCCCATGATGGAGCCTAAAAGCCCACCAAGTCCACCATATTTTTCCCTATAAATAGAGGTCTCCACACAACTTTAAATCACACCTAAAAAAATCATCTTCAAGAGCTCAAGAATTGAAGAGAGAAATTCTCTAATATTTCTCTTAGTATTCAAGGTGTCCCAGCGAGATTCAAGACGTTCTTCGTGGGAAGCAACGCATTTTTCGGCGGAAATATCCCAAGTGGTGTTTGATTTGGAAACAAGGCGCAAGTCCTCGACGTCAACGTTATAAAGCTCGACGCTCAACGTTACTTCGGAAACAAGGCGAACGTCCTCTGCATCAACACCATCAACCCCAAAGCTCAAGTCAACGCCATCAACCTCAAAGCTCAAGTCAACATCATCAAAGCACAAAGATCAAAGCTCAACGTTTACTTGGAAGCAAGGCGAAAGTCATCTACGTCAACGTTATAAAGTCTGAAGATCAAGTCCAAGGAGATCTAGAAGACATACTTCCACAATAAATCTCAAAGGACTGCTTGAAGACTGTTCGAGGGTTAAGTGAAGAGAAGAATCGGAGGATCAAATAGAGGTTGAACCTACATATATTTTGAAATTCTTATATTTGTATGCAACCTTGTGTTTATTGAATAAATACATATTTTGTGTTTACAGATTTTGGCACGCCCAGTGGGACAATCTCTACCTCTCATCTCTTCTCTTCGCCAACTTCAACAAAGATGTCTATAACTCTTGAGGAGCAAATCGCAAAGTTGATAAAGCTTGCTGAAGGACTTGCCAAACGCTTAGAAGAACGAGAAGTTCAACTCGCAAAGCTGGAAAGGGCAAATACGTTGGATACAAGAAGCCAACAAGCAAATGACGATCAAGAAGCCAAGCTTTTCATGGAGTTAAAAGATGGTGATAAATCTCCGACTAAGGAGCTTGAAGTCGATGGATCGATGCATGCCAATCAACTCAAAGCATTCATCAAGAAGACAATTAAGGACAAGTTCGAAGAGACCTCCAAATCCTCATGGACTTATTGCAAGCCATATACTTCAAGAATTGAAAGCTTGAAGATGCCGATTGGATATCAACCACCAAAGTTTCAAAAATTTGATGGCAAAGGAAATCCAAAGCAACATATAGCCTACTTGGTGGAGACTTGCAACGACGCTGGAACATATGAAGATCACATGGTGAAACAGTTCGTACGTTCCTTAAAGGACAATGCCTTTGATTGGTATGTTGACTTGCAGCCAAATTCAATTGATAGTTGGGGGCAATTGGAGCAAGAATTCCTCAATCGCCTCTATAGCACTCGAAGGACGGTGAGCATGGTGGAGCTTACAAAGTCAAGTCAATGTAAAGACGAGCCCGCCATCGACTACATCAATCGTTGGAGGGACTTAAGCTTAAATTGCAAATATCGCTTGTCTGAAACTTCTGCAATTGAGATGTGCACTCAAGACATGCATTGGAGTCTTCGATACATCTTAAAAGGAATTCAGCCAAATACCTTCGAAGAATTGGCTACAAGAGCTCATGACATGGAGTTGAGCATAATCGCAAATGGAGTTGAAGATCTTTCGATTGAAGATGATCACAACTTTGAAGAAAATCAAGAAACAAGCCATGGGGGCAAATCTCCTAAAGAAAGTTCAAGTGATGAAGAAGCTACAAGTGAAGACGAAGAAGACGCTACAAATCAATCTTCTGATACTTGGTAGAATCCATGAAGTCAACGCTCCTTGATAAGAGCCTAAACTATCTACATAGCTCCTAGATGCGAGCAAAAATCATCTAAACTTTTCGATCAAATAACTTCAAGTGTTCCTTGATAAGAGTTTAAACTGTCTACAACGCTCCTTGATAAGAGTCTAAACTGTCTACATCGCTCCTTGATAAGAGACTAAACTATCTACAATGCTCCATGACGCATGAGCCTAAACTGCATGTTACTCCTGGCCCGCATGAGTATAAACTATGTACGGCGCCCCTCCTTAAAATTATGATCAAATTCTTTGAAAAAAGTCCAAGACTCCTTAACACGAGTATAAAATGTTTACAAATTCAAATCAAGTGAAGACTCATTGACACGAGTATAAAAGGTCTACAAGTGAAATCAAATGGATGCTCCTTGATACGAGTATAAACTATCTAAAATCAAGTCCAAATTCAAGACTCCTTGAAACGAGTTTAAACTTTCTAACATATTCAAGAACTCTTTGAAACGAGTATAAACTTTCTTTCAAATTAAAAGAACTCCTTGAAACGAGTTTAAACTTTCTAGCAAATTTAAGAACTCTTGAATATGAGTATAAACTTTCACAAGTTGAAGTTCAATAACTCCTTGGTATGAGTATAAACTATCTAACAAATTTAAATTTATCGAGACTCATTCATTTTCACGACAAGTCGTCCATGAACAAGTCTCGAGGGGGCATTTGTAGATATCGAAAATTTAATGAAATATTTTATTGATTTTATTATCTTATTTTATCATGGAATCTTATAGATATCCATATTAAAATAAGTTATTTAATAGATAAATATATCTTTATATGGTGATAAATATATATTTCTTTGGGAACAAGTAAAGGATATACATCAATATTTAAGAGCCAGTGAGATCGCGCCACCTCATCCCTCAAGCCCATGATGGAGCCTAAAAGCTCACCAAGTCCACCATATTTTTCCCTATAAATAGAGGTCTCCACACAACTTTAAATCACACCTAAAAAAATCATCTTCAAGAGCTCAAGAATTGAAGAGAGAAATTCTCTAATATTTCTCTTAGTATTCAAGGTGTCCCAGCGAGATTCAAGACGTTCTTCGTGGGAAGCAACGCATTTTTCGGCGGAAATATCCCAAGTGGTTTTTGATTTGGAAACAAGGCGCAAGTCCTCGACGTCAACGTTATAAAGCTCGACGCTTAACGTTACTTCGGAAACAAGGCGAACGTCCTCTGCATCAACACCATCAACCCCAAAGCTCAAGTCAACGCCATCAACCTCAAAGCTCAAGTCAACATCATCAAAGCACAAAGATCAAAGCTCAACGTTTACTTGGAAGCAAGGCGAAAGTCATCCACGTCAACGTTATAAAGTCTGAAGATCAAGTCCAAGGAGATCTAGAAGACATACTTCCACAATAAATCTCAAAGGACATACTTCCACAATAACCCTCGAACGGTCTTCAAGCAGTCCTTTGAGATTTATTGTGGAAGTATGTCTTCTAGATCTCCTTGGACTTGATCTTCAGGCTTTATAACGTTGACGTGGATGACTTTCGCCTTGCTTCCAAGTAAACGTTGAGCATTGATCTTTGTGCTTTGATGATGTTGACTTGAGCTTTGAGGTTGATGGCGTTGACTTGAGCTTTGGGTTTGATGGTGTTGATGCAGAGGACGTTCGCCTTGTTTCCGAAGTAACGTTGAGTGTCGAGCTTTATAACGTTGACGTCGAGGACTTGCGCCTTGTTTCCAAATCAAACACCACTTGGGATATTTCCGCAGAAAAATGCGTTGCTTCCCACGAAGAACGCCTTGAATCTCGCCGGGACACCTTGAATACTAAGAGAAATATTAGAGAATTTCTCTCTTCAATTCTTGAGCTCTTGAAGATGATTTTTTTAGGTGTGATTTAAAGTTGTGTGGAGACCTCTATTTATAGGGAAAAATATGGTGGACTTGGTGGTCTTTTACGCTCCATCATGGGCTTGAGGGATGAGGTGGCGCGATCTCACTGGCTCTTAAATATTGATGTATATCATTTACTTGTTCCCAAAGAAATAGATATTTATCACCATATAAAGATATATTTATCAATTAAATAACTTATTTTAATATGGATATTTATAAGATTCCATGATAAAATAAGATAATAAAATCAATAAAATATTTCATTAAATTTTCGATATCTACAGGTGGTAAAAAGAAGAAGCAAAGTCGGGTATTGTTGATTATCCAGACTCTGAATCAAACTCCGGAGAGAAGCACCCCTCTACTGCTGCCAAGGAAAAGCAGCCAGCCGTTCAAAGTCCTTCTCTCCGGTGAGGACAGCCTCTGAGTCACCGTCGAAGAATACCTCTGCTCAGGAGAAGCAGACTGTTGAGGACTCCGAATCTGACACGGTGTCAAGTCAGAAGGAACAAGCCTATGTTCATGTTGCTACCTTGAAGAAGAAGGCTACTCCATCAAAGTCTTCGACTTCCCGATCAATTCTCCAGAGATCTGCATCTTCCACCGGTGGTTCTCAAGCTGTAAGAGAACAAGTCCCATTCCTCCGGTGATTCCTGTGTTCCAAGAAACTGAGAAGGAGCAAGATATTGGTGAAGAATATGGAGCGGATCAAGCTACTATTCATGAGATAGCTGCAGACCTTGATGTGCCAGAGTCTGTGCCAACTAAGAAGAAGACTTCCAAAAGACGTCTTCGCAAGCTTTCTGATCTGCTCAGAAAGAGGGTTAGAATTGAAGAAGCTGCATTGACTATCAAGGAACCTGTTGCAACCCTTGCTACACGAACGAGGGGTCAATTGGCCAAGAAGGTTGTTGCTGCTGCTGCCCATAATGTTAAGGGCAAAGGGAAGGTTGGTGAATCTTTCAAGAAGAAGAAGAAGGTTGCTGTGAAGTCTAAGAAGGGTGTGGATCCAAATAAGCCTATAGACGTAGAGTTTGGGCCCTAAGGTGCCATGGAAAGTGATGGTGGGAATTCTTAGCATGAAGCTTCACATCAAGAAGCTTCTTCTGTTGCTCATCATGGTGATTCATCTGCTACACCATCTAGAAGACAATTATTTTCAGCTGATCCTCGTCAACGAACGAAGCTATACAAGATGCCCTCAAGTTTAAGTCTGATGAACATGTTGAGGCTTGGGATAATGTCATCCACAAGAAGATGGTCTATGAGCAACCTGTGAAGAAGCAAGATTTGGAGGGAACTGGCTTGGACAAACTGCTAGAGAATGCTAAGTGGGATCAAACTGTCTATCCTGTTTGAAGATATGTTCGAGCAGTTGTGCTGGAATTCTACTGCAACATGTCCAAGAGTATTGTTGATTCTTTCTCTCGCAATCACTTCAAGACTTATATTCGAGGAAGGTATATCAATTTCTCCCCTGCTGTTATATATGCTTTTGTTGGTCGTGATTACTTTGGTGTAGAGGAGGAGGATGTGTCATTGGACACGATTGCCAGCAAGATCACTCACGGAGTGTACCAGACATGGAAAAGAAACATGTCTATCAATTCCTCAATGTTGTCCCAGAAGTACGCAATCTTGCACAGGATTACAGTCAGAAATTGGTGCCCTACCATACACACTGTCTCAGTGAGTCAAGAAACAGCAAGAGTGTTGTATGGGATTGGACGTTTCAAGCCATTTGACTTTGGATGTTTGGTCTTCGACCACGTCACCCAACATGCTGGAAACTTGAAGAAGCCTAAGGCGTTAGGCTATCCTGGATTGATTTTTGGAATCATCTCATCGCAGTTCCCTGAAGTGATGTACGTGGGAGAACAATTCGAGCGCACACCAAAGAGCATTGTCATCCATGACAAGCTGTTCAATGAGGCTGTTCATCCCAAGGACATTGAGGGTCCCTTTGTCCGCATAGTGGAAAGAAAGAAGCCAACATCAACTGTGCCAGCATCGGTGCTGAGTGAGCCTAATCTTCAGGCTATTTCTACAAGGATGTTGTGCAAGCTGGAGCGTGAGTATAACTCCATTCGATTCCAGATGAAGAGGCTTCGTATGCACAGGAATGAGATTGCGGCATTACTCAATGATGTCAAATCAGTCTTTGCTGGAGGATAAGTTGTGCCTTCTGGATCGGCGCCAGGTGATGCAGGGTCCATGCCAGGCGATGATGATGATGTTGCTGATGAAGATGCAAATGATGAAAAAGCAGCTGACGATGATGCTAAGGATGCTGAGGAGGACTTGGGTGACGAAGATACCCAAACTGAGAAGGATGAAGATGACCTTCAAGCATCAGCTTAAGCTGCGCAGAAAAAAGGTTCCCAGTCTTTCTGAAGATTAGATGGAAGACCCCCTCCCCCCCTCCCCCCCCCCCTCCGCTTTGTCATTTCTGCCAGACAAAAAGAAGGAGTAGAAGAAAAAGTTGTACATTTTTATGGTTTTCTATTTTTATGTTTTGGTGATGGTGTCTTAGTGTCTGTGGCTTTATTTGCATAGACTTATTTTTGGTGCCAAGGAGTTAATCCCTCTACTCCTTCATGTTTTTTATGGATATATATTTAAGCTTCCTAGTTTATGACTTATTGTTTTGATGGTTTACTTTGATGCTGTGTTGAAGATCATTCGCTCGATGATTGAAGAATTACTTGGTGGTCAGTTTACTCCATGCCTTATTTAAGGGGGAGTTCGACATAGTTTTTTCAATTGCTAGTTGGAGGGGGAGCTTTGGTATACTTCATACAAGTTGAAGGTATGAAGATGCTTATGGTTAATTGTTTTCTTGATGATTGGTTTTGTCTACATAAATGCCAAAGGGGGAGATTGTTGGATTTGATGTATTACTGCTCAAGAGGTGATGCTGCTCAAAATTGTTGGCAAAGTTTATGTAGCCAACAGCTGAAGTGTCAAAGCTGCTGCGTAGAACTAACTCTGTTACCTGTGCTTCAGTCTGTGCTAAGAAAACCTGGAACAGTCAGGCAGAGACTTTCCTTAATGCGCGGATTTTGCGGGATCTTTTCCATGATTATAATATATGCAGACAAGATACATATAAAGCAGTTATCAGAAGTGTTCTTCAAGCCTTATCCTCACAAGGAAAGAAGATCTAAGAAGATATACATGATGGTGAAGAGATCTAGGGTTTCAAACCTATATATATTCGACATCAACACTGTGAGGGTTGGTTGTCTTTGTTTTATTGTTTGAATGCATATACTTTATTGAGAGTATTGTAATTGAGTGCACAAATTAGTGAGGGTTTATCTTTGATAAATTCAGTCTGTAAGAGAGTTAAGGGTCGGACTGGAGGTTCGAGCTTAGGTTGAGCGATTATAGATCGATCAATCATAAATCCACGTGAAGTTAGGAAGAGGGTGAGCGAAAGGGTAGCATAAGGTGTCGACCTGTATGTGTAAGATCCTCTGTAGCCATTTCTTCTAATAATGGACTGGTTCTCTCTTGGAAAAAGGCCCCCCAGACGTAGGTTGCAAAACGAACTGGTTTACCATATAGTGTGTCTTTTAATTCAGCACAGTTTATTATTTCTGTTATACTGACTGTGCTAAGTTTTTCAGTAACACAACATCTTTATATGCATAAAGTATTTGTTTAGATCTAAAACGCTCGTCATGCATATGACAATCATAGGCGGGCGCCTGAGATAAGCGACCGCTCAGCCAAGCAACTTTTCCTGAACAAGCGACCGCTTACTTAAGCGAGCGCCCACTCTAGGCGATCGCCTAGCTTTGCCCCAAACTTCAACATTTCTTCAACTTCTCACAATTGATCTATAGTTTCGGAGCAAAAACCTGCATCTTTCACATAATACTCGATCTAGAAGATTAGTTCATTTTTTACTTAAAAATAGGACGAACCAAGTTAAGTACTATAAAACTTGCAACCTAAATTCTATCCAAAATACAACCAAAATCAGGTGAAACAATATCTTTCTAAGACTTAGAGACTCAACTATTACAAGGAATCTGCTAAGAAAATAAGCAAGGGAGGGAACTTCTAGACTCGATCAAAGAATTACTTCTTGAGAGAGAAGAAAGGATGTCTCAAGGAAAAGGAATGAACACTCTACTATTCGGACTTCAATAGCTCTAACACTTGCTTTCTTGCTTCAGGAGAATGTTTGAATATCTTCTCGCAAGAGTGAAGGTCTCTATTTACAGAGAGAAGGTCGAAATAGCCGTTGGAAAGAGCCGTTTGAACTCTGCCACAAAGCATGACTCTTCACCTAATCTCTGGAAACTTTCCTAAAATGGCAACTGCGAGACTCGCTTTATGCATATCTCGGCTATCGGTCCATAAAAGGAAATTTCTAGCCTATCTTGTACTTGAGCAGATTTGAATTTCAAGTTCAAATTCTTCTTTCTTCTTTGTCTTCTAAGTCTTTTTCTTCAGACTTATGGACGTGTGAGTTCAACAGAAATGATCGACATGCTGGACTGCATGGTTCAGTTTCGGAGTCGACTAAGAAAATGCCTGACTGAACTTGAACTGTCTTAGTCTTCAGCAAACTTTTTTTAGTTTGAATCCGTAAAGATAAAATCCCTACGCTCAAACAGTTAGCTCTAGCTAAAGACTGACTAAAGGCATATCTACATAGTTGGGGTCAGTTGGGTTTTGGTAGAAATCAAAACCTTACTAATTTTCCCAACAGGTCCCTTCGAACCTGCAATCAAAAAATCTTGGTCGTTGTGAACCCGTAACCACAATAGGTTTTCTTCAAAGCTGTAATTGAACTTCAGGTCTTGTTCGAATTCACAATCAGACTGTATAGGTTGTTTGGTGCCCGCAAACTTAATCTAACGTTTGGGAAGTACGCGAAAACTTCTCTAGTGGATTACCAACCCGAAAAGTTGGTCGTGGACGTTGGAGTTTATCTCTAAACCACGTAAAAACAACAGTCTTTACTTTCAGTATTTCAAGTTATTGTTTGAGTCTTTATCTCATTAACTGCATACAAATTTGTTTTGACAAATTGCACTAAGTATTGTGAATTGAGTTTCGCATTAAAATGATTTTCTGTTAAGTAACGAGTATCATTTAACCACCACATTTCGCACACATACTCACACTGCAAAACCTCAGTCAGGATAATACAGTTGACCCTCAGTCCAAGAAGTAAACTGTATACCGAACTGAGTGACTGCTCCAACTGAGTTTCACAGTGTTCGAGCCACCGCACTGAAGAGTTTGAAAAAGTTTAAAAATCTTTACTAGTGTATCCCCCCATACACCAGTTAACTCGTTACTGGGATCATCAAGTTATACTCCCTCCGTCCACAAAGAGTGTCCCCTACTTACACCACTACACACCCAGTGGCGATGGGAGTAAGGAGAAAGCCCCACCCAAAATTTTTATTTTGTTTTTTCCATCCTATACAATCCTCAAATTATCAACATTTTAGGTGTATGTTTGTGTAAAAAGCCCTTGGTCCCAAATCGAATCACATGAAAATTTTAGAATCCAGGAAAAATATATAAATTGGCCATGTTCGAAAATTTTTCTGGCAACGACAACACTGACTACACCACATTAAATGAGGGTTCCTTTCTCCCCGTACAACTCACTCACCTAACTTTTATTAAAATTCGTATCACCTCTCCAAAAAATCACTTTCGTGGATGGAGTAATTTCCTTCGCATTCAACACTTGATACATCATCATGCAAATTTACAAACAGATTAAATCGAACCAATAATAATAATAATAATAATAATAACAACAGAAATTAACACTTCCAAGTTCTAAGAGTTTTCTTCTCCACAATTCATATCAAAAGATCATTACAAAGAAAAAACAAACACAGACACACACTATGATCCAGTTAATTACATCTTCAAAATCAAGAAAAAAAAAAAAAAAAAATCAAAGAGATTTGACTTGGCTTGTTTGTCTTCCCGAGTATAGCTCATTTCGAACACACGTCCCTCTCAGCATCGGTTTGCTCGCTGTGTTGCATTTCGTACACAGCTCCCTAGTAGTTTGTTGTCTTTCCTTCGGAAAAAAATAGATCTTGTCTTTAATTATGATCCATTCATGGCGTAGCTTTTCGCCGCCATGCCCATGATGATCCTCTTCTTCTCTTCCTTCTTGGTCACACTACTCCTTCTCGCCTTACTCCCTTTTGCCTCATTGATCCGTTTCATGCCCATTTCCTCTTTATCCTGCCCTACAAATCTTCCAGCATAAACAATTACACAAAATACCTCAAAAAAAAAAAAAAAAAAAAAAAAAGAGCACGAGAGTGAGAATGGTCGTTCACATAATTTTCTAACCTCGTAAAACAAAATTTTAATGGATCAATCTACTAATTTTTTAAAAATGATCTATATATATTTACTCTACCAATTTCGTGCCCAACAATATATTTTACGTCTGATTTCAATGCATAAATGTTTATCACCGAGTATTATTTATGTCTTAAAGTTATACAGTTTGTTTCTCATTCAACACTTGATACAAATTAAGCATACACAAAGGATTAATTAAATCGGACCATACATAAGAAAAGTAACACAAATGAATTAACACTTCCAATTCAAAGATTTTCTTCACCATAATTCATTCCAAAAGATAATTACATAAAAAAACACACACACTATATAATCCGGTTAATTACAACTCCAAATTAATCAAGAAAAAACATACAAATATTAATTAAAAATAAAAATAAACATCAAAGAGTAATCCAAAACGGCGGTGGCTTAATCTTCTGCTGCTGAAACTCAAGAATTTCCTCAATGCTGCCATCTTCCATATTATACACTCCCATATCATGCCCTCCATAACTATAATCAACATCAATACTATCCCAATAATTATCAGTAAAATAAATCGCATTCCTCTTCAACTCTGCATGCGAATGCGACACCATCACAGTCTGATTCCCTCCCAAAAACACCGCAAAATCATTCAAACAATCCACATCGATCCACTCCCTCCCACCCACATCAACCTTAAACACACGAAAACCGACCGTTCTGTACGGGCAAACCAACGGCTCCGCAGCTTCGTCCGTGAGCGTATCGCCCTCGTACACCACCGCCCCGTCGTACCGTACGAATTCCCCGATGTACCTCACGAACATAAATATCTCTCCGGCCGGCGACACCGCCAAGTACCACTGCGAGGAATAGAGATCGGCCGGAAAAGTTTGGCTGGCCAGCTTGAGTGTTCTCGGGCAAGAATCTTGAATCACGATCGTTTTGGTGGGAATATCTTGGTTCAGATCCCATGATTCGACCCGAGGGCCCGGCCCTAAGGCGAGCAACGTGTTTGTCCTATCGCAGCAGACGACGTCGTAGTAGGTGTCGCCGCCGCAGTCGAGGCTCTGCCACCGTTCGTCGCCGCGTCTACAGAAGGCGATTTTTGTTCCTAATACTTTGAAGCTGTGGATTGCGACGGCGGCGTAGTTGTTGGGGGGAGAAGAAGATGGATTCTTGGAGAGGATCAGTTTGGAGATAATATTGTTGTTGCATGAGTTTTTTTCTTGAAGAGGGACAGTTTGATTAGGAGGGAGGGGGATTAGGGTATCGGAGAAGGGGTTGAGGAGACAAGGGTTGCCGTTTTCTTCCAAGATAGCAAGCCATCCATGAGAAGAGCCGACGCATTGGAGATTTTGGAGGTTTTGGAGGCGATTGAGGGTGTAGGGCATCTTGTCTTTGAGGCTGTAGAGAGAGAGAGAGATGCGATCGGTTTCTTGGCTGTTTTCATCGCAAAATGGGAGCATGAGGAATGGGGAAGCATCCATGGTTGAGAGATTTGAGGTTTTTGAGACTTCGATGGGGTGTATGTGTGTGTCTATATAAGTAGCTAGTCTAGAGAGAGAGAGAGAGAAGGAAGATGAATCCTTGTAGGATAATGTCTCCTACTTTATTTAGGAAATAAAATACAATAGCTGTGTGAATGCAATCCATCCTACCAAACTTTTGTTGCAAGTAATATTTGGGGGTTCGAGTTCTTGAATTATTAGTACATAATTTTATTTCCATATTGGAATTATTGCTTAACTGAAGAAAGTATTACTAATTGTGCTCGGGGTGAGCTGCACTAATTAATTGGTCTCACTTTCAACAAAGTTAAATTGGGTTCGAGTTCTTGAATGATTTAGGTACATAATTTTATTTCCATATTATATTGGTATTACATTGGTTAATTCAAGAAAGTATTACTGATCGTGTGCTCGGAGCATAGCCCTAATTAATTGATCTCACTTTTTGAACATAGTTAATTGAGTAATACTACTATTGATTTATAATCTAAATATAGGTTGTCTATCAATTGAAGTCCTGAGACATGAATACTAATATCTTGATGACGATGTCTAAATTAGTTTGCTCAATATGTGTAAAATTTAAATTCTACCTCTAAATATTGATTGCGGTATTTTTTTTTTTATTTTTTCCTTCTTCGATTATTTCATATTTAATATAAATATATACTCTACAATATTACACAACCCACAGACCTGGAAGCAGTTATTAATGTTTTGACTAAATTGTAAAAGCACAGAGGTTAACATGTTTACCATATATAGGTAATTATTTTTTGAACGGATATATAGATAATTATTAAATGTAGTTCGTTTGTAAGATTGAATATTAACTTGAGTTACAAACATTACTATAGAAATTAAAATAATATATATGAAGTAATATTAACTGAATTCTTGTAGTATTCGTTATCATTATTGTATGCACGTTACTAAACACAGCATAAATTATGCTAGTCTCAATAAATAAATCAAAAAACTCACCCATTTCTCGTCTAATTTAACATTCCTACGCAGTTCAATTTTTTCTTCATGAATTATTTAGTCAATAAATTAGACTCTAATCAAGAATTCATATATTTAAATTATGAATTAAAAATTCTTGTTGTCAAGTAATAAACTCAATTGTGAATTATCAAATTATAGTCAAGATCATTAATAAATCTTAATTATATATCAATAAACCATAATTAAAATTGATTAATCCTAAGCATTTTAAAACAATCAAGAATAGAATACTCCCTCTGTCCACCACGACTATTTATTTATTGTTCATCGGCACATATTTTAATAATTTTATTGATTAAATTGTGTAGAAGTGTTGAGTGAAATAACATTCCACTTTAGATGTGTTGAGTGTTGTGTGGTTGAAAAAAAGTGGATTATGTGGACCTATTACTCAAAATAGAACAAGAGAACAAGCAAATATGATTAAAAAAAAATACAAACAAATAGATCATGGAGTGAGGAATTATGATATTGGAGCAAACAAGGGGTCCGTATTTGATTTCCTCATGTTTAGTTTGTGTACAATATATTTATGATATTATTATCCCAAAAATTGTTAAAAGGTCAGCGCTATAGCAAGAAACTATTCAAACCGATGTATTAAGAGCTTTCGCAATTAGCTTAGCTTTATTCATGAAATTATTCCAGCCTCAAAATTGAAAAACAAAAATTATAAAAAAACAAATACTATATGCATCAATATTGATCGTCTCTAGATTTATCAAGAGTCTTTAACTTTTTTCGCCTCGACCTCGGGAACAAGAGCTGTTGAATCTGTTTATCTGCAGCACACTCCGAAGTCACCTGCAGAACGAGAGAAATGGAAAAATCAGCGTTACTAGAATAAGGTAACACGATCAGTCCAGTCCTGCCTCATTCAATAAAAAAATTCTACTTAATGGTGTGAGCTTACTGACCCGGGTTTTGAAGGAGAAACGATGTGTTCGTACTTCTGTTCCCGAATAAACTCTAACATCCATGCCAAGGCTGTCAACTCCAATCAGATTTGCACCCTACAAAACGACGGGTGAGATTAGACTCTCTGAGTCGTTATGTACCATTCTGCAAGGGAGGTGAAGAGCAAACCTAGTGTGCCCGCTAAATTCTAGAAGATACTAGTCGTTCCCTAAGTATAAGGATATTGTCAACGACTGTAATCGTTTCAAAGAAATTGATTCTTATTGATGACTCTAGACAATAGTGGTTCTTTAATTGAGATCTTCACCACCATGTACCAATCAATGCCTAATTCTTCATCACAATATTATCAATGCCTAATTCTTCGTAAAGGAGTAAGAGATAATTGACTCAAATATATGGCTTGATACAGTTTCATGAGCCTGATATGCAGAAGTTCATGATTCAAAGAGACATCTAATTTTTTTATTAGGATTACCACATAGATTCTAATTCCCTGATGGTAAAAAGTAAAAGCATACAACTTGTAGTGTAAAGAATCTATGGAGATTGAAGAGATTTCTATGACTTGAACAAAAACCTCGAGGAAGGTTTATGTACTTACTAAAAGTGAAGTCATTTAGGATTTTGTGACAAATGTATCTATGAGCAATGGATGTTGTTGGTATCTAATGGCGCTAACCTCAACATGTAGCCCTTTCTTTTTGCAAAGAGCTTTAAGAGCAACACTGCACTTTGTCCCCGTCTGACCAAAGCGCTCTAAAATCGATGGGTTTGAGTGCACAAGAATGTCAGGCTCAGCATATTGAAAATCCTGAACACCAACAATTGACTGCAAAAGAACCATAACAGCAATAAATGTCATACCACTTTAATATGCTACCAAGTGTATAAGAAGAAAAGAACTTCTCGTGTGCGTGTGTTGGTCTAGCGGTGGTTAATGCATGAGGCCAAAGGTCTTGGGTTCAAGTGCACCGTGGCGCGGTCTTTAAATTTCATTGTTAATCTATCAAAAGAAAAGAACTTCTCAAACAGCTATATTTGTGACTTCATTCTAAACTAAGGTTAAAATGAATGAGAGAGAACTAGAAATCATGAATAAATCATCATCAATAATTCTGACGCTTTACTGTTTTGTCATCTCAAAAACTTCTTTTGCAAGAAAAATTACAGCCTTCACACCTATTTGAAATTTTGACAGTTGACACGAATTTGAAATTGTTTCAATTACAACACCTTTATTTGTAGCCATTGCAAAATTATCATTTTTTTCGAACGACGACATCGCAAAGGGGAAATGTGATAGGGTACTAATGAAAATCTCTAATTGCAGAAAGATTATTGGTAAACCAAACAACTATATATACAATTTAATAAGGAGATACACCAGGGATGGTAGAATAAACATGATTGTACATACCTGAACACCGTAGACAGAGAACAGCTCTATCTTTGTGATATCGAATCTAAAGATGGTTGATCTACCACATCTTCCATCATCCTTTGTATTGTAGCTCACAATATCTCCATCTGAGAAAACCAGCTTCAGAGCAAATAAAGGTAGGATAAAGCTGGCAAACTAACCACATAACATCAAATTCTGGTTTGAAATATTAAAAGAAAATGAGATAACTCATATAAGGTGCACTAGTTGCAACATAAGTTCCACAATTAATCTGGAAAAGCCACACTAGTCCATGACACTGAGTCCAAGATTACATAAATTAAAATGCAACTTTGCATAGGGTTACACCCAGTTGAAACTATATAAAATCACTTCATCATCACACAAAATGACCATAACATTATAATCATATAAAGACCAACAAACGAGCTAAGCTAAAAAAAAAAAAAAAAAAAAAAAAGAGAGAGAGACTAGAATTTTAACGAAATACATTACACACATTCTACCTTTGCAGTCTGAGGTGTCACTATCACTTTCTTCATCATTAAAGAGCCGCCGAAGATAAAACTCTTCATCTATGAAAGTAGGCTTGAGAAACCCCCAGAGAGCAACACCATTTGATGGGTGATCCATCAGTTTAGCACATTCCACATGAATAGCCTATGATAATAAATTCAAACAATTTTTAAATATACCCGAAACATTTCATGCCACATTCTATGATTTTATTAACTCCTTTTGTTGCTCAAGAAAATCTTAGATACTCGTCTTTGTAAGTTGCCAATTAAGTATATATGTGATCTTCATCGCGGTACAATGTTAAATTAAATAGCTTCTGCACTGTTACTACTGCTAAAGTAGTGCAGTACATGGGTACTATACTAGCTCGAATATAACAGGTTTGTATATTAGTTCACCATAAGTTCAACATGATTTAATTAATTACCCAATAACATTTAAAATTCACAGGCAATTTAATAAATTGAAGCTCAGATTTTGTCATGCAAGTTAAGAAGACAGGCCTGATAATGCTAGAGCTGAAAAAGATCAGTTTCGAGCATAAAAACAACCTTTGTCAAGCACTTGGCAAAGTAAACTGGATGGGTCCAGTTGGAATTCTCAGGCATCCCCCAATCAGTCCAAATGCCTGTCTTACTAGGTTCCTCTACCTGGCCGAGACAAAAGGTACATTGTTTAAAGAGTGGACTTATGAACAAAAGGGCAAATATTCAATTTTGGGTGAGATAATTTTTCTTACTTGAAAGTAATCATCAGCAAATAAATCATCTTCTCCAGCATCAAAGTCCAACACGTCATCTGAGAGATCCATTTTTCTGCTCTCATAATAGGAGATGTCCATTCCAATCAAAGCGGTCTAAGGGCATACAAATTTAAATATTGTCAGAATATAATCTAAACAAAATTTTAACCAACTAACATAGGGTTTTTTTTTTTCCTCAATAAGTCATTTAATTGGCATATATTTATATACTCTGTGTAACAAAACCATGGTAACATATCTGTGTGTGTGTGTGTGTGTGTGTGTGTGTGTGTGTGTGTATCTGTTCTGAAATAAAGTATCCAATTTAACTTGGGCCAAAGATTTAGATGAGATTTGAAAAAGTAAAGTCTCTCGACAATTTTGTCATTCCAAATTATTGTTCATGATGTTATGTGACTCATGTCGTGTCTTTGAGCGAGAGTATTTCTGGGACAACATTTCCATCTCAGGTGACAAATCTTTTGAATCAGGGCTACACTGGAATTATAGAACTGCAAGCTTTAAATTAGGGATGGAGGGACCAATCAGGTTTCATAAGGTTTTCATTAATATACGGTATTCAAGAGTCATACAACAACAAAAAGAATATAAGTAAACAAGTTCTCGTTGGCATCAAGATGTAAGAAGACATTTGTGAATCTTTAAAAAGAAAAGAATCATACAGCCAACACTTTTCCAAATTCGAGAAATATGAGATAAGAAATAAAAACTAGTATAGGACATACTAAGTTAGAATCTCACCACAGGATTACTAGCTCCATGATCTAGCAAGATGTTATGACCATCATAAACCTCAAAAAATATATCTGAAGATAAGAAAATCATAATAAAGTTATGATTCTAAGTACACAAAAAAGAAACACATGGAAAAATGAATTTACTAGAACAAACTGTCAGAGTCTACAATAGGAGAACAAACCTCCAAAGTCATCAATAACATACTCAAATTCAGCCCATGAGACGCTACTAGGGAATATCAACAACCCCTTGCTGTTAGCCTAAGCAAAGAACATAAATTAGATGATATGTTCTAGATCCTGATTAAATATATAAACATACCATTGTATTCAAGGCCTAGATGGTATTATAACACAAGAAATTTTGTTTGGAGCTTAAATATATCATTTATCAAAGGGAAAACCTCGACAGTGTTCCTTGCAATCTCAGCAGATGTAAGCATTGTATCTCGAGCGCGTGCATGATCTCTCAATTCTTCAAGTGGGTGATAACCAGTAGCATAACTAGATGAGTCAGGAACTGAATCTGAATAATCAGCAGCTACTGAAACTTGTGAAACAGAAATATCACGCCCCTGAAGCGACCAATGAAACTGAGCAGTCCCAAAGAACAGATTTTCCCTTCTGAAACTGAAATATTTAGTTGTTTTATCAGAACTAATTCAGAAGAAGAAAGTTAAGCAGCATCTACAAACATGAAAACAAGAAGAAATTCTATGTTTCTGAATAGCAGGAAGGAAAGAGTAGAATGTTTATGTAACCTGCACAAGTACCCGCACGGCCTTACTATTAGCAGGCAAGTCAGTAATACTATCTTACACGAATAGTAACCATATATCCCAATATCTACCCTCACAAAGTAGAGCAAGATTTCCCATGTATTCTTCTATTGTAGTTTTCTAATTTTTGTGGTCATTCAAATACCATTTTACATCTTCATGGTATTCTAGCATCTTACTTGCATGACTATATCAATTTGAATTTCAAACCCTCTTATTCCCCTAACCGACCATCTTTCTGTGTGTGTGTGTGTGTGTGGTGGTGGTGGGTGGCAGTTTAATGTTTATTTAACAAGGAGAAAGCGGAAAAAGGTAATATTACACAGCAGGGCACAAATATGCACAGAGTGAAAACAGGTGAGAGTGGGATGAAGATTGTGGCAACAAGGCTGCACCTCAAGCCTGAACATTGAGAAACTCTTTGAAGCTCAAATGGTGCCTTAATCGAACTGCCAGAGAATCCATATGATGTCGAGCAGATCATGGGTTTAACATGACATCTAAGGCAGTTGGAACAACCTGAGCCACCTAGAAAAGCAAATGCAGCAGTAGGCATGAAAAGATTCACATAGTAACAAGCTACAGAAGCCATAGAAGCATCAAATCTACCTCTAAGAACTCAGGAAAATTCCATATCAATGGTGTCTGGTGCAGCATTAGTAAGAGAAACCCAAATCACATGATAAAACCAGCAAGATGATAACTGTGTCCAAAAATCATTTGCATCTTTACACAAAAGTACAGTAATTCATAGAAATGTTTCTTTCTATTTCTGTCTCTTTTTCCCTCCTCTGTTTCACTCTACTTATGGTTTTACAAACAAATAAAAATCATAGCCCGGTTCGAAGTGGCAATATAAACACAGAAATATATGCAAAATAAAAATAAATAAATAATAAACAGTTCTAATAAAGGGCGAAACAGAAATATCTCATGGCAAAATCAGCTTCAATTCAACATTTCAAGAAAATCTCAAAATTAAAGAGAAACAAAAGTCAGAATTGCTTTGATTTCTCAAAAAGAGATTGAAGACGACCACTTAATAAATAAGAACAGCCGAAGACTGAGTCAAAAAATAAAAGTAAGAAATTACTGAAAACAGAAAAAATGTTTACGTTAATTACAACAACAGCAGATAAAAAGGCATTGAGTATGTAGGATTACCAAGAGAAAAAGAGGATGAGGACGGTGTAGTTGAAACCAGCATCGATCGATCGATGTGTGAGGGAGAGAGAGAGAGGGGAGATGATATTAATCGCAGCCGCAAATTGTTGTATTTAGGTGGATTTAGAATGGGCCAGCCGTATATTGGAGACGTCGCAATATGACCTCGTTTGTCCCTTCTAACTTGCAATTACTTCCACTGACTGATGCCAACACACAGGATTGCAGCTAATGGCCCAGCTCTGCCTCTGTGTGAGAGAGAGAGAGAGAGAGAGAGAGAGAGAGCGCATTGATCTGCACGTGGCTTCATCCTGATAAGAATGATCTAAATTCAATTTGAACCCCCAAACTTTATTAAATTTTGTGAAATGCCCATTATAGAAAATAAATTCACATTTTCCACCCTTCATTGAACGGATTTACTCAGAACAGTCACAACAGAGGTCACAAGGTGCTGAAACTGTAGGGTGATGAGTATTTTGATACGGTACCAATAATTGATAGTTCTAGGGGATAAATTTTACAATGGTATAGCCTTATATCTAGGGTGATCAAATAATTGATTTTATACATCCTCCGTCCCACTTCAATTGTCCTAGTTTTTCTGGACACAAGAATTAAGGAGAAAATAATTAAGGGTAGAAAGAGTGTTTACTGGAGTATTTAATTGATATAGTAGTAGGTGTGTAATACTCTCTCCGTCCACGAATCAAATACCTACTTACCCATATTTTTTTGTTCACAAATCAAATACCTACTTACCTTTTTGTACAACCATATCCTCCTACTTTTCCTTTATTTACTACCCTTTTGTCATTGATGGCCCCACCTTCCAACAACTTTATTCCTACTTTTTTATAATCATAACAACTTTATTCCTACTTTTTGGTCAACCACCATTTTTTTGTCAATACCACTGTTTTTTTGTCATTATCCTACTACCCCTACATTCTAACTTTTACCCCACTCAAAACAACTTTATCAGCTTTCTTAATCTCCGTTCCGGAACCCAAATGGGTATTTGATTTGTGGATGGAAGGAGTAGTGATTTAAAGTACAAGTTCATGTAGTCACTAAGTATATACTCCATCCGTCCCATTATTCGTAGCATGTATTCCTTTTCGAACTGTCCCATTATTCTTGTCCTATTTTCATATTTGAAAATAATTAGGAGATGATCAGGGTTTAATTAATTTGTTAAATAATCCACTTTATACCCTTCATCCTACTTTTTCACCCCATTTTTTGTGTCATTCACTATTCTCTTTCTCTCTACCCACTTTATTTCACTATTCTCTCTACTAAAAAAAGGTCAAAAACAATAAATCAATTAAATATTGATTTTAATATGCACATGTAATGACAACAAGGTAGTACCAGGTTGGAATTAAAACAAATATGGCGCCTAATAATTTGAGCATGGCGCCAGTTTCTTGAGTTCACATATTGGCCAAAACTCAAAACCTGCTACATAATTCAAATGATTCAAATCTCCCACTAATTATGGTACAATTCTAGCTGGCTATAAAGACACCAAAACATTACACAGATTCAACCATTTGCCATATTTCTACCACTCAAAAATGAAGAAAGGCCTAACTACATTAGCTAGAAACACTGTCATTCAGTTTCTTCTTCAAAACAGCAACAATGAAAACGTGGTTAGGGGGAAGCTTGAAGAAGCCAATGATAAACACTCATTTTTATAGCAACTAAGCTTGTTTATCTTCACTTTTTAAATATGGTGTGTTTTGCATGAAATTCATTATCTTGGATTTGTATCACGTTTGGCGGAGTTTGTGCATGTGTGTAGGTGAATTGAGGCTTTTTAAGCTGGAAGAAAAGGTTCAAAGAGGAGCAGAATCGAAGAATCAGGACGAAGAAGTGAGAAATCGGACGAAAGAGAATGAAAACCCAAACCGGTGCCCCAAGAAGAGAAACTGGTGGTCTGACTGCCTAACTGCCGATCAGACCGTCGAAATTTACTGGACATGAGAAGGAGTTTTAATGCTAACCGACGGTCGGATCGGCGCCCTGCCACCTGGACCATCGGTTCGGCTGTCAAGTCGCCGGTACGACGCTCTAGACCGCCAATTTGGCATTTTATCCCCGAAAACTTCCAAAAATGCCCTTTTCGCATTTTTACAATGTAGTAGCACTTTTTGTATCTATATAAAGGGGGAAATGGCCCCAAAACGTGTTATCTTTCATCATAGCTTAGAACTCTCTTCCCCAAGTTTTCATTTAAGGTTTGAATTAGGCTTTATACATTGTAATCAAGTTAGAAGATTGGATTTTGATTGTTTTGAAGATTTATTTGAAGATTTCTCCATTTGGGTTCTTAGTATCTCTATTTATGCATTCAATTATCTTTTCTATTGCTATTTCTCTTCTTATGTCTAGCTAATTTCCTTTAGTTGGTTTTGGGATTGGAGATAATTCAATGGTGATTTTGATCTTAGTTTTCTAATTCTAATTACCTTCTCCTAATTGATTGTGGATTTGGGTCTTGATTTCATGTGAGAATTATTGATCATCTTTCTTGCATGCCAAGTGTTTGTGGAAATTCTTAATAGGTTTTTACATGCATGGAAATCAAATTGTCACATCATGAATGATTTTGAGACTTAGCAAGTGATGAATTCATGCATGGGAGTTTTATTCTTTGTGCCTTTTGGAGTCGAATTGTCGTCTTGAGTCTTAGCCGAGAGAGTCGATAGTTTGATCTTCTTTTGCTATCTATCGAGAGAGGATAGTGAATAGTCTTGTGAGTGCTTCTCATCTAGGAGATTAAATATGGTTATGTGAATTAGGAAGTCATTGTCATGTCATCTAGAATCGAATCGAATCCCTAAAACCAACATTTATCTCGTATGGTATCTTTGATCATTTTTGTGTGCTTAATTGTTTATGATTGATGTATTTGCTTTAATTTTCTATTTGAATATTTGAATCAACCAAAATTATGATGAATCTAGAGTTTGAATATGTTGGGAAATTTATTAAGGTTTTGATTGATTCCAAAACCAACTGACCCCAACCGAGTAGATGTTGTCAGATCCTAATGTTAGTAGTTAGGCTCGTTGTTTGAGCATTGTTAAGATTTTATCTTTACAGAACTCCAGCTGAAGACGGCAACAAGGCTTCACTCGGATAGAACATTAGTTGTAAGAAAGACAACTGAGCGTTCATCAGATGCGAAGATGCCAAAGTCAACTAAGGAAGATGCAAGAGAACATCAGATGTAAGTAAGACAACTGAGCGTTCGGAGCCAACTGATCGGATACAAGAAAGACAACTGAGCGTTCAGTTTCAGAACATCAGTTGTAGGACTCGAACCAAGAAGATCAAAAACATGAAGTTCAAGTCAGCTGAGAGTTCAACTGTTAGCACTCAAATAGAACATCAGCTGAATAACAAGTCAGATGAAGATCGAAACTCTCAACCGACCATCCTTTGTTCAAAGACTAATGTTGAGATTTGAAATTCAAACAAGGAAGTCACGTGAAGGTTTGACTCTCTGTCATTACCTCATTTGGCCCAACACAAGGCTGTCTCAGATGGAAAACAGAAGCATGCAGTTGCCAAATCCGGAAAGTCTGCAGAGATGAGAGACAAGCCATCACTTTCAAAGAACAGAGATCAACAGCTCTTCCAACGGCTAGTTGATTCTCTCCGCCTATAAATAGAGGCCTTCGTTCATTCACCAAGACCACGAAAGATACGAGACAGACAAGTGTGAGAAGAGATATACAAGTGAAAGAACAACTTCATTCTGCACTCAAGCAAAACCTCGAAGAACATCATTAGTTGAGAGTTCTAGAGAGTTAGATTCTGTCTTTGTAGTTTTAGATCCAACCTTGAGAACATCACTTGTTGAGAGTTCGTAGAGTGTTAGATCATAGCTCACTTCTTGTTCGAGCTATTAGTTGGAACCCCACCCTTTCACATACCTGAAAAGGTTATTATTACCCTACTCTTCCCGTAACTGAGTAGACATGTTGATTAGTACCCGTAAACTAATCTGTAAGGTTGATAAGTACCCGTAAATTTATCTCAACGGTTGCAAAGCCTGCGTAAGCTTTGTGGTTTGTCCAGAAGAACTTGGACTAAGTTGTGTGGACTCACAACTCCCCGTGGACGTAGGAGTTATCTCCGAACCACGTAAATTCTTGTGTGTTGTGTTTATTTTTTCAGTTACTTATTGCATATTCAACTGACTAACTAACCTGCATACAAACTGCATTCTTCCATATCAACTGACTTGGTTATTGACCAACCTTGCACTTAAGCGTGAGTTGATTTTATACGAGTTAATTCCACCACATTCCGCACAGCACTTCACTTCCAGCTGAGTGTTTCTTACTCGGTTGTGATTCCAACTGAGTTGTCTTACTCGGTTGTGTTATTTTTAGGGGATTGTTTTTAAAAGTTTTATCTGGTGTATTCCCCCCCCCATACACCAGAACTCGTATCGGGACCATCAAGCGGTATCAGAGCAGTGGTTCAAAAGACTACTGACTCTGTTTCACAAGGTGTGAATTCGAGGTGTTTTCTTTAGTGGTCAACTGAACAGATCTCTTTATCACGCTAGTGCATATCTGCTTGCATTTTTCTTCTGTTGTTGTGTGCAGATGGATGTTAAAGATAAGATCATGGTCATGTTTTCGGTTGTGAACTATACATCCTGGAGAACTCGGATGAAGAAGATCCTACTGTCAAAGCATCATCGAATGCAACAAGTACTCACATACGGACCGATCATCATCAGAGAGAGAATCACTCGCACTCCTACAAATTCCAACAATGGGGATGCAACTGTGGAGTTAGTGGAGAAGAAGCCAGAAGACTTCACTCCAGAAGAAGCCAAAGTGAGCCAGTTGGACATCTGGGCTCAGAGCACGATCATGTCCACAGTTGGACAAGACTATCTGCCTTGGATAGAAGAGTGCGAAATCGCTAAAGAGATGTGGGATATCTTGGCATCTCTGAGTGAAGGAAGCGACGAAACAAAGGAGAACAAGTTCTCACATGCCTGTCAAGACTTTGACAACTTCTGTCTGAGAACTGATGAAACCATTGATCAGTTAGAGCTCCGGTTCATGGACATCATCAGAAGGATCCAATCCATCCGAAGAGGAAAATATACTTTGAGAGAAATCAACCTCAAAGTATTACAAGCTCTACCAGCTGAGTGGGATACCTTCACCAATATCCATGAGAGCCGAGCTGACCTTGGTGAGATGAGAACTGAAAGATTGTTCTTAATACTGAAGGGAAATGAGTACAAGGTGAACCGACGAAGGTCAACTCAGTCCTCGGTTCAGACGAGTCGACATGAGGATGTTGGTTCAGCCACAAAGTCAGTAGCACTCCGAGCTGACTATTCAAAGCCGCGAACATCAAGGCCAACAAAATCAGCGGACACAGCTACGAAGGAGCCAAGCAGAGAAGAGCTGCAACAGAACATAGCCGCCCTGTCAAAGAAGCTAGCTGACATGGACACTCGGTTCGGAAAATACAAGAGGTTCTACAAATCTAAGCGAACTCGAGACAACTCAAAGTCTGTGAACAACGGTTGCTTTGAATGCGGCAAGGAGGGACATTTCAAAGCAGATTGTCCAGACCTCTCGAAGAAAGAGAGAGGAGCGTTGAGGGCCAAGCAAACTGGAAAGAACAAGGCCATGGTTGCAGAAGAAGCAGCTGACGACATGGACATCTTCACTGACACTGAAGATGAGGATGAGCTGACTTCCACCAACAACGCTGTCGGTCAGGATCAATGCCTCATGACACTTGGAACTGACCAGGATGATACTGAGGTACACTCTAGTCCTGCTAATTTAAATTCTTCCAATATTTCTAACATGCAGGAAACACTTGATGAAGAGTTAGAATCCTCCTGGAGTGACTTTCAAGAACTCAGTGAGGAACTACATAAGCAATCGGTTGAGTTTAAGAGTCTTCAAGAACAATTCACCAAACTTGAAGAATCCTTAACCGAAAAGGACGATCTGATTAAGAGCCAAACTGAAGAGATTGATAATCTTAAAAATCAACTAAATACGGCCAATCGAACTAATACTCCAACCGACGAGGAGATGATGAAGCAGATCAAGGAGCAGCAAGAGGCTCAGATCGATCAGCTAATAAAGAAGTCAGACGAACAAACCGAGCATATAGCTGTTCTCCTCAAGGAGTTGCAAACTGAGAAGGACAACTTAATAAAGCTATATCAGTCATCCAAGATCATCGAGAACCTCATCAGTTACAGCCGACAGATGGATGACGTGTCAGGACTCGGTTATGATGTGATCAAGGATACTGGAATTCCTCCAGCAACCTTCATCAAAGCTGTGGAGGTCAAGGTTGTCGAACTTAACACAGTTGAGTCTGAATCTCCCCAAAGTAATCCAACCTCCACCTCTCAGCAAGCTCAACCGACCAAGGGAACCACAACTGAGAAAGGAAAAGGAGCAGTGGATGGAGGACAGAACGTTCCATTGGTTGGGATATCAACCGAGGGAGAATGTTCCAAGAGTCAGAAGAGGAACCAGAGGCGTCGGAGATACAATCGAAACCGAACTCAGAACCGACCTCTGAACCAACCTCAGAGCCAACATCAGAAAGAATGGAACCGACCGCAGAACCGACAAGGATCCAACCATCTGAATCAACAGCGGTTCCATCGTCAGTTCAACCAGAGGCTCCAACCGAGTCAACCGATGAGGAACAGGTCAAACAGCTGGAGATATTCATGCCACAACATGAACCACCAACAGGGCATGAACAGCTATAGACAATATTCAGGGAGTTGGAATCAGAATCAACCACAAAGATTCCATCATGGCGTCCGACCTCAACAACGAATCCAATAGGATAAAAATCACCATCAAAACAGGGGGAAAGCCTCTCCTCCGAAAGCTCACAATGGGAGAAATCCATCTCCTCCCAAGAAACAGAACATCACTACTAACAAAAAGCTTAAGGATAACCGAGGTGTTGTTATAGTTGATGATGAAGAAAAAGTGATATGGAATGATAAATCTATCCGAGTATACAGGAAAAAACGACCCACAGTTCAAGGGGGAACTGGTTCTAACCCTCCAGGACCCAACTAAAATTGGGGACCTAAGCGAGTTTCTCTTTGCAGGTACAGGAGAAACAGCTGAGGAAGAATAAAGCATCACGAACCATGTGGGTGATGGATAGTGGATGCTCGAAACACATGACAAATCTGAAGGATTTTCTTAGGAGTTTCGTGGAGAAAGAAGGACCCTCAGTTACCTTTGGTGACAACTTAAGAGGCCACACCAGAGGTTATAGTACCCTTGAAACCAATCACGTTTCGATTTCTAATGTTTCATATGTTGATGGATTGAAGCATAACTTGCTCTCCATCAGCCAATTCTGTGATAATGGTTTCTCTGTCAAGTTTGATGCACAGGGTTGCAGGGTTAAAAATGTCGGATCAAAGCAGGTCATATTGTTGGGAAATCGATCCCCAACCGGAAATGTCTACTATGCTGACTGGAACAGTAGTCTTCCTGACACCTGCCTGTTATCAAAGAGCAGTTCAGATGTGAGCTGGATGTGGCACAAAAGGCTCAACCATCTGAACTTCAAGACTATGAACCGTCTTGCCAGACAAGAACATGCAAAAGGCATACCAAACCAAGTGTTTTCAACAACACATATCTGTAGTGCATGTCAGCTGGGAAAGCTCGCTAGATCCTCATTTCGGTTGAAAACAACTCCCTCAATCGACCGAGTATTACAGCTGATCCACATGGATCTCTTCGGGCCAGTTACACCAAAAAGCATGAATGGTAACGAGTATACCCTTGTTGTAACTGATGATTATTCCAGATAAATGTGGACCATTTTCATGCATCACAAGAGTGAAACCCGAGATGAGCTACCCAAGCTGATGGATCGGATATCGAACCAACAAGAGATGAAAATTATTTCCATCCGATCAGATCGTGGAACTGAGTTTCTGAATGAAACCATCATCGAGTACTGCGAGAAGCATGGAATTACTCATCAAACATCAGCTGCGCGTACTCCGCAACAGAATGGAGTAGCCGAGAGAAGGAACCGAACGCTGAAAGATACAGCTACATCCATGTTGACAAGCTCAGCTCTGCCAAAGAGATTTTGGGCCGAGGCCATCAACACAGCCTGCTACACCCAGAACCGGTCTCTTCTGACCAAGCGGTTGGGAAAGACACCATACGAGCTATGGAGACGCAGGAAGCCTGATATTTCATATTTTTGCATTTTTGGTTCTAAGTGTTATATTCACAACAATGGGAAGACTCAGTTGAAAACTTTTGATGCCAAGGCTTCGAAAGACATATTTCTCGGATATGCCGCTCGAATCAAGGCTTATAGAGTTTTCAACAATAGCTCTCGTGTTGTGGAGATAACACCTCATGTTAGTTTTGATGAATCTACTTTTGAGTGCAGGGAACAGGCTAAAGAACAACAGGCTGATCCACAAGTTCCACCAGCCCTCACCAGATCGTAGGCTCTAAGGGAAAAGAATCTAGCTGAACCATTGGTATGGGCAACCGAGGATGATGATCCATATTCCTCTGAAGATGAATGTGAAGACCCCAGCTCATCTCAAGGGGGAACTTCAGTTGATGCCACTCCAACTGTATCAGCATCCGAAGCCCAACCGAGCCCGGTTCAAAATATTGTCAATATTGAGGATCCAGACTCAACAGCTGATCAATCACCAGTTCTGAAGATTCCAGCATCTCCTACAGCTCAGGATTCACCGTCAGTTGAAATCCTGGAACAGCCACTGTTGGAAGAAGAAGGAAGACGCAACCGAAGATGGTATGAAGATCATTCCACTGACAACATCATCGGGGATCCAACCGAAGGTGTGCGTACAAGGAGCAGAGTTGCAAATCCAGATTCAACTGAGGAAGATTCCAACACTTATGCCCAATATGCTGAGGAGTTGACAGTTCTTGAAGAGTTCGAGCAAGCTGGAGATGTTGCCATGATTTCTTGCTTTGTAGCTGATGTGCCAGAACCGAAGAATGTTGTGGAAGCTCTCAACTGTGTTCACTGGACAACAGCCATGCAAGAAGAACTGAACGAATTTCTACGCAACTGTGTATGGGAGTTGGTAGAAAGACCAAATGGTGTCAAAGTCATTGGATTAAAATGGATTTTCAAGAACAAGAGAGACGCCATTGGATTCATCGTGAGGAATAAGGCAAGATTGGTAGCTTAGGGTTATTGCCAACAAGAAGGAATCGATTTTGAGGACTCCTTCGCACCAGTTGCAAGGCTGGAAGCCATCCGAATATTTCTAGCCTATGCCGCATTTCACAAGTTCAAGGTCTATCAGATGGATGTGAAGTGTGCCTTCCTCAACGGTGATATCAAGGAAGATGTATATGTTGAACAGCCTCCCGGTTTTGAGACTGGAGATGGAAGAGTGTACAAGTTGAAGAAAGCAATATATGGATTGAAGCAAGCACCCAGGGCTTGGTATGACACTCTTTGTGGTTTTCTTCTGAACTCGGGGTTCAAACGAGGGTCAGTTGACAAAACACTGTTCACCATCAAAGTTGGAGAAGATATACTTGTTGTGCAAATCTACGTGTCGACGACATCATATTCGGTTCCAAGTCGGAGGAGCTGTGTGAAAAATTCTCAAATCTCATGAAGGAGAAGTTCGAGATGTCGATGATGGGGGAGATGAACTATTTTCTTGGACTTCAAGTAAAGCAGTCACCAGATGGGATTTTCATTAATCAGTCCAAGTATACAAAGGAGCTCATCACCAAGTTCGGATTGCAGACAAGTAAAACCACAAGGATCCCGATGAATACTAACTGGAAGATTGAACCTGGAACTGAGGGAAAGCTCGTGGATGCCAGTAAGTATAGAGGGATCATCGATTCTTTGCTATATCTAACCGCCAGTCGGCCAGACATATCTTACGCGATTGGAGTGTGTGCTCGGTTCCAAGTTCAACCGAGGGAAGCTCACATGTTGGCAGCAAAGAACATCATCAAGTATTTGAAGGGTACAGTTAATGTTGGGTTGTGGTATCCAACCGATGACAATATCCAACTGACCGGATACTCGGATGCGGATCTAGCCGGAGATCGGTTGAACAGGAAGGAAGTCCACATCTGGACACTGTCAGTTCACGGGAAGCAAGCTAGTTTCGTGGTTCTCCAAGAAACAAGCATGTGTTGCCACCTCTACAACCGAGTCAGAGTACATGGCTACCGGAAGCTGTTGCATGCAAGTGTTGTGGCTCAAGCAACAGCTGAGAGATTATGAAGTTGTAACTGGACAGGTTCCCATTCATTGTGATAGCTCTATTGCCATTGCTATCTCTTTGAATCCTGTTCACCACTCTCGGACGAAGCACATCGACATCCGACATCATTTCATCCGAGATCATATTGAGAAGAAGGACGTATCCATGGAGAAAATTTCAAGTGAGATTCAGAGAGCTGATATCTTCACCAAACCTCTAGCCAAAGCGCGGTTCAAGATGTTATGTGATTTACTTGGATTGTTGGATCCAACATATGAGGAACCAGCTGAGGTGAAGAGATAGATATACATCTGAGGGGAAGCTCAGATGAAGGGGGAATCTCAGATGCGGATTGCCAACCGAAGACATCAGACGTCAGCTGAACAGACGAACTCGAGTCAGCTGATGGTATACTGCAACGTTGGATCAGACATCAGTTGAACAGACGAACTCGAGTCAGCTGATGGTATGCCGCAACATCGGAACACAGCTGATTCCAACATCAGCTGACAGGTGAACACAACTGATTCCGACATCAGCTAGCAGGTAACATTTATGGCTGAAGGTGTTATGATCTTAAATGAGAATGTTTGAAATAAATTCAAACATTCTTGAGCATGTCAGTTACATTAAAATAGCCATCATGCCGCATTTAATGTAAAGTACGGTTGAACATCAATAGCCTACTTTATAGTGCAACCGGGCTGGCATGAAAAACAGTTCACCTTCTCACGCGCTGGTTGGAACTCAGTTCGTGACGTCAAGTCAAAGCTAGTCAACAGTCGCGTAATCTCTGCCGTTGATGGATTCGCGCCATTCAACCCTAGCCGTCAATTTCAACTGAACCTAAAACCTATAAATGGCTGAAAATCAGGAAGTGATCTCTTACCTTCCTCATTCGTGTCTATCTGCAGTAACTATTCATCATCTTCTCAGATTTTGTCTAACTATTTACTGCAAAGTTTTTCCTTCCCTCTTATATATATCTTCTCAGATTCACTAAATGGCACCCAAAGGAAAGAAAATGGCTTCTTCCGGTTTGGGGACCAAAGGAAAGAATATATATCTTTTGCGTAAATTCTGATTTTGTTGTTAATCATCTATGGTTTGGGGCGATGGTGCTTCATTCTCATGGCCCACATCAGATGGTTGTCCACATTCTGCTTCTGGCAAGCTACTATTCTGTGTTGGTATATCTACTATGTCTGATGAATTTTCCTTTGATGGATCATCATTACCTTGAGTCTGGTAATAAAAAAAATTATCCGAATCCCACTCGATCTGCCTATTGTTTTTTATTTGTTCAAGATCAGCCTCTGGACCAAATTCCTTAAAAGGGAACACATTTTCAACAAATTTTACATCACGAGATGTATAGATTTGTTTAGTTTCTAGATCAAAAACTCGATATCCCTTTTGCGAAAAAGGATAGCCTACAAAAACACACGGTCGCCCCCGTATTCCAAACTTATCTCCCCCTTTCCGATTATCCTTTGCATAAACTAAACACCCAAAAATGCGGAGATGGTCATAAGATGATGATTTCTCTAACAAAATCTCATAGGGTGTTTTATGTTTAATAACTTTGGAAGGTAATCGATTTATGATATACGCCGCAGTAAGAATACATTCACCCCAAAAAGCAATAGGAAGACCAGACTCAAAACGCAAGGCTCTAGCAACTTCTAAAATATGTCTATGTTTTCTTTCAACCACTCCGTTTTGTTGGGGCGTGTTGGTGCAAGAAGTATCAAGAATAATCCCATGCTCATTGTAATAATCCATCATATAGTTAGACTGGAATTCAGCTCCATTATCGGTTCGAATTCGTTTCACTATCTTTCCAAATTGATTTTGCACCAAATTACAAAACATAGTCAAATAATGACGCACTTCTGACTTATATTTCATCAAATAAACCCACAGACCTCTACTAAAATCATCAACCACTGACATAAAATAAGATGCACCTGAAAATGAAGGTGTGCGGTAACTACCCCAAATATCACAATGGATAAGTTCAAAACAAGAACTGGTTCGAATGCTAGTTGAAAAAGGAAGTCTAGTAAACTTCGCTCTCAAACATGAGTCACAATGTTCTCCATTATTTCCAAAACCACCATCAGAAAAATGAGCTTTAATATTTGAAACATGCCCTAATCTCTTGTGCCAAACTTTTGAATCAACGGTGACATTCATGGCCATACCTTCTTTCACCATTGGCTCTAAATAATACAGACCATCGCAATGTTTACCCATCCCAATCAGGTTCCTCGAAGGTAAGTCCTGCAATACACAAAAATGCGGAAAGAACGTGAGAGCACAATTCAAATCCCTTGTCAACTTACTCACAGATAATAAGTTGCACTTGAAATCTGGTATATTCAAAACACGATCAATTCTCAATCCATTTTATAGACTAGTACTACTGACACTTCTCATAGGTATAGCTTCCCCATTAGGAATTTTAACAGGCATTTCTGTTCCTGTCATTGTTTGATTCTCAAGCATTCCACAATTGCATGTTATATGCTCAGTCGCTCCTGAATCAATAATCCATGTTTTCATAATATTTAGCTTACCAGCCATGTTGACAGTAGGAATGCTTTCTGCGTTTGCTACCTGGGAGCCCTCATCTTCATCTCTTGTAAAATATTGGACTAACTTTGTATATTGATCGATGGATAGGCCGGGAATCGGACTGGTGCTTGTGGCCATGTGCGTTGCTTTTCCTCCGGACTTTGATTTGTTCCGTGGGTCATATTTTCTGCCACCATCTCTTCTCCCTTTCTCCCCATGTTTCGGATAACCAATAATTTCATAACACTCCTCCACGGTATGATAGGGCTTGTGGCAGTCTGTACACTTCTTGGGTTCTCGCTGATATTCCCTACGACCCCCTCCATCTTTCTCTTGGCGTCGTATGGTCTGAAAAACAGCAGCCTCGACGTTGGTTTTCCCAGCAACGTAAACTTGCCTCTGTCTTTCATTTTCAGAAACTAAATGAAAAGCAATTCCGAGAGAGACCATGGGTTTTGTGCTCAATATTTGAGTTTTGATTGTCCCAAAACTCTCATCCAAACCCATGAGAAACTCATAAAGTCGTTCCTTTTCTCTCATGGCTATCAATTGCTTTGTCACATCGCAATTGCATCCTCCACATGTACACTTGGGGATGGGCGAGATGGATTGTGCCTCATCCCACAGACCTTTTAGTTTGGTATAATAAGCCGAAACCGTCATTTTCTCTTGACGCGTGAGGGTTAGAACGTATTTCAATTCGTAGGCTCTTGGAGCACTCACTTCCAAAACGTTCTTGTAAGTCCTCCCAAACCTCACGAGCCGTCTTAGCGTGTTTTACGCTACTACCTATTTCCTTATCCATCGAACTGTGCAACCAACCCCTTACAATGGCGTTGCACTGTTTCCACAATAACAACTCTGATGAACCTTCATCCGGAATAGGAATGGATCCGTCGACAAAACCAAATTTGTTCTTTGCAAAAAGAGCGTTACTTATTTCATCAGCCCAATCTGCGTAATTTTCGTCACGTAGCAGATCGCTAGTGAAAATAATATTGGGGTTGTCAGAACCGGAAATAAAATACGGGGAAATCACGTCCACCACAGTCGATCCGATAGATTTTGATTCTGACTTTTCGTCGCCTGTCTTCGACATGGATGAGAAGATGAGTTTTTTTTTTTTTTTAATTATGTGCAGAAGCTTGGTTGATCGTTCACCCGCTCTGATACCATGTTAAAAATCACCAACAGAGGAGAAAGTTTTATATAAGGGAGAAATATTTTCTTTTTCATATTTCTTGTAGATATGCTAGGCGAGAAATTTATAGGCATAGGTTACAAAGATTACTCATGTATCTACGCTACACTAATGAAGGAAAATATAGACCTACTCTATATAAAACAAATTACAAGATATAGTTTAGGAAATGAAATATCAATCAAATCATAATCAAATCCTTCACTCCCCCTCAAGTTGGCGCATAGAGATTACGAATGCCCAACTTGCCAACGAGAAATTTGAATTGGCTCGCTCCCAATGCTGTAGTGAATAAGTCTGCAATTTGATTTTTCGTTGAAATTTTGCATGGTTGAATATCACTAGATTCAACACGTTCACGAACAAAGTAACAGTCCATCTCTATATGCTTAGTACGTTCGTGAAAAACGGGATTATTTGCAATATGGCAGGCAGCTTGATTGTCACAATAAAGTGAAGTAGCTCCATCTTGGGCAGCCTTAATATCTTGTAACAACCATCGGAGCCATATAATCTTGCTAACGGTGGTAGCCATGACCGTATATTCCGCCTCCGCCGAGGAACGCGAAATAACAGACTGTTTCTTAGTACGCCACGAAATGGGTGCTCCTCCCAAAGAGATAAAGTAGCCAGTGCAAGATCGCCGAGTCATTGGACATCCTCCCCAATCAGCGTCACAATAGGCTTTGAGTTTCAAGTCACCATCAGCTGGTAAGAACAAACCTTGTCCTGTCGTTTGTTTGAAAAAAATGCAATATACGCATCGCAGCCTCCATGTGTGTGCGTCATGGTGTTGTAATAAATTGACTCAACAAATTGACTGCAAATTGGATGTCTGGTCATGTCACTATTAAGTACAAGAGTCGACCAATTAAACGACGATAGTGCAATGCATCAATAACTGGACTATCGTCATCTTTATGCAGACGTAGATTTTGTTCCATAGGAAAAGCACTTGGGCAACTTCCTTGCAAGCCACTTTCTTCCAATATATCAAGCGTATACTTCCTCTGACTCAATACAATTCCAGCGGAGGAACGAGCAACTTCGATTCTGAGGAAATACTTCAGAGGCCCTAAATCCTTGATGCTAAACAATTTGTTCAAGTGCTCCTTCACATGAGAAATTTTACTGTCATCGTTTCCAACTAGTATCACATCATCAACATAAATCAATGCGGCTACATATTTCTTACCTCTTTTGTATACAAACAAAGAATGGTCTGCTTGTGATTGTCGAAAATCGATATCGACCAAGGCTAGAGTGAATTTATGATACCAGTTTCTTGAAGCTTGACGAAGACTATAAATCGACTTCTTCAACTTGCAAACTAGTGTTTCACCATTCTTTAAAAATCCTTGCGGAATTTTCATATACACGTCTTCCTCCAAATCTCCATGAAGAAATGCATTGTTGACGTCTAACTCGTGGATGGTCCAATTTTTCTTTGCAGCAACGGCCAATAAACTTCGCATTGTCACAAGCTTGGCCACCGGCGCAAAGGTTTCGTGAAAATCTATTCCTTCAATTTGCTTGAATCCCTTAGCCACCAATCGAGCTTTGTATCATTCGATATCTCCATTTGGTTTATATTTTATCTTATAAACCAACTTTGAATCGATAGCCTTTTCTCCGGTAGGCAGTTTTACCAACACCCATGTACCATTTTCTTCCAATGCTTGAATCTCTTTCTTCATAGCTTCACACCATCGTTTAATTCTTATCGCCTGATGGAAAAATTCAGGCTCATCATGTGAAGTGATGGCCGCAAGATAAGCCCTATGAGCATCAGAAAATTTATCATAACAGACGAAATGAGCTAAAGGATATACCTCAGAGGTTCCTGAATTGGCGATGGGTTGTGAATGGTCAATGGATTTTGGCAAGTCCGTCTCATAAGATTCAAGATGCTTGGGTTGTTTCTTAACCCTTTCACTTCTGCGTAAATTCTGATTTTGTTGTTGATCATCTATGGTTTGGGGCGATGGTGCTTCATTCTTACGGCCCATATCAGATGGTTGTCCACATTCTGCTTCTGGCAAGCTACTATTCTGTGTGGGTATATCTACTATGTCCGATGAATTTTCCTTTGATGGATCATCATTACCTTGAGTCTGGTAATAAAAAAAATTATCTGAATCCCACTCGATCTGCCTATTGTTTTTTATTTGTTCAAGATCAGCCTCTGGACCAAATTCCTTAAAAGGGAACACATTTTCAACAAATTTTACATCACGAGATGTATAGATTTGTTTAGTTTCTAGATCAAAAACTCGATATCCCTTTTGCGAAAAAGGATAGCCTACAAAAACACACGGTCCCCCCCGTATTCCAAACTTATCTCCCCCTTTCCGATTATCCTTTGCATAAACTAAACACCCAAAAATGCGGAGATGGTCATAAGATGATGAATTCTCTAACAAAATCTCATAGGGTGTTTTCTGTTTAATAACTTTGGAAGGTAATCGATTTATGATATACGCTGCAATAAGAATACATTCACCCCAAAAAGCAATAGAAAGACCAGACTCAAAACGCAAGGCTCTAGCAACTTCTAAAATATGTCTATGTTTTCTTTCAACCACTCCGTTTTGTTGGGGCGTGTTGGTGCAAGAAGTTTAAAGAATAATCCCATGCCCATTGTAATAATCCATCATATAGTTAGACTAGAATTCAGCTCCATTATCGGTTCGAATTCGTTTCACTCTCTTTCCAAATTGATTTTGCACCAAATTACAAAACATAGTCAAATAATGACGCACTTCTGACTTATATTTCATCAAATAAACCCACAGACCTCTACTAAAATCATCAACCACTGACATAAAATAAGATGCACCCGAAAAGGAAGGTGTGCGGTAACTACCCCAAATATCACAATGGATAAGTTCAAAACAAGAACTGGTTCGAATGCTAGTTGAAAAAGGAAGTCTAGTAAACTTCGCTCTCAAACATGAGTCACAATGTTCTCCATTATTTCCAAAACCACCATCAGAACAATGAGCTTTAATATTTGAAACATGCCCTAATCTCTTGTGCCAAACTTTTGAATCAACGGTGACATTCATGGCCATACCTTCTTTCACCATTGGCTCTAAATAATACAGACCATCGCAATGTTTACCCACCCCAATCAGGTTCCTCGAAGGTAAGTCCTGCAATACACAAAAATTCGTATTTACTGAATTTGGCGTAGAGTTTCTCAGTTCTTAGTGTTTCCAACACTATCCGTAGATGTTCCTCGTGCTCCTTTTCATTCTTTGAGTAAACGAGGATGTCGTCGATGAATACTAAAACGAATTTGTCCAAGTAAGGGTGGAAAACTCTATTCATAAGGTCCATGAATCTAGCTGGAGCGTTGGTTAAACCAAATGGCATCACTAGGAATTCGTAATGGCCATATCGGGTTCTAAAGGCGGTCTTCGGTACGTCTTCAGGTTTGATCTTCAGCTGATGGTACCCTGACCTTAAATCTATCTTGGAGAAAACTCCTGCACCCTTAAGCTAATCGAACAGATCCTCGATCCTTGGCAAATTATATTTGTTCTTGAGCGTGATCTTGTTCAGTTCTCGGTAATCTATGCACATTCTCATCGATCCGTCCTTTTTCCTAACAAAAAGCACTGGTGCTCCCTAAGGTGAGACGTTTGGCCTGATAAAATCAAGGTCTAGCAATTCTTGTAATTGGATTTTGAGCTCTTCTAGTTCTTTCGGTGCCATCCTATATGGGGCTTTAGATTTAGGTGCGGCTCCTGGTTCTAAGTCGATCGTGAAGTCCACATGACGATCTGGCGGCAATCCTGGTAACACTTCTGGAAAGATGTCTTCGTATTCATTCACAACTTTTACGTCTTGGATGGTCTTCTCGGCTCCTGGCTCTCCGACTAGGTACACAAGATAGGCTGTGGTACCTTTCTTCTTCATGAGCTTCGTGGCTTGAAGTGTTGATATAATTGGTACGCCTCTACCCGTGGAAATTCCGTGGAATTCGGTTGGTTCTTTACCCGGCGGTTGAAAAGAGATTTTTCTCTCGTTGCAGAGAATTGTGGCATAATTCTCTGACAACCAATCCATTCCTAAGATTATATCTACGTCCCACATTATCATAACGTTTAAGTTGTTCGCCTTAACCTTAAGAGTTCCGATTTCTAGTTCTAGGTTAGAGCAAACATGTGTGGAAGTAGTGATCTCTCCTGAAGGTGTAGCTACTCTCATAGAATGTGCAGCTTTTACAGACTTGATGTCTAAGTTATCGGCATACGAGCCAGCAATGAAAGAATGCGATGCGCCAGTATTAAACAATATCTTAATAGGGATGTTGTATAGTTTTCCCATACCTGCTAGATTGCCTTTTCCCTTGTGCTGGCCACCCTGTTTGATAGCGCATGCCCTCGCATTCTGTTGCTGCTGTGCATGCTGCTGAAACTGTTGTTGGTTCATTGGCGGCTGCTGCGGCTGTGCTTGTATGGCTCGAAGAGGTATGGCTTGCAGTGGTTTCGGGCAATCCTTCTTCATGTGCCCCTTCTGTCCACAGTTGAAACGGTTGGGGGTGCCTATCTGACATACTCCGGGATGGGCTCTGTTGCACTTCGAGCATACGGGGATGGTAACCCTCCCTGGGTTAATTGCTCCCTGGTTGAAATTTCGTTGCTGCCCTTGTGGCTGGTTCTGTTGACCGTTGCCCTTCCATGGTGTGTTCTGCTTGTTTCCTTGAATAAAAAACCCCGATTGGTTGTTTCCCTCCCACGGCCTCTTGTTGTTGTTGTTGTTGTTGTTCTGGCCAGGCTGCTGATAGCCCTGCTGATTTCCCCTTCTTTGACCTCCCTGGTTGTTGAAGTTCTGATTGTAGCCTCCGCTACCTCCTCCATTCCATTTCCTCTTTCCCTGATAGTTGCTACTATTGCTGTTATAGTAGCCTCGGTTCTGGTTCTGTGCTGGTGCTGATGCAGTTGGTACAATCGTCTTCTCATCAGGCACGACGACCTCCATTTCCAAAGCTCTTCTCAAAATATCTGTGTAGCCTAGTCCCCCATGACTAGCTAACGCGATTCCCAGTTCATGTCGCAGTCCTCCTTGGAATTTCTTGGATAACTTCTCCTCGGTATCAACCAGAGTAGGTGCATACCTAGACAGCTCGTAAAACTTGGCGTCATACTCAGTCACGGTCAGCTTTCCTTGCTTCAAGTTGTAAAACTCGGCTTCCTTCTGCGCCCTATACGTCTTGGGTACGTACTTATCAAACAGTATTTCCTTAAACTCTTCCCACGTGAAAAGAGCCAGATGCTCTGCGGGTATCACCTTCTGTCTTGCTTCCCACCAGTAATCTGCCGATCCAGTCAGTTAGAATACGACACAAAGCATTCTCTCCTCATCAGTGCATCTGAGGAGTTTGAATATCTTCTCAGTAGATCTCACCCATAGCTCAGCATCGCTAGGGCTGCCCGTTCCATTAAACATCGGGGGGTTCCTCTTGAGGAAGAGATCCTCAATATCCCTACGGGGTGGTGGTGAAGGTGGTGGTGATGGGGGTGGTGATGGGGATGGTGATGGTGGTGGGGTAGCATTCTGTTCATACTCTTGTTCTCTGTCATTCTCCGGTTGACGTCTCCCACGTCCTCTAGGCCTTCCAGGTCCTCGACCTCTCCTATTGTTAACGTTTCTCGGTGGCATTTTGATTGATCTAAGAAAATTTGAAATTCTCATTAGTCATTTCTATTAATCACTCTTAGTACTTACTAGCTCGTTCTCAACTTATCAAGTTCACGGGTCGACATATCGAACATAATTCCGATATTAACTTCGTAATCTTTTAACTTTCAAGTTAAACTCAATTCTCGTTACATGAGTTCATTCGACATTCTGATTAATTATACGATTCATAGGAAATTTTTCTTGTGATTCAAAACCCTCTCATGGGTCATGTATATATATATACATCAAAAAGAATATTAATTCTGCCTCCAACGAGGACTTATACAAAAAGGTTAGACTACTACTAGTCTAAACTAGGCTGACTGCCTACTATTTACCGGGTGCACTAACAAGCTGCAACTCCGTATCTACTAAAGTACTAGAACGGAAACGATTCATAAAATTTCGTATCCGTTAGAGTACTACAAAAACTAGTTACTGATCCGACTCTGTACAGAACAAAAGAGCTACTACTACTACTAACATGTGTCTACGACGCTCTACTCGACAAACTACAGTCGAGTCGGAACTGCCCTCTACGGCCTGAAACCCTAAGAGTCCTCCTCGGGGTCCTCCTCCGGATCCTCGTCCGGGTCCTCCTCAGGATCCTCGTCCGGGTCCTCCTCCTCAGACTCTGAACCAAAGACGAGCTGGAGTGCCTCGTCCTCCCTCAGAGTAGAGCCGTCAGCAAGTGTAAGCAGGGTGGGTGACGGTGCCTCTGAAACTGTCTCCTCAAGGTTGGAAACCAAGTAGTCCTTGCTGATCTCTACTGCACGCTTCTTTAGGGGAAGAAGGTGCTTGGGAACTGAACCTGAACCTGAACCTGACTCGAACTCCTCCCTAGAACGGACTCTGGACGGTTCTGCCTCCATCTGCTCTCTGACTACTCCCCACTTCGCACAGATCTCCTCAAGCGGCGTAAGTGGAGATGGTAACTCTAACAAGGCGGCAAGCTCCGCGTCGATCTCTCGGTGCTCAGACTCCTCCCTAAACAGTCTCGTCTCTAACAGTCCTCTGACTCTAACACAGACGTCAGGTAAGAACGGCAAAGATAGTCCTAACAACGCGGTTGTCTCGGCGTCGATCTCCACGAATCCCGGTCTTGGGATCAACTCCTCGATCTGTGTACCAACTGGCGGTAGCTCCGGTGTAACAGCGGGCTCCGCGTCCTCCTCTAGCTGCTCGGACTCTACGTCCTCCTCTAACTGCTCTGACTCCGTGTCCTCCTCACTCGGTACACCGTCTGGTGGCAACTCCAACAAAGCGGAAAACTCTGGGTCTAAGTCGAGGTGCTCTAGCTCGGTCTCTGCTGGAAACTGACTGTAGGGAAAGTGTGGCTCTAAAGGAACTGGAAGCATGTGTCTGCTTTCAAAGAAGCGCCTATGTACAAACATGGCGAATCCGGTGTAGTTGCCGGTCGGCTCAGTGTCGTCGCCGAAGATCCCTAGGAAGTACCACGCCGTGCGGTGCGCCCAACCTAGCCACTCGTCCGGTAGGTGTACAATCAGGTCTAATATTGCCTGACTCTCCGGAATCAAGTGTCGTACTGGAAAGTAAGCTGATGAAAAGTTTCATATATCTGTCCCACATCCTCCTCACCGTAATCAGCCTCAAACTCGTAATACTCGTCTTGAATCATGTCTAGTATGGTGCGCTCGCACTCGACCAAAGGCTGGCTCTTCCGAGCAGTAACACGAGTCCTAGCCATCCTACAAAAGTTGTAAGGAAACACGGATCAGTAACAGGTAGGGAAAATAACTTATCTCAACGAAAAACTTAAATTACAAAATGAACATTCCTTATTCAATTGTAACATCATCACTTAAGTCAACCACTTATCAAGACTTCTAGCAATTCAAGAAATTGCACTCAAACAATATATATATATATATATATATATATATATATATATATATATATATAAGTTTAAAATTTCAAGACTTTTATTTCCATTCTTATCTTACTACATTCTTACTTACTTTAATTCTTTAGTACTTTCTCAACAACAATTCTTAACGACTCTCACTTATTAAAACAAAGTACGTTTACTTTGTTCACGTTACTTATTCAAAAGTAACATCCATTCACAAAAGAATTTTTCGTTAACGACTCTTGATACTCGTACTAGTTGTATTCTTCGTTCAAAGACGAAATATGGAATAAATTTCAAAAGAAAATAGAATATAACTTAGAGGATAACTTTCTGGAATCTAAGTTCCAGTTGTCATCGCTAGAATCGGGCGATCGATAGAAAAATTTAATCAAGCTTCGTGCTCGACTTCCAATAATTTATACGATTTTCTTCGTAGAGTTCGATCAGGGCAAACTCTACTGAAACACAAAACGAAAAGAAAACGGAAAGACGTCATTTACGTTACTTATTTCATTTGGCTTTGATTCCCTTTATTCTATCTTCGTCGTCTCGTTCATTTCTTTCTTAATTCGAAGCCGATGCTTCTAAAACGTCTAATCGTTCCCTCTGTTTACTAACACGATTTACCGAATCATTTTTATTTCATTTTCCTCGCAGGAAATTCTTGTTTGGATTTTTTTTAAAACAAAGTTCAGCTTTGCCGAATCATTATTCATGTCACTTAACGCACGTGACATTCATCGGTAGAAGTTCTCCTCGTGTCGGGGATCTCCTTTCGAAATCATTTCAAAAAAATAACGTTTCTTAAAACGTCTAAATTCTCGAAGAACCGGAAAGATCTTAGGTTTTCGAGTCTACGTTCTCATTGAACCGGGAAAAATCCATAAAATCCGACTATATTCTTGTGTCCAAAAAAAAATTTTTCAAAAGAAAGAAATTATCGCGCAAATAATTTCACATAAGATAGTACTCGTACTATCACATAATCACATAAAGTATAAAAAAAAATTTATACTTCCATAAAATTCTTATTTTTTAGCACACAACTCATTCTCATTTTCAATCTCATTTAATACTTATTCATAAAATTTCTTATTTAAAAGAAATTACATAACTAAAATTCTTTTCTTTTCCTCGTTGAGTCGACGTAGCAAGAGGTTGAGTTGACATCTATATTCTCGATCTTAGTGTTATAGTCTAACTCTTATCTTCTACTTGACAGAAGACTCTGATCTAAAATATATACAAATACTCTATCCTATGACTCGAAAGAAGACTCAATATAGAGTACGAATGAATACTCTATATTATCTCTCGAAGGAAGACTTGTTACAAATACCACTCTGTGATATTACTAGAAGGAATGACTCGTACTAAAAAAAAATGACTCATAACCAGAGCAGGAAACAAACTACTGCTCCGATACCACTTTGTGGTATTACTGAAAGAATGACTCAGACTAGAAGATTGACTCGCAACCAGAGCAGAAAAAGAAACCTCTGCTCTGATACCACTCTGTCACAGCCCCGAATCCCAAGGGACGGCCGAAGCCGGGGTGCGACTGGGGTTGGATTAAAGAAGCAGGGAAGAAGGGGGCTGACTAACCAAACATACATAAAAGACAACATACATTCAATGAACAAGACTTTACTAATATAAAGGAAGAGTTAATCACGGAGGATTACTCGACAAAAGTACACGATTGTATCTAAGTTCAAGATTTACAGACTTATACTACAGTGAATTAATAATGTACATGATCTCAAAAAGTCTAGAGTTTTGCAGCGGAAGTAAGTCATAAACTAAAGCAATCCTACTTCTCAACTCAACTTCAACCACCGCCGCTCCCGTCGCTTCAACCTGCACATTTAGAAAACACATGCAGGGCTAAGTACAAAAGTACTTAGTGGGCACGATGCCGAAAACATAATCATAAGTATAGATAATTTGGCATTTCATAATTTGTAGTACATCGGGGTTTTATTTGAAATTAGCCCGTGTCTACTAAACATCATCTGACTTATTTTCACAATTTACTCAGCCGAGCATTTTCTGGTATGTTACGTTCAATCTTGACCAAATTCTCATTCACCGTAGCTGGTACCCCTCAACAGGGTATTACATACACCACAGGTTACAAAGTGCACTAACTCTGGAAAGCACTTAGCAGCTAACTCAGAGCCGATCGTTAGTTAACCTATTTAGATTAACTCTAAAATCTGGAAAACACGAATGTTAACTCAGATAGGTACAAGAGAACTCACATAAAACATAAAACAGTTCATGCCATAATTATCACTTTGAAAACACAGATATCAAAGCGATAACGAAAGGTTTTCCGAGCATTGCTCGTTTTATTTTATATATGAAAGCCCACCTTAGTGTTTACAGAACTACGTACTAGCTTCCGATCTCCTTATCTTCCATCCTTTCCTTACTGCTGGCTTCCTCCTTCATCGTAAAAATAATAATACTTAAAATCGGTCGAAAAAGATAATCGAACATAGAAAATCGAATTAGGATTTAGTCGTTTCATTTCTTTAGGCATTTGCACGCTACTAGTTTCATTTTAGTTAAACAGGAAACGAGACTTGAACAAATCTCGTTTAGAACTCGAAAGGTCTCATACTCGACTCTTAGGTCAGTAGAGAGGATAGTCGTCAAGTTATTATGGCTTAAACGATCGAAAGAAACTAAGTTGCGAAGAAAACAACTTAAGAAAATGAATCCTGAAAATTACTGCGCATTACAGTAGTTCTGGGGACTGCCCAGAACAGAGGAACTGGAAACAGGGGATGAGCCCTGTACCATTTGAAAGCTTGGGAAGTCTAGTTTATGCTCCAATTTACGGATCTCAAATCCGATAAACGAGCTAAAAGATATTACAGTTTCCGGCAAGAGTCGCAAAACTGCCGCGCTAACCCTAATTGCTCGATAGAATCGACGTATAACTTCTTAGGTTCGTTCTAAGTTCTCGTACTCGATTTCTCATGAAACTGGACCCTCAAGGCAGTCAACACGTACTCCCGTACGTGAAGGACTCCTTTTTAAAACTCGTTCATTAGCACGACGTTCTAAACATCGTCGTTTCAACTAAGAATTACTAAACCAAAATCAAGTTAACATTTCTCGTTTCTATTTCTCGACTATAACTACAACTCATATTTTAATAATCCGAAAGCTCATGTCGTCAACTACAAAGTTATGCCTTAGTCCATCATGAACAATATTATCAAGTTAGAATTCTTATTCGACTTTTCGGTTATTAATTACGACTACTTGTTCGTCTCTTACGAGATTTCCAAAGTTATCGGATTCCGTTCATTTTCTACGTCATCAAACAACATCTAACATAGATCATTTTCATGCATATCATCACTTCATATCATTACTAAATCTCAACTTAGATCGAGTTCTTCGTCTCTTACGACTCACAATATATTTTTAGAAAATTCCAAATAAATTCATAACAATATCTAATATCATTAACAACATTATTTCATCAACAAATCCTCAACTAGATCAACTACATGCAAACCCCTATTTTTCTCATAAATTTTGGTATTGACACAATATTAAAGAGGGTGATTTTCTTCATCAATTAACATTATTTATCCCATTATCATACTACTATATCATCAATTAATCAATTCAAGTCTAATTGCAACATGAAATTGAAAATCCCCAAATCAAAACCCTAGCCCTAAAATCGGTTTTCATCAATTACTTGGGGGTTTTGATTTCTTTTTGTTTTAAACCTCAATCGAACACTTCCTAAGCATGTTTATACCATCAATTGAAGAATTCAAACATCCCACCTAATTGCCCTAATTTTCGGTATTCACCTAGTAATTAGGGTTCATGATTTTCTTCCAATTTTAATCCCTAAATTCATATCTAATCACATCTAATTATACTAATCGAAGATCAAACATCTAATTCATCCACCCCTAAGTTTCGATCCAAGTGAAAAAAAGAAAAGAAATGGATTTGGATTGGATGGATCAAGAGAGGAGACAAATACCTTGAAGATTAATGAAGGAAGAATTAGGATTCGATGGAGGATGAAGAACTTGTGTGAAATCCTTGCTCCAAGAACTTGAATTCTTCAACAATGGTGAAAAAAATGAAAGATGGGAGAGAGATTAGAGGGCTGCCGATTTGGGAGGGAGGGAGATGAGTGATGAAGACTAAATTTGTTACTCCCTCCGTCCACAAAAAAAAGTCCCATTGTGTGCTGGGCACGTATTTTAAGAAAGCTGATAGATTTGTTTTTAGTGGGGTAAAAGTTAGAGTATAAGGGTAGTGGTAATGACACAATTAAATTTGTTAATCCTTATTTACTTTATAGGCTCTTGTTCATCCATCCCCCACACTTCATTATGTGGCGATTTTTTCTCTCTCAATTTACTTTATGTGCGGCTTTCTATTTTTATGTACAGTAGTGTTTTAGATTTTTTTTTTCAGATTAAATTAAACAAAAAAATGAAACCTTATTGAATTGGAGCAAAAATAAAATTGAAGTTGCTATTGAATTTGGAGCGAAAATAAAATTGAAGCCCATATTGAATTTGGAGCCAAAATTCAAGTAAGAAGCTGGAAACATAAAAAAATCGAGAACTGCAATCTTTTGGAGGCAAATCTCTCAAAAGGTAACCTTTTTCATTCATTAAATAATCCCAAAAGCTGTTTGAAGTGATCAAAAAAACTAGGGGGAATTTCAAACCCAATCTAACCACTAAAAACACTATAAATACACCACTAAAGAGTCATTCCATTCATTACAATTACTCTGCAATAACTACACAGAAAGACAGAAATTCAGAAACATGGCAGATGGAAGAAGCAGACCGAATTTAACTGATGAAGAAAGAAACAACATTGCACAATGGCTCCTTCAACACAGTAGCAACGACATTCTTAACTATGGAGCAAAAAAGGAGGCTGCAGCAAAATTCCATGTTGACTTGAGGACAATATGGCGATTCTGGAAGGAAGCTTCTACGCAAAAGGCCTTGGGAAAACCTGTTCATTTGGTAAATTTCAAAAGAGGATCAAAACACAAAGACAAGAAGGTACTAAATGTAGAAAAAGTCAGAAATTTATCTGTGCTAGAGAGATCTTCCATTAGAATTATGTCAGACAAGCTTGGTGTTAGTAAAAGCTTGCTACATAGGTGGATCAAAGAGAAGCAAATTAGGCCACATACCAATGCCATTAAGCCATTTTTAACCCCTCAAAATATGATTTCTAGACTGCATTGGAGCCTTAGACAGCTCAGCAACAATATTTCTGATGGTAAAATCTTTTTTCAGTCAATGTATAATGTCATACATGTGGATGATAAGTGGTTTAATTTAACCAAGGTGGCAGGGAGGTACTATCTTCTACCAGATGAGATAGAGCCACATAGGTCATGCAAATCAAAAAGATTTATTGAGAAAATCATGTTCTTATGTGCTGTGGGAAGACCAGTAATTGCAGAAAATGGAGATGTCATTTTTTATGGCAAGATTGGTATTTTTCCTTTCATAACTGAGGAGGCAGCAGTAAGAAACTCAAAAAACAGATTGAAAGGCACCATAGAAATTAAGGCAATTCCTGCAATCACACAAGGAGTCATGAAGGACAGCTTCATCAATGAGGTTAGTATATTTATGTGTCTTACTATCAGAATTTTGCAAATTCATCATTTAGTTTTACGATTAAACAGCCACATAATCATGCAGCTTGTTCCAAAGATTAAAGCCAAATGGCCTGCTGGTGCAAGCAAGAACATAATCATACAACAAGACAATGCCAAGCCCCACATAAAGCCAAATGATCTAGATTTCCTACAGGCTGCCCAATCTGATGGATTTAACATTCAGCTGGTTAATCAACCATCTAAATCACCGGACACTAATGTCAATGATTTAGGATTCTTTAGAGCCATTCAAACTCTGAAAGATCAAAAGATGGCAAACACTATGGAAGATATGCTGAAGAATGTGAATGAAGCATTTGATGAATTTCCAGCATGAAAGCTAAATAATGTGTTTCTCACATTACAAGGTTGATACAGTGAGATAATCAAAGTTAGAGGCAACAACAACTACAAAATCCCCCACATGAACAAGGAAAGGCTTAGGAGATTAGGATTACTATCAGAATGCCTAGCAGTGGAAGAGCAGCTTGTTAGGGACAGTGTAGAGTATCTGAATCAACAACAAGTTCAACCAGTTCAACTAGGCTCAAGCTACAATGTAGACAACCTAGTGGAGGGACTCAACCAGGTGTTTTTAGGAGATTAGATTCTCAGAAGATCATCTTTTTTGGCAGTGTTTACAGGGACAAACAATAGCAAGTCAGTTTTTGTGTTGTTTGGAATGTGTTTCGCCTGTTTTTGGTTGTTTTTAGTTGGGTTTATTTAGTGCATTTTGTTCGTTTGCCGTTGTGTTTTGTGTTGTTTTTATATTCAGAATGCTCTAATGCTTTGGGTCGAGTTTTTGTTGGGAAAATGCAGTATTTGTGTTTTAGGTGTTGGATCACGAGAGAAATGGCTGAAAAGTGTATGTTCAACGATCGTTCACATCTCGACGAGCGTCCAACAGTGATGTGAAGTATCAGAGAATCACCTTGGACGATCGTCCAAGGTCAGCGCTCGTTCAATAGATTTACAAGTTGGCGACTCGGCTTTCAGAGAGGACACCCCAGCGATCGTTCAGCCTCAACGATCGTCCACTTGGTTGAGAAGAGTTTCAGAGAGGACACCCCAGCGATCGTTCAGCCTCAACGATCGTCCACTTGGTCGAGAAGAGTTTCAGAGAGGACACCCCAGCGATCGTTCAGCCTCAACGATCGTCCGTGTGAAGACAGGGCCGTCGATCGTTGGGCTTCGGTGCTCGTCCGATATGTGTGTGGTAGTGAGGAGGCCAACGCTCGCCCGTGTTGGGCGATCGTCCGTGTTGAGGCGGCGATAATATTAGCTATAAATAGAGCCTCAGATTTATTTCCTTATTGACGTTATTACTTTCGTTTTCTTTTCCTTCCGACACAAAAAATTTCTCCAGTGGTTCTTTTCCAGTTTTTCGCTATTTTCTTGTTCATCTAAACACTAGGGTAGATTATTACTTTCAATTCGTACGGATTTTGTGACAGACTCCTACTACGAATTAATCATCGTAAGTTTCTTTTATTTCGCATCTCAATTATGTTTATGATTTACTTTGTTTTTAGAACTAGGGTTTATATTACTGTCTAGATTAATCGTCTTTTTAATTCCTTAGAGTAATCAAAATCCCAACCCAATCAATCTTTATTGCTTTCTTTTTATTTTTTCTGTTCTTTTCGTAATACAACAATCACCCTGTTAAGCCTTCCTTGTGAGACGATATTCGGGACAACTTATCTAATCTATAACAACCACGTTTAATTGCGTGCAACTTAGATTAATTTAGGTTGAACAAATTTATTGGGCCTCGAATTCTCAGTATTGGACCCAACAATACCAGCAAATGGCTTCTCAGGGTCGTCAACTGGATTCGTTGGAGCAGCAATTTGCTCGTTGGCATTTCGCTCCAGGTGGTTCGTCTGATCCACCGCTGGATCCGCAGTGATTCTCGTTGTTGCTGTGTACGCCATTCTTTTCTCCTTTTTCTTTTTGCTTTCTTGTTATTGTTTTTGGTTTTTTGTGTTTGGTTGGATCTTTTGCTAGGTTGTTCGTGTTTATGTTAGTTTCGATTCCTTCGTTGGTTGTCTTGTGATAATCCCTTCCTTGTTCTCTTGTGTTTTGGTTGACAATGGGGACATTGTCGTGCTTTTTCGTGGGGGGGTGTGTTGATATTATAATATTGTGAGTCCTCGGGTTTTTCTTATTTGGAATTAAGATGTTGAAGTTGGGTTTGAAGTTTATGACTCATGTTTTGATAGATTTTATTGATCAAGGTGGTTCTTTTATGAATCGATTGGTGCGGTTTTTGCATGTCATTTGTGGGGTGATTCACACTTGAATTATTGACACTTAACTTTTGAGTATGGGTGAACGGTTTGGAGACGGTGTTTTAGAATTGTATCCCAATTTAAGCGAGTCTATAAAAAAAAAATCAAAAAAAAATTAAATTAAAAAAAAAAAAAACGAGTCATAAAGGGATCAAAAAGATCTTGTTTAGTAAGTTGAGTCACTTTGGGAGGTCTCTGCTCTTCTGGGAACCATGAGCATGGGAAACCACATGAGGATACTTTAGATGACCTCTAAATGTCTTCACCTTATGAAGTATGGCCATATAACCCAATTTGACTTGACGTTTGGTTATTTCGTTGTTTAAGTTTGTTGTGTTGTGAAGGGCTCTACCCCTCTTTCTCATTACCTTGAATTCGTTTTTAAAGGTGGGGAATGGGTATGGGAAACCACACTAGGAGGCCAGATTTTCCGTGATTTCACCTAGTGAAGATTGCCCGGTTTTTGCATTTTTGTTAGTATAGTTTAATAAGTGGTTTGAGTTGGGATACTCTTTGATGTCATTGTTTCTTTTCTGTGATCTTGTGCTTGGATGTTGGGTGGATTGAGGTCTTGTGTGGAGGGCCACTCATTGGTGTTGTGATTACTGTTTTCGATTGATGAGTGATGAATTGCTTTGTGATTGAGAGTTTATTGCGATATGTGTTATTTAGTGCAAATTTCACTTTCTTCGTTTTAATTTTTATTAAGGTTTGCTTGAGGACAAGCAAGGTTTTGTGTGTGGAGGGGTTGTTTCGCCTGTTTTTGGTTGTTTTTAGTTGGGTTTATTTAGTGCATTTTGTTCGTTTGCCGTTGTGTTTTGTGTTGTTTTTATATTCGGAATGCTCTAATGCTTTGGGTCGAGTTTTTGTTGGGAAAATGCAGTATTTGTGTTTTAGGTGTTGGATCACGAGAGAAATGGCTGAAAAGTGTATGTTCAACGATCGTTCACATCTCGACGAGCGTCCAACAGTGATGTGAAGTATCAGAGAATCACCTTGGACGATCGTCCAAGGTCGGCGCTCGTTCAATAGATTTACAAGTTGGCGACTGGGCTTTCAGAGAGGACACCCCAACGATTGTTCAGCCTCAACGATCGTCCACTTGGTTGAGAAGAGTTTCAGAGAGGACACCCCAGCGATCGTTCAGCCTCAACGATCGTCCACTTGGTCGAGAAGAGTTTCAGAGAGGACACCCCAGCGATCGTTCAGCCTCAACGATCGTCCGTGTGAAGATGTGAAGACAGGGCCGTCGATCGTTGGGCTTCGGCGCTCGTCCGATATGTGTGTGGTAGTGAGGAGGCCAACGCTCGCCCGTGTTGGGCGATCGTCCGTGTTGAGGCGGCGATAATATTAGCTATAAATAGAGCCTCAGATTTATTTCCTTATTGACGTTATTACTTTCGTTTTCTTTTCCTTCCGACACAGAAAATTTCTCCAGTGGTTCTTTTCCAGTTTTTCGCTATTTTCTTGTTCATCTAAACACTAGGGTAGATTATTACTTTCAATTCGTACGGATTTTGTGACAGACTCCTACTACGAATTAATCATCGTAAGTTTCTTTTATTTCGCATCTCAATTATGTTTATGACTTACTTTGTTTTTAGAACTAGGGTTTATATTACTGTCTAGATTAATCGTCTTTTTAATTCCTTAGAGTAATCAAAATCCCAACCCAATCAATCTTTATTGCTTTCTTTTTATTTTTTCTGTTCTTTTCGTAATACAACAATCACCCTGTTAAGTCTTCCTTGTGAGACGATATTCGGGACAACTTATCTAATCTATAACAACCACGTTTAGTTGCGTGCAACTTAGATTAATTTAGGTTGAACAGAATGTAAACAACCTACTCCATAATCAGTTTTTGTGTAGTTTGGAGTATATTTTGTCTCAGCTTTCAGAAATGTAATCTATTTGCATCATTGACAATGTTTTTTTTTTGAGCCTCCATAATTAGGTTGTTACTACCCTAGTGGTTGCTATAATGTCAGCCCCCTTAACTAGGATAAAAGAAAACCTAATGGTTGCTCAAAAAATTTCAAGTAAGGCAGCTTCAATCATTCAACATCATTCACATTTTCATCACATAACCTCAGAAAATTGAATCAAATTTCATCACTGGGATTTCTTTCCAACATATTCAAGCATGGCATCACCAGCAAATCATATCAATAACCTCAGAAAGCCAACATCATTCAACATCATTCAATAACAGATTCAATAACCTCAGAAAATTGAATCAATTTTCATCACTGGCAAACACTTCCAACATATCATATCAATAACAGAATTTAGCATACTTATTCTCAGGTAAATTCACTTATGGCATCACCAGCCCCAACATACCCAATTGCAGTGTAGAATGCATAAATAACAGAATAGAATCATCTGATCATATCAGGCTCAACACTGCAGGAAAGAACATCCCTAGGCAGTGAAGATACGCAATTCGCTCCTCTTCGGTTTGCACTCTTTTCACAACGGGTACGGGTTCCGGTTCCACAAAGATTTCACCATTAGCCACCCATGCGTCGTAGCCAGACTCAGGCGTACTAGTTTCAACGAGCCCAACCCAGCGCCTATACTTTTCGGACTCGTACAAGGCAAAATCACAGAGAAGCTCCTCTTCAGTGAAAGTTATTTCCGGCGAAGAGAGAGGTATCCATGGAAACGTTGAAGGCACAATCGTTTCAGATTCCGGGGGAAACAGAGAGATCTCCATGGATCCGTTGATGGCCGTCATCGAGGAGGAGGGATGATTCAGATCTACAGATCGAGAGAGTGGAAAAGGCGTTGGTTCAGATTCCACGGCAGAGATAGAGATCTCCATGGATGGAGTGACGGCAGAGAGAGAGATCTCCGATTCAGAGAGCGGAAATACACCTGGTGTTTCCGGCACCATCACAACAGAGTCAGGCTCAGACTCCAACTCCCACGAGTAGGTTGGAATCGGAGAGAAGTGAGTGGCAATCGGAGTCGTTAGATCCGACAAGAATAGGGGATTTTTGGAGCCATACATATTTTCAGAGGTAGACATGGGAGATGAGAAAGTGAGAGAAACAACGAGAGAGATGATTTGCAGAGATAAGAGAGTGAGAGGTAGAATAGGGTTTGCAGAGAAATGAATAAGAGAGTGAAAGGTAGAATAGGGTTTGAAGAGAAATGAATTGGGTCGAGATGTTAGTTGGGAGGGTAATTAATTGGGTTGGACTGTTTGTTTGTGGGTTGGATAATTAGTGTTAGGATTAGTGGGTTAAGTGAATTAGTTTAATTATTTGGGGTGGGTCCATAATGGCAAAGAGTAGTAAATATGGAGAAGTAAGGAGGATGTTAGTGTCCATAAAGTAGAGTAGGACTTTTTTTTGTGGACAACAATAAGTGGGTAAGTAGGACTCTTTTTTGTGGACGGAGAGAGTATAACATAAGGTAATAACCTAAATAGGTGTAAAGTGTAAAAATTAAAAGGACAATAGTCATAGGTTAATACTATATAAAAAGATGAAATATCTATGCTTGTGTGTGAGGGGAGTCGACTATGAGAGGGAAAAAGAAGGAAATTACGCGCTTTTCCGGCGCGATACGACGTTACGGAAATCGAACGACGAAAAAACGTAGCTCGGCACAAAATCGTCACATTCCGATTCGACCAAAAATTCTAACGTATAAAACTTAATCGGAAAATAATATTTAAAATTTTAATTTCAACAAAAACTCGGGACGACACAGTCCGAGTTTCGTCCGGAAAATCATAAAAACGAACTTTCTCGGGCGAGTTCGTATCGCGATTTCGTGAATGTAAAAATCAGACGGTTTTCCGTTCTGAGTTCCAGAACTAAAAATTTTTCGTACACGATAACCCTAAATACAGTAGTCGTCTAACCGACTTCCGTGATTTATTTTCGGAAACTTATTTCACCGTTAGTCTTAGAATTCAAAATCGTAAACCTAGGCGTGCAAAGCCATTATTATTATTAACTTTAAATTTTTAAGATCGTTCGGAAATTCTGGGGTATTACAGGGGAGCTCTGAAGCAATTTTTTTTTTTTTTTTAATAAATGGAGCGAGGGTCAGCTGGTCAAACCCGACCCGGTTGATCCGATTGTATACTATAAAACAGTTATACAGAAACACACCCCTTAAAAATTAATCTCATTGGACGACTTTTGCCTGCTGTTATCTATACACAACGTACACTTGCGGATAATTCGTGTTAAAGAAAACGGCGAACACCCCCTGAGAGCATGCTGCACGTCCTGAAGTGCGAACCCAGTTGCATGCGAGCTGCAGCACGAAAGCCTTTCTGTTTAAAATATATGGGGCAACCTGTACTAAAAACCCTCAATACACGCATCTACTTGTAAATGTTTTCTTGAGGATATAACTAAAAGATATCATTGACATCACATGTTCAATCCAAGTATGTCAAGATTATAATCCTCATGGAATTTAAATAATATTATGGCCAACCCAAATTGACCAAATCCACGTAGTGTATTGTATGCGAATGCGACCCATATCACGTGAAATTTCAAATAATTCATGAATGTCTCATAATTCTCATCCTAATCACAATATTCTAATTAATATTCATTACCAAATGTCACTAGCATGAGATTTGTATCATATCGAGAAGTGCCATTTCCCTATCTGAATGACTAAATTATATATGGTGTGATCGTTGGAGCAAATTTCAAAAAGAAATAATGTGGAAAAATAACTATTTTTAAAAGATGAAGATAAATTGTAACCATTAAATTTTAAAAGATAAATAGTAATTCGTTTTACTATTATTGTTTTTTTTTACATTTTTTTGTTAATACATACATGAATTCATGCAAGGCATACATGAAGACATGAATTCATACATAAAGATATGAATACGTACAAGATTACATACATGAATCCATACATAAATATACGAATTCATACATAAATACATATGAATTAATACATGAAAACATGAAGTCGTACATGTGTGTATATGTGTGTGTGTGAGTGTGTAGTAATGTGTGTGTGTGTGCAGTGTGTGTATATGTGTGTATGTGTGTGAGTATGTGTATAGTGTGTGTGTGTGTGAGTGTGTGTGTGTAGTTTGTGTATATGTGTGTGTGAGTGTGCATGTGTTTGTGTTTTTGTAGAGAGAATTGTTGTTAATTAACAAGATTAAAAATTAAGGACAATGATAAGGTAAGTACCTTAATTTAAGATTATTATTAAAAAGGAATAAATGAAAATTACAAGAAAGGGAAACAATAAACGGAAAAAAGAAAGCTACCTAAGGGGCTAATTAAAAAGAAGAAAAGAAAAAAAGGAAAAAGATAATCTAGCCGTCCCTGCCACCGAGACGACTAGAAAGCTAAGCTAAGATTCGATTCTTCATTATGTGCCTTTAAAGCATTGTCATCCTCAGGTAAGTACAAAAGAGTAACTTTGAAGATATTTTGATTAGTATATATTTTTCTTTTAAAAATTAATGGTTAGAATTTATCTTTACTTTTGTAAAATGGTTATTAACTTTTGACAACTTCATAAAATACTACAATAACAAATATGTCATTCAATCTATTTTTATACATTTATATATAGATTGTAGATAAAGGATGAACATATTCAAATATGAGTCAATTTTTAAAATAACCATTATGGAGATTGAAACCCAATATATAGCCCTCCCTTTTCAAATACACAATTTATAGTCATTACCCTTATCCACGCTCATTATTTTCGAAAATGTTTTACCTAAACCTCGCTATCTATAATAATATGCAAACCACGCATTTGATATCAATTGCATTAGGAAATACTGTTCTGATGGGTCCGACCTATTCAATGTTTTTTTAGATTAGAATTCTTTCCAGCTATATAAATATACAACCATTGAATGAAAAATTTATAGCCTCAAACTTCATTCCAAATGCAATATTGCTTAATTTCATAATGCAACTTCTACTATCTATAGCTCTTCCACTAATATTAATATACTTGATTTACAAAAAAAGAAATGCACCAAAGACCCTAGCTCCGCCCGGCCCTCGAGGCCTTCCTTTGATCGGAAACCTCAATCAATTCGCTGCTGCAACCGATCAACATTTCTATTTATGGAAACTTTCCAAAAAATATGGTCCCATTATGCAAATGAAATTAGGTCCTATCCCTCTTCTTGTAGTTTCTTCAGCAAAATCAGCAAAAGAAGTGCTGAAAACTCAAGATTTGTCATTCTGCAGCAGACCAAAACTTCTCGGACAACAGAAACTTTCTTATAACGCCTCCGACATGGTGTTCGCACCCTACGGCAAATACTGGATGGAGGTGAGGAAGATCACAGCCGTTCATCTCTTCAGCATTCGAAAGACTCAGTTCTTTCGTCCCATACGTGAGGACGAAGTCTCACGTATGATTGCGAAGATTATGAGAATCTCTCATGCTTCCTCATCATCTTCTTCTGATGCTGGTGTCGTGAATTTAAGTGCGATAGCTATGGCTCTCAGCAGCACTCTGATATGCAGAGTTGCTTTTGGTAAGAGATATGACGAGCATGGCGCAGAGATGAGAAGGTTCGATAATCTCTCGCGTGAGGCTCAAGGCTTGATGGCTACTTTCTATGTATCCGATTATTTTCCTTCGTTTGGATGGGTGGATAAACTCTCTGGATTGATGGATCGCCTCAGTAAAATTTTCTGGGATCTCGATTCCTTTTACGAGGAGCTCATCCAAGAGCATCTCAATCCAAACAGGGAGAAGAAGACAGAAGAGGATGAAGATATTCTTGATATTTTGATCAAGCTTAAAGATCAGGACGATTCTTCTTCTCTTGATCTAGGCTGGGATCACATCAAAGCACTCCTAATGGTATTTCTTTTTTTCCCTAATGGTATCTTTTTATTTAATATTTATTTTTTCTAGTGATGAAAATATGTGAAAAATATAATGGTGATGATGGAACTATGGAGTGAGGAGATGTCTCACCAAGTTTATTAATTTATCATATCGTAATAGAATATTTATAATGAGATACACATACACTCGCGTTGCCACGTGTGGCGTGTGTTATGTACGTGCCCGTATCTATATTAATAATATAAAGGTAATTGTAGTGACAATAATTTGGATTTTTTGGCTTCCCTCGCTCGATCTCTTAATCAAATAAAAAGAGGCAATCAAAAAAAGAGGAGAAAAATCTGGATATATATATATATATATATATATATATATATATATATAGGGTAGGAATCTGGTGAGAATGAATTTTATATGAAAACGTGAGAATGATATATTTTAATGCATTTTTATTATATTGGTAATGCATATATTGCGGAAATGTAATGTATACATATTCTAATGCATAAACTGCAAAAACTTAATGCATAAACATTGTAATGCATAAATTACTACAACATAATGCATCGTTAAATCTGAGCCATTGATCAATAAAAATCAAGGGTCCAGATTTATTCTCATTTCTCACATAAGGTAGCATTCTCAGCCACTCATCTGGTGCATCTCGCTAAGAAGGGCGTGCATCTGGATGAAAAATTTTCAGTTTTTTTTTTCATAAAGCTGGGTGCATCTCATGTCAACGTATAGTGTATCTAGTTTCACGTTGTGGTGCATCTCATTGTACAGTGTGGTGCATCTACCACATTGTGGTTCATGAGATGCATCACTACGTGTAGTGATATGCATGAGACAATGTAATCAGATGCACCACTAGGTGTAATGAAATGCACTATGCTTTACGAAAATATCTTTTAGTTTGTCACTTCTTCTTTGGTCAAGATTTGAGCGAGGGGAGCCGAAGGCCTCGAAGCGAGCTGAAAAATCCAAATTATTGTCCGACGATTATCCTTATATTAGTAATCGGAGTGAAGGCAGAGCCGTAAAATCGGAGCCAAAGGCGGAGCCGGGAAAAAAATTAAAAAAAAAAACTGAAAAAAAAAATCGGACATGCACCACATTGTGTAACCAGATGCACCACCTAGATGCACCATGTTTTAAGAAAAAATCGTCCAAAAAAAAAAAAATTGGCACGTGAGTTGTACGCGTTCGCCCTTTTTTTGAGATGTGTGGTCCAGATTTATTCCTATTTCTCACTTTAAGAGTCATTTTCACCATAACCCATCCCTATATATATATATATATATATATATATATATATATATATATATATGTGGGGCGCGCGCCACGCGTGGTCGCAAGTTGTGCGACGTGTAGCACGCAAATCTTCTCTGTATTTTCTATATTGGAAAATATATCATTAAATTTCAAACTATAAGATTGAAATATTGTTGGAAATAGATGATTTTGTTTTAAGATAGATCCTAAGTTTTTTACTATTTTTTTTTTTTTTTGGTTTTTTTACAGAATATTTTTGTTGCTGCAACTGATACAACCACGGTCTCGATCGTCTGGACGATGACAGCACTAATGAAAGCTCCCAAAGTGATGAAAAAAGTTCAAACAGAAATCAGAAACTTGATAGGGAAAAAGGGCAAAGTAGATGAAGATGATTTGCCAAAACTTCCCTATTTGAAAGCAGTGATTAAAGAGACGTTGAGATTGTACCCTCCTGCTCCACTGCTTGTACCAAGACTAACAATAGAAAGATGCACCCTAGAGGGCTATGAAATTCAACCAAACTCGGTGGTTTTCGTTAACGCGTGGGCAGTTGCAAGAGATCCTGAGTATTGGGAAAATCCAGACGAGTTCATGCCTGAGAGATTCATCAACAACAATATTGACATCACAGGGCACGACTTCGGGGCAATACCGTTTGGATCAGGACGAAGAATTTGCCCTGGGATGTCGATGGGACTTGCAAATATGGAGCTCACAGTTGCAAATCTTCTCTACCGTTTTGATTGGGAAATGCCACGTGGAATGAAGGCACAAGATATTGATATCGAAACTCTACCTGGAATCACAATGCATAAGAAAAATCCACTTATCCTTGTAGCTAGAGATTATGTTGTTTAGTTTGATATCATGTTTGAATTATCATTACTTTGTAGCGTGTATTTTTCTCCAAACTCCAAAGAACTTAATTTTGGAAGAGTTGGATAGAGGCTGAAGTCATGCATGTTTGAATTATCAAATTAATCTTGATCATCTCTTCGGAATCATACATTGAAAGAACAACAAATGCAGATTGTATTTATAATTTTAAAATGAAAAAATAGGTTAATAAAGTAGATATAAATTGGTCGGCCACGTTAGTAACATCGAACATAACATTAATATGAAATCCATGCCCACGTGTCACGTTTAATTAACTAATAATATGAGATTAATAGACTTCTACTCCCTCTGACCTGAAATAGTCAAGTTATTGTTCGGTGCGGAGATTAATAATAAGGGTAAAAGGATAAAAAGTGAGTAAGTCTCATCACTTTTGAAGGTTAATTTTGGAAGCATTACATCCTTTCTTTAAAAATGATAATATGAATGGGACACGTAAATAAGAAAAAAATGACAATATGAGTGGGTTGAAGGGAGTATTTTTTATACTTCTCATCTAAATACTTAATCAAGAATAATAACTTTCCTCTTGATGTGAGATATTAAGCATACGCTTCGCCTTTTTAATTAGCACAAATAATCTGCAAGTGTACAGTGTGTATATAGTTAGTAGCAATCAAGGTCGTATCCACAGAGACTAAATCTTAACATTCATAATTACTATTATTAAGTTATTTAAATCTATTTAGACTAATTGAAACTTGAGATGATTTACTAGAAAAGAAATATTGACAATTAAGACAAGGAAGACAAATAATAGATAAGAAAAGATATGTAAGGTACAAGAGATAAAAGCGTCGATTCTAGGAAATGCTTCCACTCGGCAACAATGATGGTTTTATCCTATTAATCATTCAACCAATTTTAACCCAAGACATGAGGAACAATCACACAAGTAATTACACTCCACCTCACGATGAAAATGCAAAAGTAGATTAATGAAAGACTTTCTCCAGTTAGGACTCGAGGCAATCTATTAACTCCAGAAAGAACATGAAGTTTATAAGCTCCTATGCATGCAAATATCACTACTAAGTCTCAATTGCATGCATATTGATAATTCTTACATTCAATGAACATATAAATCGGCTAGGACTTTGTACGAACACTTGGCATGTATAGAAAAATGGCTTACTATTCTAACATGAAAATCAAGCACCAAGAACCACAATCATAATATGGAAGGCAAAATCACAATAATAGATTAACACCATCATCATCTACAATTCCCTATAACCAACTAAGAGATTTAGCTAATCATCGTCCAACAAACCCATAGCGTAGCATGCTTCCTTATAACTCTCTTTCGATACTCCATTTACCATACGGAAATCCGCATGACACATTGGGCCCCTGACATGATTAATTAGCATTTTTGAGATAGTACAAATTCCCAGCAGACGGAGAAACGTGGTAGATGCGTCCAATGCTATTGCGCTATTCTCTATTCTTCCATTCCCTGTCATGTACATTCCAGACGTAGTGTTCTGAAAACTGGCTGTACAATAGTGTTCGAGCGAATATGTCATTCTTATTAATTTCCATCCACTTTAGGAACTGTGATTCTGCAATAGTATTTTTGACCGGTACATTATCAATGTAATCGCCTTCTCTAAATACACAAGTCGGTTTTACTTCCAAATGAAAAGATAAATGTTCCACAACAGGAGTTCGGTGATGAATTGGGAATTCAAATATTCTCTACATGGCCTCGCATGCTGAAATGTACCGACAATCGTGTAACAACCCACTCCGTCTAACTACTACTTTTGGAAGGGTGGACTGAAATCATATCAAAATCCTACGCCGGTTCTAGAGTGAAGATGACTAGAACGGGTGAACCATGACGTCTACTTGAACTTTTCACTTTTCTCAACAAAGCTCCCTTTTGAAAGAAAGAATAAGAGAGATGCCTAACATGCTCAGGTCTAAGTTATTCACATGACTTTGAAGCATTTAAGAAATAGAAGTCATGTTCATCAAGGAGTTCTAGCATGCTTAATACTAACTCAATCTTGAAACATCAAAAGAACTTGAATGTTTGATTATCAAAGAGGACTTAGCATGCTTGGGTCTAAGGTTTCGAATCAACACGAAGGCCAAATTTTAACAATTGAATCAAATACTCTCAAGAGGCCCGTTGGAAGCCCAAAACTGCTTTTTAGTTTGAAGAAAGAGATTCAAGTTTCGATGGTTGTTCAAGCATTAAAAAGGGGGATTCGGGGTGCATGCATCAAGGATTAAGTTACAAACCCGAATAAAATAATAAGGTTACAACCATATCAAATAAATGAATCTTGCAGCGGAATAATAAAGTTGTTGAGATATGAGTATGAAGACTCAAATCCCAAACTTTGCAAAACTGAGACAAACGGGGAATCCTCTGAGCTTGCCCTCATCCCGCCCAAAATTACATGCACGTTTTAAGAAAACCAATGCAGGGCATGAGTACAAAGTACTCAGTGAACACATGCCGAAAACTTATTTTTCTTCTTTAAGAACTTGATATGTTTAAACTTGTCACTTGAATTTGAGCACTAAGTGTTTTCAATAAAGAAATTATCTTGGGCAAAAGCCAAAACATTTTCTTTCTTAGATGTCCGGATAAAACATAAGTGAGTGAATCCATAAACCCTTGAACCCTAAATCGGCCTGAGGCTCACGATTCCTATTGTGCACAAATCTCACCTTGTGTGAGACCGAATTCGTTCTTCTTTCTTAGTAGACGGATCACACACAACTTTAGAGAAAAAGACAAGTTAAACATTTATAAACATGCTTCATCATGTATTGAGGCCATAAAAGGTCCTCGGTTTAGAAAAGCCCACCTCAAGAGATGCTTTTCTAGCTTTCTACTTGCTTTCTTTCCTTGCCTTCACTTGACTTCTCATCCGGATGTTTCTTCAATCGAACTTGATTTAGAAACGGAACAATGGAAAATGAGAAATGAAACTTATCCTTTCAGCTTATCTTATCTTAAAAGGATATTTCTTAATCTTAATGAAGATATCTTAACGACAAAGGAATTCAAAGGATTCCTACTACATCTTTGCACTTACTTCATTTGCTTAACAACTTTCTACTTCTATGCGTGCTTTGATATGATCATGATATGCATAACTTCAACATGTTTGGTCTCTTAAGACCACACAACTTGCAAAGATTCATGCTTTAAAACAAGCAAGCAAGTCTTAATACTTCTACATTATGCATACTTTCAGTTCTCATCAAAACATACTACTACTTCATCACTTCATACTTAACTTCACTTTTCTTAGTCTCTTATGACAACATACTTCCAAGACAACATGAAAATTAGGAATCCAAACAAGTCTTAATCATGCTAGTCTAATTTATCAATCACCATTGCATCATGCTATCATAACATACTTGGAGCAATCATACTCACTTCACTTGATGCACATTTTCGGCTATTATAACGCTTAGAGCTAGGGTTTCTCAATTTCTTGCAAATTACTTTTAATCATGCTCAAACATATCATAAAGGAATCATATATCCTCAATTCATCAATACAAGCTCATAAACAAAAAGCCCCAAATTCTTACTACTTGCATAAATTTCAACTTTCATCATATAACCATGCAAAATTTTTCAAAAATTCTCTATAAGCTCCAAATCTACCCAAGAACAAGGTTCCATCCTCAATTCATGCATATAAAATCATCATCATAAAAATCTCACTTCCTTCTACTCCATAAACTTTCGAAAATAGCACTTAAATGAGCAAGGGTGTTTCAAATCATGATATCCACACATGGATAGATACATCTAACTCCTTAGACCTCAAATCAAACATCAATTTAATCATAGAAGACATGAATCAAAAACCCCCAATTTATGCCCTAAAATAGTTCATGAAGAGATAAAGCTAGGGTTTTGGGAATTACCTTCAATTGAAAGCTTTCAAGAGGTCTATTGGTAGAATACAACATAATTGAAGCTTGGAGGGATCTCATGGATCCATCATCTTGACCAAAATCTTGAAGGAGTAGAAGAGAGAAGATTACAACTTATTCCACCATAGAAATTGAAGAATTGAAGCTAGAAAAACATGATCTAATCTCCTTGAAGGGATTCAATGGAATGAAACTTTGATTCTTGATGATTCTAGCTTGGATCTTGAAGAAATCATGGACATATGTGTGTGGAAGGGTGCAGCCGAAATTGGGGAGAAAATGGAATGAAATGAGCTTCAAAATCTATATATAGGTGACATTAGGTCAAAAATGGATGGTAGGATTCTCCAACATGGATGACTAGGATTGAAACTTGCAAGCCAATTTTATTAGATTAAATGAGGAGATGACATGTCTCCATGGATGGACTAGATGAGAGAGTGACAAGTGTCCCCTTTTTAAGACTGTGGTCCCTACATTAAAAGCAGTCTAACTACACACTGTTCTTTTACTGAAAATCGGCTAACACACACATTCTTTTGAATTAAAGAATTTTGAACTCAAAAATTACACCAAAGTTCATGAAATTTTATCACGAACAACATACTAAAACAGACAACTTTCGATTTCTCACTAAAAGACGAAAAACTGTAATTTTAACCCGAAAACCATAATTTCGACTTTTCATGCAAATCATTGCAACAATTCACATTCTTATGCACACATAAGTCACATAAGATCATATAAACATGCACTTCACATAATCCTGCTTTCTTTCATTGAATTTCGCAAATTCGGAAAAACTGCTATTTTGGGAAACTTTCATTTTCGGGAAACTTTCTATTTTAGGAAACTTTGAGAGAAAGGGTGTTTACAAATCGAGGTTGTCCTTAATCTTATCACTATGAACGGCGGTTATTCTGGCTCCGATCCGATCACTTGCCTTACTTATTTACTTGAAAAAAATAATTCACGGACCGTCCTTGATTGCAGTACTCAACGTTGATGTGGGCCCGATGCTTCATGATGAGAAACGTATTGTATGGAATCACCGACCTGTTATCAAGGACAACTCCATTTTTTTCCACCATGACGCCTATGTCTCTCCTTCTGTAAACCAGTAACCATTATCATCAAGTCTCATATGCTCAATGTAATTCTTGGAGAATCTTTTGGAGCACTTGAAATTTACCATGCATAGTGAATTTATACTTTCGGATCACAAGGATCGTGAATCATGCATTTTGCGATCGCTTCGTACAGTTCTGGATTCTCTTTCTTGTCTGGAAGTTCTGCACATATGAAATCATCTATATTCTCTATCAGGTGATGTTGAGCTTCACACATTAAAAAGAGAATGATGTGAGCATGAGGTAGTCCTCGCTTTTGGAATTCGACGACTGCTACATCTACAAAATAAATAGAGTATCATAATTTTGTTAAGTAAGTTAAAAAATTTTAATTTCATACATCTAATCAATTCCTAGTAGCTTCTTTTTTGTCTGTTTTTATATAAAGTTTTATTTTATTTAGTTATTTATTTATGTGTTTATTTATTTATGTGACTTATCAACCAAGGTCTAGTGTGTGGAAGAGATTGACACTAAAGGGTTACAGTAGGTCTTGATATTTGTACATAATACCACAAAAATTAACTATTCAAGGGGCAAATCTTATATGTTAATAAGTTTTACCAAAATAATGTTGTCATATTGACGGAGCGCTGTCGTCACACACTTCGTACAAATAATATTTATAAAACACCTCTTGCCCAATAAGGTAGTAGTCAGCGGCAAGCGGGATTGTACCCAAGGGACTCGGCGTAATTTGCTCTTCTGATGTTGTTCAACAAAAGAGTTTTGGTCACGAACCTGAACTCAACAAGTAAAACTATCAAATAACAAAAGAGTTTGGATTGGGTTTCGAATCTATGATCCTAATTACTCTTTACTCGTTCATCGGTGCAAAGATATTCAATTAACTAATTTTATCACTTGGTTTAAGGCAAAGATTAGTTAATACCCTAAGGTCACGAAGTCACGATGCTAACACACTTAACCTATGTCTAATCAATTTTACAGATCTTGACTAGAAGGCTAGATCTCCTCTCTTGATCAGCAAAGTCACGAAAACACTTCAGTAACGATGCTGCCCAAAAGGCATTAAGAATAAATAGACCTAAGACAGCCAAGAGGTAGGTCAATACCGACTGCGCTCCAACACCCTTTACCTTCTTGGGCACGAAAGACACTCTCGTGTTGATCCCAATTTCTGTTAATGACTTAATCTCAATATCTAGATGGTGATCAATCAACTTCAATATCAATTAAGTCTAGAATTAATCCTAAGTGTTTCGGGAACAAAATCAATTAACGAACTAACACAATTAGACCTCACAAGTTTGAACGAGTAATTTAGAATCACTTCATCTACATCCAACCCAAACAATAAACTTAGCTAGACATAATATTAAATAAGAACACAAAGCAAATAAATAAAAACATACTTAGCATAAATCTGGAAAGGGGTTGCTACCCAAAAGCGTAGTCAGCAACCAGGGTCTTGGCTTCACGCCAACAACTAAAACTAAAGCAGTAAAATACGAAATTAAAGTAAATTGCCCTTAGGACTTGTTTCTTCCTCACTTTCTCTCAACCAAGAATGCAGAACTAATCTAAACTACTGAATTCGAAGCCTCTTTTACATGATAGAGTCGACCATATATATAGGCGATGAGATTCTAAGGTTTAGGGAAGTTTCCTTGTTGAATAAGGATTCTTCCCATGCATATCATAACCTCCGCCTCTCTCTCTTTCCTTCGCATGCACGATCTTTCTTTCCTTGCGTGGTAGATATCTTCAATTATTTGGCTCGGCTAGGATAAGGAAGGAAACATCCAATCCTTATCCTCTTTCTTGAAGGAAAAGAAATCTGTTGCTACTGCTGGTCCGACTCGCATCCTGCCCTTCATCGTCTACATCCTGAATTACCTCCGGTCTTGACCACGATCCTGGCTCCTCCGAGTACTCTGTCTGTTGGCTTAAGGATATGGTGAGATACCCCGAGCTTTTATACCTTTAGAGAGCGTATAATTAACCGAGTGAGTTAAAAGATGAGAATTTAGGAGTAAAATTTTTCTTTTCTAAACGAAGAGAAATGAGTAAAACGTTTAAATTGCTTTGTGAGTTTTGTGTGAATTTATCTATTCTATTTATCTGAAATGATAATGATGTGATATGCTTGTTGAGTTGTTTATATGAAATGAGTATGAGATTAATTACTATAAAAATCCCGAAGAGTTTGCTTGATCAAGATAGCATAATATTAATCGCCGAGAAATATATTTATACCGATGAACTTAGAATAAAATTGAATTAGAATCTTCGAACCAAGAATTGCTTTTAAGGTCACTGAGATAGGGTAAGAGCTTATCCGAGAATTGAGAAGAGTAATGAGGAGTTAATCTTTAAAGGATTAATAAACGGATTAATAAGCCGACTAAATTTCTTTGAGATTTAAAAGACTAAATGATCGAAACCCTTAATCTTTTAATTGAGACGTGAAATAGGATTGAGATTATTTAGTGTCAAAAGTGAGACGAGAAGAGGTTAGACTCGTTTATAGCATAAAAAGGAATTAATACGAATCGTTTTATCCGGAAAACCTTTACGATCGGGTAATTAACACACCTCTCTCCCTCACACGCCACCTCACTCTTCCTCTCCCATCACTCTTCAATTTCCAAGACTAATTGCCATAATTATGTCTTATGCATGGCATTACCTAAAGTAGCATGCAAACTACATCAATCACCTATCTATCAATCACTTTAGACAATTACAACTTCCAACATTTCACTTTATTCTTGTTGTTGGATTTCAAATTCATTCATCTAAGACAAAGAGAGAAGACTACATTCATCACTCCAACTCCCTCTCTCATTCGAACTCTCTCTCTCAAAGAAGAAGAAAAAAAAAGAAAACTCTCCCTACTCTCTCTAAACTCACGGCACACACACTCTTACACACCTACATTTGATTTTTCATACATGCAACCATGTATTCAAGCTCCTCATCCATGGAAATGAAGTAAAAAGTATCATCCTCCATCCATTCTATTCATATCTTCAAGAAAAGGTAAATATCCTTCAAGTTCTTGAAGTTAAATTCAACAATCATACTACATTTTCTTCATTTTGGCTCTTAAGCCCTAAAAGAGATAGATGATTAATTTCATGTTATTCTTTTCTTTGAGGATTCAAGAAGACTTCTTTCTTCCCTTCAAGTCCAAGCTTTGAAGCTACAATTTCTATCCATTTCGATTCCAAGAGCCAAGAGAAGGATTTCCTTTTAAATTAAAGTATGATATTCATTTGATTAGTTGTAAATATGTATATCTCTAAGTCCTAAAAGAAAGAAACTATGCATGCATGCTATTTAATTTATGTTTAGGCAAACTTAGGATGTGCATGTGATAATCGAGTGAGAAGAAATCGTTAGGAGAATCGAACATTAGGTTTTAATCGGTGAATTAAGAGAAGAAAAAGAAATTAAAACCCTAACAAATTGACGAATGCGGAAAATATTAGGAAAAATAGGAAAAATATGAATTCTTTGAGTTATTGTTATTTTGATGCTTAATTTATTATCTTTATCATGTTGAGAATGAGATTATATGCATGAAAAATTGAGAAATAAATTGCACAAAAAAGGGCATGAATGCCGTGTATTATGATGAAAAATGGAGAAATTATTTTGATGATTTTGTTGATGAATTGAGTGATGTTTTGATCAATGAGATGATTGTATGATATGTTAGTATAATCATACATGTGTTTAAATTAAGAAAATGGAATTGCATGTTGAGATTTTAAAGAAATAAAATGTGATAATATAGAAAAGATTGGATGTTTAAGTGTTATAATGTGTGTATGAATATTAGTTTAATTTATGAATAAAGATAGAAGTTTTGTAATAAAAAGATTAGAGTTTAAAAGCTTTTAAATTTTTTAAAGATGAAAAATGCATGAAAGATATGTTAATGAATTTTCTTGTATTAGAATTTAAAGACTTGAATTTTTACTAAACTACAACAAAAAGATATTTTATAACTTAACTAATAAAATGAGCTAGTTTATAAAAATGTTTATTAAAAGATAAAGAAAACCTATTAAGTAAGAAATGGCTTGAAAGTTAAAGATAAGAGAAGAAGAAATTATTAAAGAAGTAAGCAAGAATTGAGAAAACCGAGTTTAAAAAGAATTCATCGATAAGAAGTAAAAAGGAAGTTTTAATCGAGTAAAGAAAAGATGCTAGACGAGTAAGGTTAGATACTCGTATAAGTTAATCAAGAAAATAGTAATGGAATAAGATATCGAGTAATGAGTTGAAAAGAATTAATTAAAAATAATTAATTGAGTACGTTGCTTTCAACCAAGCGAATTAAAAATAAACCAATAGAAATTACCGAGTGAATAATTAGAAAAATAATAGTCGAGTTAAGAAATGAGAATCGAATTAGAAATGAATAAGAAATTCTAATTTCATAAGAGTTTAATACTAATAAAGAGAATTTTTATTAAATAAGTAGAAGTTATGAATACCTCTTAAGATAACGGATGTAGAACAAAGCGTTGTCTATAAAATAAGAAAAATAGAGTAAATAGTTTGAGCATTCATAAAAAGAAATGCATAATCGAGTTAGGTTTTAAGATTTGAATTGAATAAATGTTAATGTGTCTTGAAGTATGTTTGATTTATTTGAATTCATTATATGAATGAATGAGTGTTTAAATGCATGATATTAGTTATGATATGAAAGATAATTGAACTATTGTATGCAAAATGATTAAGTTATTGATTGTTAAGTCAAGGATCAATTGAAATCTTTGAAAGAAAGCTCGAGTAATAGAATATAGACGATGACGTTATTAATTAAAACGAGAAAAGTGTTAAGATGTTGAGTAGTAATATTAACCAATTCAAGTAGAGTTAATGATTTAAAGACGAGAACGCGAGATCCTTTAGAAAAATTAAAGCGAAGAGAGAGACGACTCAAGTAGAAGTCCTTCAGTTAAGTCCAACGCCTTTGTGTCCGTCTTTCATGTATCTTATTTTTCTTATCGATGTCGAACTGTGAAGGATCGAGCCGGACGGATCGTTAAGCAAGGACAAATAGCCCTAAACCACCTAGCTAAATCTTCGGAAGTCAGGTGGGCTTTTCTGAACCAAAACTATCGATGAGAATTAGTTATGCTATTGAGTATTATGATATGATTTTTAAATGTGATTGACTTAACGTTTTTATTAAAGTTAATATGTATTATCATCTATTTATGTGAAGATGTTATTATCCTGTGAAAGGCAGGAAACCCACGTGTGGTATATGTTGAGGTGACTGTGAGCCTTACTTCGGTTAGGCCGGTCACAGTGCTTGAGAAGGAGGCCTACTTCTCGGCACAGTAAGATTGTTTGTGACAGATGATCCATACTGTTATATTATATGATATTTGACTGCGCAGTCTGTTTAAAAGAAAATGTTTTTAACATGCACAAGTAAAACTGTTTTTAAACTGCTTACATACTTGTGATGTTCGGCAAGGCAAGTTCAATTGTTATAGCTTTAGAAGCATCTTTATTCAAATGTTTTGGCTTATGTTCACTGAGTACGAAGTACTCAGCCCTGCGTGTGTTTCTAAACATGCAGGTTGACTGGATGGCGATGGCATGGATATTTGGTGGTGTGGTTTGGTTCTCTTGGTTGAGTCTAATCGAATTTCAGACCGGCATTTGTACGTCTTCATACGTGCAGATGTTGGGTATTGATGCAAGTTTCCGCTGCAACCCTTTTGAATTGATGTCTGTTGATGTTAATACTTTGATACTCATGTTTTTGATTCCGAGTGTTGTGCTCGAAGACTTTGAATATTTGTTGAATTCTTAACTCTTTGATATGTACTCCTGAGCGATGGGCTCGTTGACTTGAAATGTTGATTGAACATGATCCTTTAACTTGGTATATATGTATGTGAAATCTCTTGTTGTTGGAATTCTATCTCCCGTCAGCATGAATTACTTATTTAGATTCCTGTTATAAGTGATTTTGAGATGCTCGAATGTTTATTTCATTATGCTTTTGGAAACCTAATTCGATTGCCTTATCTTCCATCTTTGTTTGCCCCGAGCATGTTCCCTTTATTTGAGTTAGTTGTTAGTTGTTTAGGTTTGTTGTTCGTGAGTCGCGCTCCGAGAGTCGGGGTGTGACAGGTTGGTATCAGAGCAAGGCTTTAAATTTGCTCTGAAGTCTGTTATTCTTTGATGAGTTGAGTCTAGATTTAATTCCTAGACTTATTTGAGTCAGTAAACCACACCAAGTTATCCTCCATCTCATCCGGCAACCAGGTATGTCTTATTTTCTAAAAGTTTTTCAAGTTAAAGTGATGTTTGAGTTATTAAAGCGTTGAAAATTTCTTTTAAGTTATTTATTGAGTTATGAAATTTTGAGATGAAATTGCTAAATTGATTAATAACTAGATTGCTTTAGAATGTCCTCCCCTTTGCGAGTGCGTGTGAAAAGATCGGAAAGAATAAGGCGTGTGTGCGATTGGTTACGTGATTTGGAATTGACCGAAAATCCCTCTTTGGAACGCAGAAATGAGTATGTAGTGGAATTTGTAATATGTTCGATTAACTGTTACGTGTACTTATGCATTTAAAATTTGTATAGGATGGACGACAAGGATTGGATGCAAGAATACTTATACATGAGGAAGATGAGCAACGAGTCGTTAGCAGAATTCTTAGCACGATATCATACGATTTGGGGAAAAGTCCAGTATATGGACGTAGGACCGTTAGAAGGCATGACGCACCTAATTCAAGCTCTACCGCAAGAATGGAAGGAATGGGCAGCTTGTCTTGTCCCTCGATTTCTAGGCTACCGTTATTTTGACCGAACCTTACACGGCGATGTGAATGCTTTTATCTCCGCGATTTCAGTCCGTTTTATGTCTTATGGCGCTCCTCCGCCCGAACTTTATGAAGATGATACTCCAAGTTTATTAAATGACTTTGTTCATGCTCCTCCATCAATTCCTCCAAGTGAAACTGTTTCCCTCCAAATCAATTCGCCGCCACAAACTATTCTTGAACCTCGGAATCCCCATTCAGATTATCCATTTGTAAGTGGTGTGCTCTTAATTTAATCTTCTTCATTCCTTTGCTTTGTCTGACTTGCCAACATTGCAGCCGAGTGGATGCAATGGAAATCCTCTATCAAATGAAGACCAGTTTGTTGCTTATATGTGTCATCAGCAAGTAACTTTTTCAAGTCATCCTAAAGCAGAATCCTCTAGACAAGCCCGTTCAGGCGACGACATTGAGAATGAAACTGAGCCAGTTGATGCAGCGACTGTAGGAAAAGGATATCTCCAGACTCTACCCAGTAATGTCTTTCCTGCTTCTTTTGCTCGTACATCTATCTCCCCAACAAGGCCAGAAGACGAACATGATTCCCAAATTGGCGTCTCCACTGATGTAGCTCTCCATCTTCACCAAGAAGAGAATTCCAATACCCCGCCATGGGTCGAACCCGAGCTAGCTGCGATGAATTATACCTTGGAAGACTGCGAGGAAGCCTTGAGAGAAGCTGAGCGCGAGTGTTTCGCCATCGAGGATGATAATGTCGAAGAGGATGATGAGCGGTTTGAAGGTCAAATGCTTGAGGAAGAAGAGGAAGAAGAAGAGGACCCCGAGGAAGATGAAGAAACCATAGAACATTATGGAGTAGACCTCGAAGTGGAGCAGTACGATGATAATGGGCCAAGCGAAGATGATTCCTGTGTGTAGGAGTGTTTCAAGGAAGCTGTTGAACTTAAGTGCTTTTAATTCGAGTGTGTTAGAGAGATGAACTCTTTTATATATTTTTTTTCAGTTAAGATATAATCTGTAGTGAAGACTTGCATAATTTGACTAGGAAAAAGGGAAATTTTTCAAGTAATTCCCTATTTGTTATAAGTCCTTAAGAAGGCCGCCGTTGAGCGATTTGAAATTGAGATATTGAGTTCTTTTCGAATTGAAATTTGAATTTCCTGAGTTATCAAATTGAGTATATGAGTATGAAGTGAAGATATGTTATTTTGTGATTATGATTGATTGTTTTGAGAATATATGATGATGATATGAATATTTGATGATTACTAGAACATGAATGAGATGCATGCGTATATATGAGAAGTTAAAGTAATGAATTATTTGAAAAAGTGTTGATTGTTTTAATTATTCTAAGTACCGATCGAGAATTGTGTTCCTCCCAAAAGAGAAATGTGTTCAGAATCGAGAAAGGTTCCTTGTGAACTAAAAACCTAGTGTGGTTAAAATTTTCCTTGTTATAATTTTTAGAATGCCGCCAAGACGCAGAAACGTCAGAATTCCAGAAGATAATCCGGAAGAACAGCGTGACCCTACTCCGCCCCCTCCAAACGAAAGACGAGTCGAAGAGCTTTTTCTCCAACAAAATCCCTTAACGTTTGATGATAAAGGCAGTCCGGCTGATGCCCGAAGACTGGATTCGTTCTTTGGAGCGAATTTTCCATTTCCTCCGTTGTTCCGATCGTGAGCGTTTGGAATGCATGACGTACCAGTTAAAAGGGACAACGGACTATTGGTGGGAAGCGAAACAGAGGATGTATTCTCCCGAAGAACGTGAAGAGTTAACATGGGATCAATTTAAGGAAGCCTTATACGAAAAGTTTGTGCCAAGAAGTTATCGTAAGCAAAAGTCCATCGAATTTACCAATCTGAAGCAAGGAAAAAGGTCTGTAGCTGAGTATGACCGAGAATTTTGCGAGTTAGCCCGATTTGCGCCCGATATGGTCGATACCGACGAGAAGATGTGTGAATTGTTCAGAGCAGGACTTAGGCAAGATATTCGAGTGGTTCTCGCCAGTCAAAGTGGTTTGACTTACGCTGAAGCTTTAAACCGAGCCCTGGATATGGAGTTAGCAATGCAACCAGAGAAAGGATCGCATCCTCCAGCGAATCCTCAACCTCAAAGCCAGATGATCACGACTACATCTACTCAACAATCCCAGTTCGGCCAGTATGGGAAGAGGAAAGGAAAGTGGAATGGTGGAAATCAACCAAACAAGAAGCAGTGGCAAGGAAAGAGCCAACAGCAGCCCCAGAAGGGAAAGGCACCGCAGATCAACCGAGGCAACCTACCTATAGGACCTTTAGGATTCCCTCCCTGTGCGAAATGCGGAAAAATGCACCAAGGCGTTTGTAAGAGCGGGAGTAATGTTTGCTATACTTGTGGTCAACCTGGTCATTTCTCGAACCAGTGCCCGAGTAAGCAACAAGGGTTTAGAAGCGGAAGACTGAACCAATTCCAGCCGTCGCAGATGAAAGCTATCGAGGCAGCTCCTCTGCAAAAGTTTGTCCCGCACCAACGTAAGCCGCCGCAGCCAAGGCAACAACCTCCTCAACAAGAACCGCCGCATTTCCAAAGAACGTACGCGATTGAGCAGAAGCCACTGGAGAAGGAGAAAGGAAATCTGGCAGGTATGGGAAAGCTTAATAGCATACCTGTTATTATTTTGTTCGATATAGGAGCTTCGCATTCGTTCATATCTAGTATTTGCGTAGAGAACCTAGAATTAGAAGTAGAAGAATCGAATCAGATGCTTAGTGTTGCAACCCCTTTAGGAAAGTCTGCGTTAGTTTCGCGTGTTTGCTCGAATTTAGAATTTGAAGTCGGAAACCGTAAGTTAGTCGCGAAATCCTTGAATGTGATCCAGATGCGTGACGTTGATATAATCCTAGGAATGGATTGGCTAACCGAGAACTTTGCGATGATTCGATGCGATTTGAGGCAGATATCGTTTAAAACCCCTGGAGAAGAGTCAACCATAGATTTCGGAATGGAAAAGAGAGTGAAGAAGAACGTGCCGATAGTTTCAGCCATGAAAGTGCAAAGATTGATGCGAAAGAAAGGTACACAAGCGTACCTAGTCTATTTGAATAAGGATGAGAATCATGAGTTGAGTATCAATGATGTTCCAATCGTGAGAGAATTCAAGGATGTGTTTCCAGAAGTGTTACCAGGCTTACCCCCTGATCGTCAATTGGAGTTTTCAATCGATTTAGAACCCGGATCAGCCTCGATATCCAAGGCACCGTATAGAATGGCCCCAAATGAACTTCAAGAGTTGAAGATCCAACTGCAAGAATTGTTGGACTTAGGCTATATTCGACCAAGTGTATCGCCTTGGGGTGCTCCGATATTGTTTGTGAAGAAGAAAGACGGTAGTTTGAGGATGTGCATAGACTACCGAGAGTTAAACAAGATTACATTGAAGAACAAGTATCCTTTGCCAAGGATAGATTATTTGTTTGACCAGCTGAAAGGAGCCGGTGTTTTCTCCAAGATTGACTTAAGGTCTGGATACCACCAATTGAAGATTAAGCAAGAAGATATTCCAAAGACTGCTTTTAGAACAAGATATGGACATTACGAATTTATAGTAATGCCATTTGGATTGACAAATGCCCCGGCAGTGTTCATGGATATGATGAATAGAGTTTTTCACGAATATTTGGATAAGTTCGTGATTGTCTTTATAGACGACATTTTGGTGTATTCAAGAAATGAAGCTGAGCATGAGGAACATTTAAAGATTGTGTTGGAAACGCTTAGAGCAGAAAAACTGTATGCCAAATTCAGTAAGTGTGAATTTTGGCTGAAGGAAGTAAAATTCTTAGGACATGTCATTTCGTCCGAAGGAATCCAAGTGGATATGGAGAAAGTGAAAGCTGTGCAGGAATGGAAGTCCCCGACGTCAGTGCATGAAATCCGTAGTTTCCTTGGTTTGGCAGGATACTACCGGAGATTCATTGAAGGATTCTCTAAGATCGCGAAGCCGATGACGAGCCTGTTGAAGAAAGAGACAAAGTTCGAGTGGACGGAAGAGTGTGAAAGGAGTTTCCAAGAACTCAAGACGAGATTGACGACAGCCCCAGTTTTAGCCCTACCCGAGCCAGACAAGGATTTCATTGTTTATACCGATGCATCTGCTCAAGGACTAGGATGTGTGTTAATGCAAAATGGAAAAGTAATTGCATATGCTTCCAGGAAACTCAAACCTCATGAAGAGAAGTATCCAACTCATGACCTAGAATTAGCAGCTGTCGTTCATGCTTTGAAGATATGGCGACATTACCTCTATGGAGCGAAGTGTGAAATATTCTCAGATCACAAAAGCCTGAAGTACTTCTTCGAGCAGAAGGAGTTAAACATGAGACAAAGGAGATGGCTTGAGCTAGTGAAAGACTACGATTGCAAGATATCTTACCATCCCGGTAAAGCGAACGTAGTAGCTGACGCGTTAAGTAGAAAGAGAAGGAAGGAAAATTCGGATGAAACCGAGTTAGGATTCATTTTAACCAATGAAGTCGAGCTGATTGAAGAATTTACGAAGATGAAGATTGAAGTAATCGTACCGCCAGCAACAGTAGACCAAATGATTGCTACCTTGGTAGTAATACCTGACTTGAGAACTCGCATCATTGAAGGCCAAAGAAGAGACGAAGAAATTGAGAAGCTACGAAGGAAGGTAAGAAGTGGAGAAGTTAAAGATTTTTCAGAGTCGAGCGATAATGCGTTGTTGTACCAAGGAAGAATTTGTGTGCCTAACGATGACAAGTTGAAGAATGAAATTATGAGTGAAGCTCATGAAACCCCGTATACAGCTCACCCCGGCAGCACGAAGATGTACCAAGACTTAAGGAAACAATTTTGGTGGAATGGAATGAAGATGGATGTGGCATTGTTCGTTGAAAGATGTCTTGCTTGCCAGCAAGTGAAGTCCTTACATCAAAGACCGTATGGACCTCTGCAACCGTTACCAGTCCCAGAATGGAAATGGGATGGAATCACAATGGATTTTGTGACGGGATTGCCAAGATCAAGAAAAGGAAATACAACAGTATGGGTGATAGTGGATAGGTTGACAAAGTTTGCTCATTTCATACCTATTCCACATACCTATGGATCAGCCAAGTTAGCCGAGATTTACATTAAGGAAATTGTGAAGTTGCACGGAGTGCCGAAGACGATTACCTCTGATAGAGACTCGAAGTTCACAGCCCGTTTTTGGGAGAGTTTCCACAAAGAGTTGGGAACCCAGTTGCAGTTTAGCACTTCTTACCATCCCCAAACCGATGGTCAATCCGAGCGAACGATTCAAATTCTCGAAGATATGTTGAGAGCCGTTCTGTTAGATAAAGGAGTTGAATGGGAAAAAGTTTTACCTCTTGTCGAATTCGCATACAACAATAGCTATCAGAATACGATAGGAATGGCCCTGTATGAAGCTCTTTATGGAAAGAAGTGTAGATCGCTGCTTTACTGGAATGAAGTGGGTGAAAGGAAAGTTTTAAGGCCAGAAGCGATTGAGGAAATGATAGAGTCTGTGCGTCAAATCCGCGAGAAGATTAAAGAAGCTCAGAGTCGACAGAAGTCGTATGCCGATAATCGAAGATCCAAGTTGGAGTTTGAGGAAGGAGATAAAGTATTTTTGAAGGTATCCCCCTCGAGAGGAGTATATCGTTTTGGAGTTAAAGGAAAGCTTAGGCCTCGTTTTATAGGACCGTACGAGATCCTCGAGAGGATTGGATCCGTATCGTATCGTTTAGCATTACTGCCTAATTTTGGAAGTTCGCATAATGTGTTTCACGTATCACAATTGAGAAAGTATGTCTTCGATCCGAAGCACGTAATACGCCAAGAAGATGTCGAGATGAAACCCGATCTAAGCTACGAGGAGAAACCCGAAGAGATTTTAGACCATAAAGTCCAGCAGCTTAGAACAAAATCGATTCCCTTAGTGAAAGTCAAATGGTGTCATCATGATCTTGAAAAGCCACTTGGGAACTCGAAGAAAAGATGAAAGCAAAGTATCCCGAGTTATTTTCTTAAGGTCAGTAAATTTCGGGACGAATTTTTTTTTAAGAGGGTGAGGATGTGATACCCCGAGCTTTTATACCTTTAGAGAGCGTATAATTAACCGAGTGAGTTAAAAGATGAGAATTTAGGAGTAAAATTTTTCTTTTCTAAATGAAGAGAAATGAGTAAAACGTTTAAATTGCTTTGTGAGTTTTGTGTGAATTTATCTATTCTATTTATCTGAGATGATAATGATGTGATATGCTTGTTGAGTTGTTTATATGAAATGAGTATGAGATTAATTACTATAAAAATCCCGAAGAGTTTGCTTGATCGAGATAGCATAATATTAATCGCCGAGAAATATATTTATACCGATGAACTTAGAATAAAATTAAATTAGAATCTTCGAACCTAGAATTGCTTTTAAGGTCACTGAGATAGGGTAAGAGCTTATCCGAGAATTGAGAAGAGTAATGAGGAGTTAATCTTTAAAGGATTAATAAACGGATTAATAAGCCGACTAAATTTCTTTGAGATTTAAAAGACTAAATGATCGAAACCCTTAATCTTTTAATTGAGACGTGAAATAGGATTGAGATGATTTAGTGTCAAAAGTGAGACGAGAAGAGGTTAGACTCGTTTATAGCATAAAAAGGAATTAATACGAATCGTTTTATCCGGAAAACCTTTACGATCGGGTAATTAACACCCGTAACGACACGACGAAGACACGTGTCGACACACCTCTCTCCTTCTCACGCCACCTCACTCTTCCTCTCCCATCACTCTTCAATTTCCAAGACTAATTGCCATAATTATGTCTTATGCATGGCATTACCTAAAGTAGCATGCAAACTACATCAATCACCTATCTATCAATCACTTTAGACAATTACAACTTCCAACATTTCACTTTATTCTTGTTGTTGGATTTCAAATTCATTCATCTAAGACAAAGAGAGAAGACTACATTCATCACTCCAACTCCCTCTCTCATTCGAACTCTCTCTCTCAAAGAAGAAGAAAAAAAAAAAGAAAACTCTCCCTACTCTCTCTAAACTCACGGCACACACACACTTACACACCTACATTTGATTTTTCATACATGCAACCATGTATTCAAGCTCCTCATCCATGGAAATGAAGTAAAAAGTATCATCCTCCATCCATTCTATTCATATCTTCAAGAAAAGGTAAATATCCTTCAAGTTCTTGAAGTTAAATTCAACAATCATCCTACATTTTCTTCATTTTGGCTCTTAAGCCCTAAAAGAGATAGATGATTAATTTCATGTTATTCTTTTCTTTGAGGATTCAAGAAGACTTCTTTCTTCCCTTCAAGTCCAAGCTTTGAAGCTACAATTTCTATCCATTTCGATTCCAAGAGCCAAGAGAAGGATTTCCTTTTAAACTAAAGTATGATATTCATTTGATTAGTTGTAAATATGTATATCTCTAAGTCCTAAAAGAAAGAAACTATGCATGCATGCTATTTAATTTATGTTTAGGCAAACTTAGGATGTGCATGTGATAATCGAGTGAGAAGAAATCGTTAGGAGAATCGAACATTAGGTTTTAATCGGTGAATTAAGAGAAGAAAAAGAAATTAAAACCCTAACAAATTGACGAATGCGGAAAATATTAGGAAAAATAGGAAAAATATGAATTCTTTGAGTTATTGTTATTTTGATGCTTAATTTATTATCTTTATCATGTTGAGAATGAGATTATATGCATGAAAAATTGAGAAATAAATTGCACAAAAAAGGGCATGAATGCCGTGTATTATGATGAAAAATGGAGAAATTATTTTGATGATTTTGTTGATGAATTGAGTGATGTTTTGATCAATGAGATGATTGTATGATATGTTAGTATAATCATACATGTGTTTAAATTAAGAAAATGGAATTGCATGTTGAGATTTTAAAGAAATAAAATGTGATAATATAGAAAAGATTGGATGTTTAAGTGTTATAATGTGTGTATGAATATTAGTTTAATTTATGAATAAAGATAGAAGTTTTGTAATAAAAAGATTAGAGTTTAAAAGCTTTTAAATTTTTTAAAGATGAAAAATGCATGAAAGATATGTTAATGAATTTTCTTGTATTAGAATTTAAAGACTTGAATTTTTACTAAACTACAACAAAAAGATATTTTATAACTTAACTAATAAAATGAGCTAGTTTATAAAAATGTTTATTAAAAGATAAAGAAAACCTATTAAGTAAGAAATGGCTTAAAAGTTAAAGATAAGAGAAGAAGAAATTATTAAAGAAGTAAGCAAGAATTGAGAAAACCGAGTTTAAAAAGAATTAATCGATAAGAAGTAAAAAGGAAGTTTTAATCGAGTAAAGAAAAGATGCTAGACGAGTAAGGTTAGATACTCGTATAAGTTAATCAAGAAAATAGTAATGGAATAAGATATCGAGTTATGAGTTGAAAAGAATTAATTAAAAATAATTAATTGAGTACGTTGCTTTCAACCAAGCGAATTAAAAATAAACCAATAGAAATTACCGAGTGAATAATTAGAAAAATAATAGTCGAGTTAAGAAATGAGAATCGAATTAGAAATGAATAAGAAATTCTAATTTCATAAGAGTTTAATACTAATAAAGAGAATTTTTATTAAATAAGTAGAAGTTATGAATACCTCTTAAGATAACGGATGTAGAACAAACGTGTGCTTCCGAGTAGATTTGAATTTGAACTTTAACTCTTCTGCCTTCAACGTCTTCAAAGTCTTATCTTCTCAGCTTTGTGACGTCTGACTTCAACATAACTTCTCTTCATGCTTGAGATGCACGGTTCAGTTATGGAGTTAACTGAGTTGTGGTCCAACTAACCCAATTCCTCACAAATTGTCTTTTTCAGTCTGGCTGACTTTTTCTGCTCGAATACTGTAAAGGTAAAAATCCCTACTCTCAAACAGTGAGCTCTAGCTAAGTTCAGACTGATGGCTTTTATCTACTCGGTTGGGTCCAGTTAAATTTTGAGATAAATTAAAACCTTTACTAATTTTCCCAACATGATTGTTCTAGTGACTTTAAAAAAAATTTACTATAATGAATTAGACTATTAAGCATTCTCGTTTTATGTGAGTCTATTTGTTTAGATGATTATACGTTCATGTGCTGATAGAATTGAATTTTATTGATTCTTCAAGTTTTGAATGATAATATTATTATTTTTAGGTGAAAACGAAGTATGCTATCATCCGAAATTTAATTTGGAGTGTGTAATACTAATTTTGTTGAAATTTTGGATTTCTATGTATATTTTTTTGATATCATGGGAACCCGCAGTCACTACCTTCGGTGCGCACTAGGTAAACACATATTCCTTGTGCAGTAGCTTGCAAACTACACATGGCAAGTAAACAACATTTTCCAAGTACAGGTGTGGCAAGCTCAACTTATAGAGGCGTATCATGGGATTCGAACCTGAAATTGTTTAGTACCAGACGTCCACTTTTATCACTAGGCCATCCCCAAGTATTGTGCAGGGTTTTGGTTAAGCGTCTTTTATAAGGATGACTGCTACGTTTCTTTGGAAAGGCTCAAGCAAAGGTTCATTTTCAACCAATGACATGTATTTCTTGCTTCATAAAGCTTCAATAATCGAGCACAATATTAGTTTTTTGCAAAATTTGGATGAAGTTCATCCCATGTAAAGTTTCTTTCTTCACTCGGAATGCTTTTCAAGATAGAATTCCTATAATATTCAATCCATAGAAGCGAAGAATTCTCTTGAAAATAGCAATTATAGTTGTTCCTTCTCTTCTTCCCTTGAAGTAACTTTTGACCATGTTCTTCTTTTTGCTCTTTCGCCAGATCAATTTGGAACAATATTTGTAGTTGGCTCACGTTTTCCTTTCCTTATTCAGCTTCTTTATTGGATCATTTTATGAATTTGTCAACCTGGGCAAGAATAAGGGCTCAAAATTCATGTTCAATATTGTTGGAAAAACTAGTGAAGGTTTTGATTTATACCAAAACCCAACTGACCCCAACCCAGTAGATGAAGTTATCAGTCTAAACTTAGATAGAGCTCATTGTTTGAGCATAGGAATTTTATCTTTACAGGTTTAAAGCAGAAGACTTCAGCTAGACTGAGAAGGCGAAGATGGCAAGTTCAGCTGAGAAGAACTTTAGCCAAGTTCTACTCAACCCAAGTTGACTCCACAGTTGAGCATCCATGTAGTTCGTGCATGTCGAGATCGCGTGTGTCGAAGTTAGACGTCGCAAAGTCAAGAAGAGAAGACCTTGAAGACGGAGAAAGTGGTGCAGTTAGAGTTGAAATTCAAATCTACTTAGAAGCGCGAAGATAGGCTGGAAACTTTTCATAAATGGACCGACCAAGAGGACTTGCATAAAGCAATGGTCGAAGTTACCATTTTAGGAAATGTTGCAGAAGAGTTGGTAGGAGTGTCATACTTTTGGCAGAGGTCAAACGGCTACTTCCAACGGCTGGTTTACCTCCCTCTCTATAAATAGAGGTCTCCACATCTACTGTCGTACGAGATTAAGAAACCAGATTAAGAGCACTCATGCAAATTGAGCAAGCATTCAGAGCACATTCTCTCTCACTCAAGCAAGAATAGAAGAAGAAGAAGAAGAAGAAGAAGAAGAAGAAGAAGAAGAGGAAACCTTAGAAGTAGAGTGTCCATCCCTCCTTCAGTTTCTTAGTCTAGCTAGTTAAAAAAGCCCATTTCTTGATTGAGTCTAGAATAGATAGTTCTTGCTTCTCTAAGCAGATTCTCTGTAATAGATCGAGTCTCTAAGCCTTAGCTTGTTGCCTCCACTGTGCTCAGGTGTTGAAGGCACCTTAGTTGGAAAAAACCCCCATCCCTCCCCTTAGGTTTCTTTGAACCCGTAATCAAAGAACTAGGTCCCTTAGAACCTGTAATCTAAGATAGGCTTTGTGCTTGCTTGGAAAAGCACTGTAGGCTTTGTACTTGCCCAGAAAAGTACTGTAGGCTGTACACTTACCCAGGAAAGTGTTGTAAGGATAGGTTCGAACCCCTAATCGAACTTGTTAGGTTGCTTGGTATTTGCAAACCAAATAAAACGTTTGATAAACACGCGTAAGCTTATCTAGTGGATTGCTTCCCCAAAAAGGAAGTCGTGGATGTAGGAGGTCAATCTCCTAACCATGTTAAAATACTGGGTCTCTTTATTTTCCGTATTTTATATTTCAGTTACCTAACCAACTGACTTGCATATAAACGATTTAACTTGCACTAAAACGGTTTTTGAGAACTTAACCTTCCCTTAAAAGGTTTTCAGTTTGTAACGAGCTCAATCTACCAACTTCCGCAAACAAACTAATAACTCTGTTAAAACCTCAGTTGGTGTCACACAGCTGGCCCTCAATCATAGAAGTCCGATATGCACCCAACTGTGTGAATCCTTCAACTGTCTTTTACAATTGTAGAGTCAATTGAGTTGATAACTCAGTTCTTGAAGAATCAATATTTAATTTTTGATTAAAGGTTTTAAAAATTCCTACTAGTGTATCCCTGATGCGTCTTTGACTTTTGGGCCATTTGGCCCTATTTTTTCTGTCTTTTTGTGTTTGTAGTGTCTGTATAAGGAAGAAAGCAGCTGTTCGTAGGAAGGAAGGTCAGTCCAAGGCAAACAGAGACAAGATGGTCACAATGGGCAATATTGAAGCAATTCTATCCCACTGCATGAATTTGATTCCCCCAGGAGAAGGACAGTACCCTGGTGTGAGGCTAACCAACACATGCAGTATGACCACGAACGATATCAGCAGCCAACCGCTGAAGCCAGATAAGGAAAGACGCGTAGAGGAGATTTGCACGATATTTTGTTGAGAACCTGTACGAAGAAGGATCTGGAAGCCAGTCAGCACCCCAATCAATCCACCGACGATTGCTAATTATCAATTTGGTCAATCAAGGATAAATCAAGATCGGGCTAAATATGGAAGCAATCAATCACGCTGATATGATCTGCCAGAGGAGGGTGTTCACGGCTATTGTCCCAGCTATAAAAGTCCAGCAAATGTGGCTGGCAAAACGTTGGTTACCCCTAGCATTCGATAGTATTCAGTTCAAGATACAAGTTACTTTCAGTTCGCGTTACATTTTCCGCACCAAAAATAATTTACTAGCTTTCATTTCAATTCCTGTCGTGAACAAATCCAAGGCTACTTGCCTTAGGTATTTTCTTAATTCAAGTATTTAGTATTTTGTGTTATTGATATGTTTATTTATTTTCGTTATTATACATTTTATTATGAGTGAGTAGTTCTCCTTGGTGAGATTTGGGTATGGGAAATTGTTAAGTATTGATATGTGAAATATTAGTGAGGCATTCGTGCCTTCGGTTAGATCTAGTGGTTCCAGAGAGATCTGAGCAAAATTCATGGGCAGTACTGACCTAGCGGGTGATCTCTGCTCAGTAAGGGTTGTACCATGCCAATTAAAGGCCAGGGCATGACAGACAACAATGTTCAGTATGCCCATGACCGAGTAGCTGAGCAACGCCTTCAATGGAGTTGTAGATCTGGATGGCGAGGAACGGGCAAGGGGATACTGTGTCCTTCTTCAGTTTTGGGCTTCTTTAATGGCTATCCATCAACTGTGACGAGGCATAAAGCTATGGTTATTGACCAAGGGACTCACCTCACGCATCGTAGATATATCGATGACCGGTTGGACGTGTTACCGGAAATGGATATCCCCCAAGTTATGTCGTGCAGAGCCAGGAAGCTTGGAAGAGAAGGTTCATGAGGGTCATACTTGGAGGGATTGGGTATGACTTTTATCTAAGGAGGAGTGAAGCACGACCTTGTGATCGGAGTGAAGCGTGACCTTTGGACCATGTGACCATACGGGATTCAACCATCCTAGGTGTGGAGTACAAACTCTTGAAACACCCCAATGTATTTGGACCAAGCCTTGAGTTTATGTAAAACATGGACGGATTTTCAGTATGCCCATGACCGAATACATATATCAACTATAATCATGACCTACCCCAAATCTTACCCTTTTTATATTTAATTGTTATTAACTTGTGCAGATAAACATGATTGGATCGTGGCAATCAAACTTGTGCACTTGAAGAGTAAAGTGGTTCCTCACTCTCCGTGGGATTGACCCTAGCTTACCGCTAAGACTAACCAGTCCAGTTGTGGGCATAGGAGCGTGTACTGTCCATCTAGGGCATACACAAGTATTTTGATCGTACTACACGACAGTTGCGTTTCAAAATTGGCGTCGTTGCCAGGGAGTGACACGCAGCAATTTTACTCTTCTCATTCCACCTTCCGCTACTAGTGTATGCATGGAACTCGTCGAGTACAAAGAGCATTGATTTTTGATCCAGACATCGACCGTACTGAACAACAACTACGCGCAATCGCACGGATAGTGAGACGCGACGCTATGGTGGCGCAGACCCTTAAACAGTTGGCATACCCAACAAATCTGAATCTCAGGCCGAACTGGATCACACTACTAGAGAACCCTTTCCATCCTGAGCGGTATGACCTCAAACCAGCACTGATACAGGTCTTACCGAAGTTTAATGGCCACGCTGGGGATGACCTCCATACCCATCTTCAAGATTTTGAAATGACAGTGATGTACCAATCAAATGAGAATCAACAAGAATATGTGAAACTAGTACGTTTTCCATTCTCATTGGTGGATCGTGCAAGGAGATGGTTGTACAACTTGCCAAAAGGAAGTGTTACTTCCTGGACTGAGCTGTAATAATGTTTTTTAGAAGAATTCTTTCCAGCCACCAGAGTTGAACAAATGAGGTAGGAAATCAGGAATATCAAACAAGATGGGTTGGAATCCTTCTATGAATATTGGACAAGATTTAAGCGATTTCTGAGCAACTACCCCCATCACCAAATTACTCTAAAAGACCAAGTGGAGAGCTTCGTGAAGGGAATGCAACGAAATGATCGTGGGCTGGTGTTAGCCGCATGCAATGGATCACTGATGGCTAAAATGTTTCAAGACATTTTCAAGTTATTGGGGACAATGGCCGAGGAATCAAGAGAAGAGGGGCATGAAAAGAATAGAGAATTACCAGCTAAGGAAGAAGAAAAGGATAACTTGACAGCGCTGAGTAAGGAGATGAAAGAAATCAAGGCATTGCTGAGTGGTTTGACCATACAGAAGAAAGTACGTCAGTATGGCCTATGCGATGCTACAGGGCATCAATCTGAGAATTGTCCGAACTTTGTTGAAGATGTAATGGACGTAAAGGCTATGGGGGGAAACGAAGGATTTCAAAGGAAGCATGATCAATTCTCTAATACTTACAATCGTGGATGGAGGGATCATCCTAATTTTAGTTGAAAACAAGAGGGTCAACCCCCTCTTGTTCAACCTAATTAATCTTAGTTGCACGCAATTAAACGTGATCTTTGTAGATTAAGTAAGTTAACCTAAGTATCATCTCACAAGGAAAACTTAGCAGGAAAATTATTTATTTTGCTACAGAAAAGAAAATAAAGCCGTAAAATCGAGGGTTTGATTTGTTTATAACTAGGTGAGAAAAGAAATTAAGCATAAATTAATCCTAGGAAAGAAATTAAACCTAATCTAATGAACGCAAAGAAATAAATCATAACAGAATTCAATTAGCAAAAAGAAAAACAAAATAACTCACAAACTTGAATTGAAAGTAACCCTGAATCGCAATTGAATCCGTGGTGTTGATGTTCGTTAATCCGGAAAGAAAATACTAAACTATGGAAGCAATAAACTAAGAACAATGTCAAAAGTGTTTTGGATGCTCAAAAACTAGGTAAAAATCGCGCACACGGGGAAGGGAGACGGAAGGAAATAAATCTGTCTTATATATATAGTAGGTTTTCACGCCTGCACGCCGCCATGGGCCAAGCGATCGCATAGAGGGTCAAGTGATCGCTTGGCCCCAGTCTCTGTCTGCCAAAATTACCCCGTCAAGCGATCGCTTGGAATTCTGAGCGATCCCTTGACCCTGCCTTGCGCACCCTTTTTGTTTCGATCATATCTCTCTTATCCGAACTCCGATTTGTGCATGATGTTTGCCTACGAACTCGTATCGAGATGTACTTCAATCCTATCAAGTCAAACTCCTTAAATATTTCTCACATTATTTCTCATTTTTGTCCATCTCTCGTCTATTCTCGTGCAATTCTTACAAAACCAACATGTCAGCGAGATTAACTAAAATCAATGAATTTAACAATAAAATCCGACAAAATAGTGATGAGAAAGATCACTTGACACATAAATACACATCAAAATGAAGCACAAAATGAGGTGAAACACCCCTCCACACACAAACCTTGCTTTTCCTCAAGCAAATCTCATTTCAAATCAAGATGAAAAAGTAATAAATTGAACTAAACAATTCATACTTCAACAAACTCTCAATCACAAGACAAATTCGCCATTCATTGATTTAGTACAATAATCACAAGACAAATTAGTTGCCCTCCGTACAAGAACTCAATCAACTTGACATCTAAATGCAAGATCACAGCGAAAAAATATCAACAAACGTTTAAGTATCCCAAATTTTATGCCATTTCTTATATTATAAATATTAAGTCAATTCCGGGCAATGTTCACTAGGTTTACTCATGGAAATTCAGGCCTCCTAGCATGGTTTCTCATACCCATTTCTCGTATAGTATATTCAACATTAAACAGATAAGAAAGAGGGGTATAGCCCTTCAAATCACTACAATTTCGAACAAAAGGCTTTACAAAAAGTTCTCAAGTCAAGTCGGGTTATATGTCCAAAATTCATGAGGTGTGAACATTCAGAGATCATCAAAAGTATCCTCATGTGGTTTTCTATGCTCATGGTTCCCAGAAGAGCAGAAGCCTCCCAACTTAACTAAACAAATTTAGACATTTAGAGCTCATTATTCAAGATACACTTTTAAAATAAAGATTTCTCACCCTTCACCAACACTCGAACATCAAGCTGCAATCATCCAAGTACGAAATGTCTCACAATCGAAATGCAACAACCATATCAATCAGATCATAACAAAATATCCCGATCAATCAAGTATAACAAAGCATGAACTATAAACTTCAATTCCTACTTCCGCATCTCAATCGTGAAATAAAATAAATCAAAGACAAACAAGATAAACTATCAAGAGAAAGACACCCCCCACGAGAAAAACTAAACAATGTCCCCATTGTCACAATAATAAATAAGAGATGGGGATAGAGGGTGATACAGAGGGATGATTGACATGGCAACGCAAGGCTTCATAATCAACAAGCTCCAACAACCTAACGCGATAATAAAAACAAGATCAAAACAAAACAAAACAAAACAAAACAAACGAAAACCAAAACAACTAAAACAAACTAAACTAGCAACACACCACAAAATAAAAATAACGATTATCAAATCGTGGGTTGCCTCCCACGCAGCGCTAAGTTTTAACATCGCCAGCCGACAGGAACCGATGTTACCCAAATTCCTTCTCGAGTTTGAGCCATTACGTTGCTTGGATTCGCTCATCTTCATCCCGCACGTCAACTGGTCCTACCAGTAGACAGTCCTCACAATCTCCCTGCAAGAAACGACCATCGGTCACTGTGTCAGTAGCACCAAGGAAAGAACAATTCTGTAGGAATGAATCAAATGGTATGAAATAAAAATCTGAATAAGAGAAAAATTTGGCAATAATCTCGGGAAACCCGAACACCGGCAAATATTCTTCTCCATTCCCTTTCCCATCCATCAGATCCGAAAGGCATAGCTCATCTGCACATTCCACAACAACAGGCTTAACCAGATACTCAGTCTCATCGTTCACTCCTTGATCGCATAGCTCCTCTACATCCTCCAACACTATGGGCTCAATCAGGTAGTCATCTTCATCCAATGCCTCTGGACTCGTTAACTCTTTCTGATCATAGTCATCAGAATTTATGCTCTTTTGAAAGGTAGTGTCCTCGTGTGTATCCACTTTATTGCTCTCGCCGTCACTAAGATAAGTGTCGGTATGAGCCTGATTAGACTGCCATGGAAGTTGCTCTGCTGGATTCTGTTTCATCATCACACTCACTGTCTCAACAATCTGCTCCACCTGTGTGGTGAGGCGCTCAAGTGCATCCCCTTGTGACTCTCTCGCTTGTTTGCTTTCCAGGATAAAAGCATTCAGTGTATCCTCCAAAGAACATTTTCGAGGAGAAGGATATTGAAATTGTCGATGTTGAGATTGAAATTGAGCTTGTTGCACCGAGTATGACATCTGCGGAGACGAGTATTGTGGAAGAAAGTATTGTTGTTGAGGAGGAAAATACTGCTGCTGAGGCGAGTACGACATTTGCTGCTTATAAGATGGCCCGAATGGATATACTGAACTCGAACTCTGCCGTTGGTTTTGATTCCATGCAAAACTCGACCCATTAGTCCAATATGGCTGGTAATCTTGCATATTCTCTGGATTACAACCCGAAGAACGCCTCAGTATCTCTAGACTATTTTCATAGTTTCTGCATACACAAAAATAAGAAAACACATCACACGCAACTGGGGAAGAAACGAAATCAACAAGAAAAATAAAAGAAAATAAAAATAAAGCAACACAAATAATCGCCTAAAGTTTTCCCCGGCAAACGATGCCAGATTTGTTCAACCTAATTAATCTTAGTTGCACGCAATTAAACGTGATCATTGTAGATTAAGAAAGTTAACGTAAGTATCGTCTCACAAGGAAAACTTAACAGGAAAATTATTTGTTTTGCTACGGAAAAAAGAAAATAAAGCAGTAAAATCGAGGGTTTGATTTGTTTATAACTAGGAGAGAAAAGAAATTAATCATAAATTAATCCAAGGAAAGAAATTAAACCTAATCTAACGAACGCAAAGAAATAAATCATAACATAATTCAATTAGAAAAAGAAAAAACAAATTCAATTAGCAAAAAGAAAAACAAAAGAACTCACAAACTTGAATTGAAAGTAAACATGAATTGCAATTGAATCCGTGGTGTTGATGTTCGTTAATCCGGAAAGAAAATACTAAACCATGGAAGCAATAAACTAAGAACAATGTAAAAAGTGTTTTGGATGCTAAAAAACTAGGTAAAAATCGCGCACAAGGAGAAGGGAGACGGAAGGAAATAAATCTGTCTTATATATATCGTAGGTTTTCACGCCCTCACGCTGCCATGGGCCTAGCGATCACTTGGCCCAGTCTCTATCAGCCAAAATTACCCCCTCAAGCGATCGCTTGGAGTTCTGAGCGATCGATTGACCCTGCCTTGCGCACCTTTTTTGTTTCGATCATATCTCTCTGGTCCGAACTCCAATTTGCGCACGGTTTTCACCCACGAACTCGTATCGAGACGTACTTAAATTATATCAAGTCAAACTCCTCAAATATCTGTCACATTATTTCTCATTTTTGACCATCTCTCGTCTATTCTCGTGCAATTCTTACAAAACCAACATGTTTGCGAGATTAACTAAAACCAATGAATTTAACAATAAAATCCAACAAAATAGTGATGAGAAAGATCACTTGACACATAAATACACATCAAAATGAAGCATAAAATGAGGTGAAACAGGATCATCCTAATTTTAGTTGGAAACAAGAGGGTCAACCCCAATAGCACAATACGAGATTGCTAGGATCTTCACAATAGTATGCCCAGCGCCAACAACAACCACAGTATCAGGGAGGACAGCCACAACAGCAGAATTACCAACCACACCAGCAACAAGTTTATCAACCGCCACATCAAAGGCGAGCACCATGGGAAGAAGCCATTAAGAATATGGCTAAGAAAAGTGAGATTTCGGAGTGAAGTTCGAGCTAGCACGAATCAGACCAATGTCCAGATTGGTCATTTAGCAAAAGCATTGGCCAAAGTGGAAGAGAATACAGGGAAACTTCCTTCTCGGGGAATAAATCACAAGGAACAAACACAGATGATATTAATAGAAGTAGAGGATGAGCAAGCCGAGAAAATTTTGGCCGAAGTAGAAGCTAACAGGGAAAGAGATGAAGGGACTAGTAATGGACTTACTGGAGAATAGATTAGTAATGATCAGACCGAACCCCCTTATCTGGGCAGACTACAACAGAAATCCAAAGAAAAAGAAGCACGTGAGATGATGAAGATGTTTCAAAAAGTGGAACTTAGCATACCCCTATTGGACGCAATCAAACAAATTCCTAAATATGCTAAGTTCCTGAAGGATTTATGTTCGAGAAAGGTGAAAGTGAAAGAGGATGCTCGATATGTGATGGGGGAAAGTGTGTCAGCTATAATTCAACAGAAGTTACCCTCAAAGCGTAAGGATCCTGGAATGTTTACAATCCCTTGTAACATCATAGGAAGGAATATGGATAAGGCCATGATGGATCTAGGGGCTTCAATAAATGTGATGCCCCTAGCTGTTTTCAGTCGACTGAATTTGGGTGAGCTGAGGAATACCCATGTGGTGATACAACTAGCAGATCGTTCTAATGCATACCCGGAAGGAGTAATAGAAGATGTGTTGATTAAAGTGGGGGATTTGATTTTTCCTGCCGATTTCTATGTGTTGGACACGGGATCAAAAGCCAAAGAAAACTTCATTTGTTGGGAAGACCTTTCATGATGACTGCGGGAACAAAAATTGATATGAAAATGGGGATTCTATCATGTGAATTTGATGGAGTAGTAGAGGAATTCAATATCTATGAAGCTATGAAAAGGAAACCATTGATGGAGTCAGTGGAGATGATTGATGTTTTTGAACCACTAATACAAGAACAAAGTCTTGAGTTCAGTTCTAGTGACTTGACGGATAAGGTGATACAAGCTGGTCTGACTGATCGAGATGCTGCTCAAACAGAAGACTTGGACATGAGACAGACTATTATGGAGCTATATTCACTAAAGGAGAGTATCATGGAAGCAAATTAGAGGTGGACAGAAAGATCAAAGAAATCATTTTCGAAGTGTACTCAGTTGGAGGATCAGCAGAGGGCAAGCCGGAACTATTGTCTCAGTATGGGCAGTACAAAAAATTGCTTCCCTAAATTGTCAAGGCCCCTGTCTTGGAACTTAAGAAATTGCCCAAACATCTGCAGTATGCTTATTTGGGGCCTGAGGAGACTCTTCCATTAATCATCAGTGTAGATCTAACCATGGCACAAGAAGAAAGATTGGTCAGGGTCTTACGGGAGAATAAGGAAGCCATCGGTTGGACCTTGACAGATATTAAGGAAATCAGTCCGACTGAATGCATGCACCATATATACCTTGAGGAAGGAGTAAGACCAGTGCGAGATTCACAGAGAAAAATGAACCCTGTAATGAAAGAAGTGGTACTCAAGGAGATTCTGAAACTTCTAGAGTTAGGAATTATTTTCCCTATCTCTGACAATCGGTGGGTCAGCCCCGTCCATGTCGTACCGAAGAAATTAGGGATACAAGTTGTGGAAAATGACAAGGGAGAACTGGTTCCGACAAACTGGATGGAGAGTTTGCATAGATTACAGGAAGTTGAACATGGTCACACGAAATGAACATTTCCCTCTACCTTTTATCGATCAGATGCTCGAACATCTAGCTGTAATGCTTATTACTGTTTTTTAGATAGGTACTCGGGATACATGCAAATCTTTGTGGCTCAAGAGGACCAAGAGAAAACAACTTTCACATTTGTGTATGGAACATTTGCTTACCGAAGAATGCCCTTCGGTCTACATAATGCACCTGGAACTTTTCAAAGGTGCATGATGAGCATCTTCTCTGACTTATTGGAAAACTGTATTGAAGTCTTTATGGATGACTTTACAGTATATGGAGATTCGTTTGACACATGTCTCAACTATTTAGAGCTTATGTTAAAAAGATGCGTGGAGAAGAGCTTGGTGCTTAATTATGAGAAGTGCCACTTTATGGTGAAGGAAGGGATAGTGTTGGGACATATTATTTCTGAAAGGGGGATCAAAGTGGATAAAGCGAAGATCGGCTCCATCACCAAATTGCCATACCCAACTACGGTCAAGCACATATGGGCGTTCCTCGGTCATGTAGGGTTTTACTGGCGTTTCATTAAGGACTTCGCAAAAATCACCCAACCCATGACTAGACTGCTACAACAGGATGTTCAGTTTGACTTCGATGATGAATGCAAAGAGGCATTTCTTGACCTAAGGAGCAGACTTGTGTCAGCCCCTATTATACAGCCTCCAGATTGGGAGTTACCTTTCGAGATCATGTGTGACGCTAGTAATCATGCGGTTGGGGCTGTACTAGGACAGCAAAATAGGCAGGAGAGCTACGTCATTTACTACGCTTCAAAACCCCTTAATCCCGCTCAGTGCAGTTATACCACGATTGAAAAAGAGCTTTTAGCAGTGGTATTCGCCATAGAAAAATTTAGGTCGTATCTTTTGGGCACCAAGGCAATCATATATACTGACCATGCAGCCTTGAAGTATCTAATGGCAAAAAAAGAATCTAAACCACGTCTTATTCGATGGATATTATTGTTACAAGAGTTCAACATTGAAATCAGGGATAAAAAAGGAGCTGCCAACCTTGTAGCAGACCATTTGAGCAGGCTGCAAATGGGCAAGGATGATGGAGAATCCATAGAGGACACGTTCCCTGATGAGAAGTTGTATGCCGTATATGCTCGTACAGAGATTCCATCTCTGTATGCCCTGACCAATAAGGAACCATGGTATGCGGATATAGCCAACTATTTGATCACAAAAGAAGTTCCATTAGGAAAGACCAAGTTTGAAAAGTAGAAATTGGTAACTCAAGCCAGATCGTACTTTTGGGAAGCACCACATCTATGGAAAATAGGAGCAGATCAGGTCATACGGAGGTGTGTTCCTGAAGATGAGCACACTCAGATCTTGGAAATGTGCTATGGGACTTCATGCAGTGGACATTTTGGTGGTAAAAGAACGGCACAAAGGATTTTGGATAGCGGATTTAATTGGCCTTCAGTGTTTGCCGATGCAAGAAAATGGGTACAGGGCTGCCCGAAGTGCCAGATGGTTGGAGGCATTACTATAAGAGATGAGATGCCTCAAATGCCTATTATGCCGATATAAATTTTCGACATGTGGGGAATAAACTTCATGGGACCATTTTCTAAGTCTAGAAATTATGAATATATATTGGTGGCAGTTGATTACGTGTCTAAGTGGGTCGAGGCAAAGGTGACGGCAAACAGTTCATACGGTAACTGAATTCTTGAAGGACCAGGTGTTTAATAGATTTGGGGTCCCAAAAATTCTCATTAGCGATCAGGGATCTCACTTCTGTAATGCTACCATCAGGGCACTTACAAAGAGAATGGGGTGAAACATAAAGTGAAAACTGCATATCACCCCCAAGCAAATGGACAGGCTGCAATCTCGAACAGGGAGATCAAAAATATACTAGAGAAGGTGGTCCATCCCAACCTGAAAGACTGGAGTAATCATTTAGGGGGCGTGTTATGGGCATACCGAACTGCCTACAAAACCCCAATCGGAATGTCACCCTTTAGACTGGTGTTTGGGAAAAGGTGTCACCTACCCGTGGAAGTGGAATACAAGGCATACTGGGCCATCAAGAAAATCAATTTCAGTATGACCTTAGTCGGAGAAGAAAGAAGATTGCAGATGAGTGAGTTAGAAGAACTGCGGTTAGAGGCATACGACAATGCCGTTTTATATAAGGAAAGAACTAGGAAAATTCATGATGCAAAAATCCGCAAGAAGGAATTCTGGGTTGGACAAAAGGTGTTACTTTTCAACTCTCGCTTTAAACTGATGAGTGAGAAACTCCGATCCAAATAGGAAGGGCCATACATAATAAAGGAAATATTCCCCAATGGAAGTGTCGAGGTATATGACCTAAATGGAAGTGATACGTTCGTGGTAAATGGTCATAGATTGAAACCTTATTTCGACTACTTCAATTTGAAGCAGAGTAAGGAGAAGTGTTCCCTCCTAGACCCTGTTTACCAGGGAGAATAGACATGGAAACGTCAAGCTCAAGACATTAAACAAGAGCTCTGACTAGGAGGCAACCCAGGAGTGGTCGCTGGTTTGACCACAACCGTTGTTCCATTTTGTTACTTAGGAAAATTTCTTTAATGCGTGATTTTGGGGTAAAAAAGAATTTAGGGAATACGGGCTGAAGATAATCGAGGCCAAAGAGAGAGTCTGAACCTGCTTTGCGATGAAAAGTGTGTGGGTAGGGGCCCATGGTATTTTCGACAGGATAGGGCAAACTGAGGAATGACGTGGAAGCGTGTCTGACAGCGCCTGATTGAGAAGTGACTGCGCCGCTTCAGATTTCGCAAGAAGGTTTGAATTTTGAATTTGGTAATGATTTCTTCCCTTAATCATTCCAAATGCTTCATAACTGTCATCCCCACTCTTTAAGTCGGTTTAAACCCTCTCTCTCTTAAAATCACCACGAAATCCATAACTGCTGCACACTTCATCCACTCTCCCCACTACGCTTTTGGTAACCGCCATTCACATGCCCCATTAAAGCTATCATTCCTCATCTTCTCCACACAAAATTACTCAAAAAATCAGAAACCCTAATTTCCCAACCTTCGCATTCATCATGGCTAGAATTAAGATGCCTGCAAATAGGAGGAGTTCCAAGAGTAGCGCCGCCTCTGACAGTGCTCAGACTGCCACCACTGGGTAAAAGAGCACCGCTGCCACAAAAGTGGTGCAGGCATGAGCAAAGAGAAAAAACGCGCAGCTCTGCGTTGGAGGAGACCCCCACACAAGTCGTGGAGGAAACCACACCTCTCCTAACTATTCAGGCGAAGGAGAAGGATAAATCACCTTCACCAGAAAAGAAAGTCACCGATGAAGGGGACACTGAAGAAATCAAGGGTTCCGATCAGCCTGAGGATGAAATGGATGTCCAGCTGCCTAAGAAGAAGGAGAAGAAGAAGCCTGCGGCTAAAAGCACCACTACTACACCGCAGCAAAGAAGAAAACCTCTGCAGCCGCCAGAAAGAAAGTTGCTACTGTGTCGCAATCCCCACCAAAAGAGCCAACTCCAGAACCCAATCCTTCCCGTTCCCACTCCGACGATGAGGAGGAGGAACAGAAAAATAAGTAGGACGAGGAGCAGGCAATGGAGGAAAAAAGGGAAGAGGGAAATTCCCCTGTGCAGTCTCAAGGAGAACCAACCCCACAAAGCAAAGAGAAGGGGGCGGGAGTCAAGAGGAAGTTGGATGTTTCAAAACCTCATCTGGCCGCCAAAAACGAAACAAGGCAAAGAGGGGAGTAAGACCAGCACCAAAAGCACGGTGAGAAAAGCTTCTGCTGCAGAGAAAAGGAAATGGAAGGCAGGAGAAGTGGGAAAAGGAGATGGAAAAGGAGGCGATAGAGGCAATGGATAGCTCTGACTCTGGAGGAATACCAGCTCCGGTGAAGTCCACACCCAACATTGCTACCAAGAAGACTGCAATCAAGAAAAAGGGTTTGGTGCGACCTGCTTCATCTGGCACGACCATACCAAGACACAATCAAGGGTATGCCGTTCTCCAGAACAGGGAGATCAACCCATGGTACTTTTTGCTGACAGAATGTTTGGAAGGTTTTGGAATTAAGGAGAAGGTGGTAGGGTACTTCGAAGGAATAGGTTGGGGGAATATTTTGGGTTGGAACTATTTGGCCTACAAGAAGATGTCGGAGGAATTCATGGGAACGGTTGAGTTCAAGCCCCATGGCAACTACCCCTTCGAGACTCCTGGCACCCTGCGCTTTCAACTGCGGGGTAGGATGTTCCCTCTCTCTATCAATGAGTTGAACATCCAACTAGGAGTGCTTGAACCACAGGATGTATATGGAGAAGAATACAAAGAGGCAGAGACAGTGGCCTCAACAGAATGGAAGTCGCGTATTGACTACTACTGGTCAACCATCTCCACCAAGGACAAACACGTGAAGAATATCAGCAAGTCGAACGAAATTCGAGACCCAACACTGCAGATATGCCACTGATGGCTAGCCTACAACATATACGGCCGCTGGAAGGCTCAAATGTGGTCACCCAGCAGGAAGTGTTCCTGTTATGGTGTATGTATGAGAAGAAAAAGGTAAACTTTGGGTTCACGGTGGCTCTACAGTTTCAGTATGGAGTAACTCACCACAACAAGTACCTCTCTCTCTGCCCTTTGGTGACAATTCTTGCGAAGAATCTCACCGATTTTAACTTGGAGAGGTCAGATGACATCTCAATCGCAGACACCCGGTTCCTAGACCAAGGGCGCTTTGTGCGGTGGAGGATTGTCGAGGTGGATAAGCATGGCAATTACTCGCTGGTCCACCCAGAAGGAGCTTCAGACAAGGCTAAACCGTGCAGGGCAGGAAAGCAGGCGGTTCCATGCCTTACCAATAGTGAGGTAGCATCCATACTAATTGAGTTGAAGGAGTTGCATAAAGAAGTGGCATTGCTGAGAGATGAAATTGTGGTGATCAGGACAGACATGAGGACTAGTTTTGAGGTGTTGATTGCTCAAGCTAACGGAGAGGAGGAGGATGCCTCCGACCAAAACAACTAAGTTTTCTATCCCTACTTGTAGATTAGGTTGTGTTTTTATCTTTTGATTTTTATGTTTTGTGTCATTATGTTTGATGAAGTCTAGTGTTTAATTAGAGTCTGTGTGTCGCGCAAGTTATATGGATTGGGGTGATCTATGCATGCTATTTGGTTTGGTTGGCATGTTGGCATGATGAGCATTATCACGTGATAGCAGTAGAGAGGCATATTGAATAATCCATACCTGTGAGATTTGAGCCAATTTGCAATTATTTTCTGGTATGATTATGCTGCTTAAGTAATCCTAGAACTTGCTCGTGGATTTTAGCTGGTTGGTGTAGTTTAGATGGTTAGGGCATTTTTTTTCAATTTAGGGCCCCAGATTTATTGAGCTAAACATAATAAACCATTGCTAACCACTTTGAGTTGAATCATTTCTTTCATGAGCCTTTGTTTTGAGTTTAATTAAAAGTGTATCTCCCACACTATGCAAAAGATGAAAGGTAGCTCATTACTTAAGGTGGAAAAGCATAAATTGAGAAAGGAGAGCCTACCATACTGCAAAGATACAGGGTAGCTCGTGACTTAAGGCAGAAAAACATAAATCAAAAGGACAAATTCTACTTGGTTAAAGAAGTAAGTAAGAAAGAAATAAAACCTTGCCAAAAGAGAAAAGAAAGGTGGAGTGGGAGTGCCATTACTGAAAAGGATAGCTCGGTATGACTGGAACCCAGTTTTAAACTACTTATCTAGAAATCCTTACCTCTGCTCCGTATACCCCCCTACAACCTAACAAAGACCCTTTGATAGATTACACCAGATTAAGTATTTGTTGTGAATCCATGAACAAGTTTATAGGAAGGCCAATGCAGCATAAAATGAGAGTATACACTTAGCCACACACTTGAGTGTGTGAGAGAAACTACTAACCTCTTCATGTGATATATTTGCTCAAAGGGTTTGTGGTATGACATTATGGTTGATGCATGCATATATTAGCTAATCCATTTGACTACGCAGTCTCGTGTCTTGAAGTTTTTATTCCTCTTTGTTCATCTCTCTTCTTGGTGTTTTCTATCAATCCACTTACATACTTGAGGGCAAGTATGGTTTAAGTGTGTAGGTGTGATGCGTCTTCAACTTTTGGGCCATTTGGCCCTATTTTTCCTGTCTTTTTGTGTCTGTAGTGTCTGTATAGGGAAGAAAGCAGCTGTTCGTGGGAAGGAATGTCAGTCCAAGGCAAACAGAGACAAGATGGTCAGAATGGGCAATATTGAAGCAATTCTATCCCACTGCATGAATCTGATTCCCCCAGGAGAAGGACAGTACCCTGGTGTGAGGCTAACCAACACATGCAGTCAGTATGACCACGACTGATATCAACAGACAACCGCCGAAGCCAGATAAGGAAAGACGCGTAGAGGAGATTTGCACGATATTCTATTGAGAGCCTGTATGAAGAAGGATCTGGAAGCCAGTCAATCACCCCAATCAATCCATTGGTGATTGCCAATTATCAATCTGGTCAATCAAGGATAAATCAAGATTTAGCTAAATATGGAAGCTATCAATCACGCCGATATGGTCTGCCAGAGAAGGGTGTTAACGGCTATTGTCCCAGCTATAAAAGTCCAGCAAGTGTGGCTGGCAAAACGTTGGTTACCCCTAGAATTCGATAGCATTCAGCTCAAGATACAATTTACTTTTAGTTTGCGTTATATTTTTCGAACCAAAAACAATTTACTAGCTTTCATTTCAATTCCTGTCGTGAACAAATCCAAGGCTGCTTGCCTTAGGTATTTTCTTAATTCAAGTATTTAGTATTTTATGTTATTTATGTGTTTATTTATCTTCGTTATTATGCATTTCATTATGTGTGAGTAGTTCCCCTTGGTGAGATTTGGGTATGGGAAATGGTTACGTGTTGATATGTGAAATATTCGTGAGGCATTTGTGCCTTCGGTTGGATCCAGTGGTTCCGGAGAGATCTGAGCAAATGAAAATTTTGTGTGAGAGAGATGTAGTAGTAGGCTAGAAAGTAGGGTATAGGTGTGTGATTTGGTAGTCACAGTAATTGCCAGTAGATATGACGTGTTGACGTCATCCACGTTTTCCTGCTTTGGTTGCCTCGCATTCCCCAGGCTCAGCCTCTCCTCGACCAATACGAACTCTTCGCTTGCCTATCATCTCTGTGTACCTGCCCTACACACATAGACACAAAATGCACTTCCAAAACAAAAACTACTATCTTATAATTAGAAAATAAAAACTAAAATAAAATCACAAAAACAAAATACGAGAAAGGAAAAACTAGAAATGAAACTCACTAGGTTGCCTCCTAGCCAGCGCCCCAGTTTACGTCGTGGGCATGACGTAGTCATGCTTGCCCCAAGACGGGCATCATCACGTGAACTTTCTCCTTGTCCACACCCTTATCCTTCTTATCTCCATAGAAAAGCTTCAATCTCTGACCATTGACCCTAAAATACTTGAAAGACTTTGGGCAATAGATCTCCACAGACCCATTAGGAAATTGGGTCACCACTTCATATGGTCCAACCCATTTCGACTTAAGCTTGCCCTGCATAAACTTGAACCTTGACTGATATAACAGAACCGCTTGCCTAGGCTCAAATTTCTTTACCTTGATCAACTGGTCATAAGCCTTCTTCATCCTTGTCTTGTATAAAGTAGCATTATCATAGGCCTCGATTCGAATCTCCTCTAACTCTTGTAACTGTAACTGCGAGGAACGGGCAAGGGGATACTGCGTCATTCCTCGGTTTTGGGGTTGTCTAATGGCTATCCATCAACTGTGACGAGGCATAAAGCCATGGTTATTGACCAAGGGACTCACCTCACACATCATAGATATATCGATGACCGGTTGGACGTGTTACCGGAAATAAAAATCCCGCGAGTTATGCCTACTCTGTAGGTGCGGAGCCGGGAAGCTTGGAAGAGAAGGTTGGTAAGGGTCATACTTGGAGGGATCAGGTATGACTACTGTTGGGAAATTCATTAGAATAAGTTTTGATGAATTCCAAAACCGACCCCAACCGAGTAGATGTTGCCAGAACCTAATGTTAGAATTTAGGCTCGCTGTTTGAGCAAAGTTAAGATTTTATCTTTACAGGTCTCCAGCTGAAGATGGCAACAAGGCGTCACTCAGACAGAACATCAGTTGTGAAGAAAGACAACTGAGAGTTCATTTGTTCAGATGCAAACAAGGGGAAGTCTTCAGAACATCAGTTGAAGGAAACCAACTGAGCGTTCATCAGATGAGAAACAGTTGAGAGGAAGAGAACATCAGATGAAAAGGAAATCATCTGAGGGTTCAAACCCAACTGAGTAAAGAAGTGAAAGACAACTGAGGGTTCAGTTTCAGAACCTCAGTTATAGAATCCGAACAAAGAGTTCAACTGTTTGAAGTACAAAGTCAGCTAAGAGCTCGACAGATCGGAACATCAGCTGAAGATCACTCAGACGAAGGTCAAGACTTTCAACCGACAAACCGAAGTTGACTGTCAAAGATTTGAATTTCAAAAGGAAGTCACATGAGGGTTTGACCGTTCAGTCATTACCCCATCTGGCCCAACACAAGGCTGTCTCAGATGGAAAGCAGAAGAGCACAGATGCCATATCGGGAAAGTCTGCAGAGATGAGAGACAAGCCATCGCTTTCAACCGATCAGAGATCAACTGCTCCTCCAACGGCTAGTTGATTCTCTCCGTCTATAAATAGAGGCATTCTCTCATTCGAGAAGTAGAAGAAGTGTGACGACGAAAAATTCAAGAGCTTTCTCAAGAGAAATCAAAGCAAAAAGCAAATCTGCAAAATCATCATCTAAGAGCATCAGCAACTGAGAGTTCCAATTTGAGAGAACATTAGTAGCTGAGGGTTCCTAGAGTTCGAAACTGTTTTTGATCTTAGGTTGAGTATTTATTCGTTCAAGCTTTAGATCCAGCTCTCATTCTTGATCGAGCTGTAGTTGGAAATCCTACCCTTTCTCACACCCTAAAAAGTGTGCTAGGACCTTACTCTTCCTGTAATTGAGTAGTCAGGTTGTCAAGTACCCGCAAACTTGACTTAGGTTGTTTAGTGCACGGAAACTAAACTGTAACGGTTGCTCAGCCTGCGTAAGCTGAGTGGAACTGTCCAGAAGAACTTGGACTGAGGTGTGTGGACTCACATCTCCCCGTGGACGTAGGAGTTCTCTCCGAACCACGTAAATCTTGTGTGTCGTGTTTATTTGTGTTCAGTCTTTATTTGCATATCTCGTCTGACAAACTAACCGCATACAATCTGCATATTTTCACATCAACAGTTTTGGTTTTGAACAACCGTGCATAAAAGCGTGAGTTTGATTTTACGAGTACATTTTCCACCACATTCCGCACAGCATCACTCTTCCAGCTGAGGTTGCTTACTCAGCTGTGAGATCCCAACTGAGTCCTTTTAATCAGTTGAAGTTGATTTCAAGTGTTAGATTTTTCAAAAGTTGAAAAATCCTAACTGGTGTATTCTCCCCCCCCCCCCATACACCAGTAACTCGTATCGGGACCATCAAGTGGTATCAGAGCAGTGGTTCAAAAGACTACTGTCTCTGTTTCACGAGGTGTGAATTCGAGAATTTTCTTCAGTGGTCAACTGAACAGATCTTTTCACGCTAGTGCATTCTTGCTCGCATTTTTTGTTGTCCTGTTTTTATCTGTGCAGATGGACGTCAAGGACAAGATCACAGTCATGTTCTCTGTTGTCAACTATACATCATGGAGAACTCGAATGAAGAAGATCCTTTTGTCCAAGCATCATAGGATGCAACAAGTTCTCACATCTAGACCAATCGTCATACGAGACAGAATACTTCGCACTCCCACAAATCCCAACGATGGAGATGCAGTGGTGGAGTATGTGGAGAAACAGCCAGAGGACTACACTCCGGAGGAGGCCAAGGTGAGCCAGCTGGATATCTGGGCTCAGAGCACAATAATGTCCACGGTTGGACAAGATTATCTGCCCTGGATAGAGGAGTGTGAGACCGCAAAAGAGATGTGGGACATCCTGGCCTCGCTAAGTGAAGGAAGCGACGAAACGAAGGAAAACAAGTTCTCGCATGCATGTCAAGATTTTGACAATTTCAGTCTGCGACCTGATGAGACTATCGATCAGCTAGAGCTCCGGTTTATGGACATCATCAGAAGAATCCAATCCATCCGGAAAGGAAAATACACTCTAAGAGAAATAAATCTCAAAGTGTTGCAAGCTCTACCGGCTGAGTGGGATACTTTCACAAATATCCACGAGAGCCGAGCTGACCTTGGTGAAATGAGAACTGAAAGATTGTTCTCAATCTTGAAAGGGAATGAGTATAAGGTCAACAGAAGGAGGTCGCAGCCCTCAAGTCAGACAAATATAATTGAGGATGTCGGCTCAGCATCAAAGTCAGTTGCCCTCCGAGCTGACTACTCAAAGTCGAGATCGTCAAGGCTAACCAGGTCGGCTGACACGACTGCAAAGGAGCCGAGCAGAGAAGAACTGCAACAGAACATTGCAGCGTTGCCAAAGAAGTTAGCCGATATGGATACTCGGTTCGGCAAATATAAACGTTTCTATAAATCAAACCGAACTCGAGACAGTTCGAAGTCAGTCACCAACGGTTGCTTCGAATGTGGCAAGGAAGGACACTTCAAAGCCAATTGCCCAGACCTCTCAAAGAAGGAAAGAGAAGCACTGAGGGCGAAGCAAACTGCAAAGAATAAGGCCATGGTAGCTGAAGAGGCAGCTGACGATATGGACATCTTCACAGACACTGAAGATGAGGATGACCTGACCTCTACCAACAAAGTCATCAGTCCGGATCAATGCCTCATGGCACTTGGAACCGACCAAGATGATATTGAGGTACAATCTAATCCTGCTCGCTTAAATTCTTCCAATACTTCTAACATGCAGGAATCTCTGAGCGATGAGTTGGAACCCTCCTGGAATGATTTTCAAGAACTCAGTGAGGAACTGCATCAGCAGTCGGTTGAGTTTAAGAGTCTTCAAGCCCAGTTCGCCAAGCTTGAAGATTCCTTAACCGAAAAGGACGATCTGATCAAGAGACAAGCTGAAGAAATTGACCAGCTGAAAAGTCAACTGAGTACAGCCAACCAAACTGAGGCTCCAACCGATGAACAGTTGAAGGAACAGATCAAGGCACAGAACGAACAGTTGAACAAGCAAGAGGCTCAGATCGACTAGCTGATGAAGACATCAGATGCCCAGACCGAGCATATAGCTGTTCTTCTCAAGGATCTTCAAACTGAGAAGGACAACCTGACAAAGCTATATCAGTCATCTGAGATCATCGAGAATCTCATCAAATACAGATGGCAAACGGATGATGTGTCTGGACTCGGATACGACGTGGCAAAGGACACTGGAATTCCACCAGCTACCTTCACCAAGGCTGAGGAAGTCATGATTGCCAAACCTAACACAGTTGAGTATGCAACTGAACAAACACCCTCACAACTGATAAAGGCAACTACGGCTAAGAAAGGCAAAGGAGCTGCAGATGGAGCACCAACGAAACAGTCCCTGGAGTCTACAACCGAGGGGGAATGTTCCAAGACTCAACGGAGGAACCGGAGACGTCGGAGTCGCAATCAGAACCGAGCTCAAAATCGACAACATATCCAAGCTCAGAACCGACGTGATAACCGACCAACAAACCAACCACAGCAGAGATGGAACCAACAGAACCGACCGAGCTTCAACCGACATAATCAACAACGATTCCATCACCACAACAATCAGAGGTTCCAACAGAGTCAACCTATGTGGAACAGTTACGACAGCTATGGTTACTCATGCCACAACATGAATCAACATCCGGGCATGAACAACTATCGTCAACAGCCAACGCAATGGAATCAGAATCGGCCAAGAAGATTCCACAATGGCGTCCGACCTCACAGACAAACTCAACAGGATAAGAATCGCCATCAAAACAGGGGGAAAGCCTCACCTCCTAAAGCCCAACATGGGAGAAATCCAACTCCTCCCAAGAAACAGAGCATCATTTCAAACAACAAGCCTAAGGATAACCGGGGTGTTGTTATAATTGATGAAAATGGGCAGATCATTTGGAATGACAAGGCTATTCGAGTGTACAGAGAAAAGCGACGCACAGTTCCAGGGGGAACTGGTTCTAACCCTTCAGGACCCAACTAAAATTGGGGACCTAAGCGAGTTTCTCCTTGCAGGTACAGGAGAAACAGCTGAGGAAGAAGAAGGCGTCTACAACAATGTGGGTGATGGATAGTGGATGCTCGAAACACATGACAAATCTGAAGGATTTGCTTGGAAGTTTCGTGGAGAAAGAAGGTCCATCAGTTACTTTTGGTGATAACTCAAAAGGTTATACCAAAGGTTTCGGTACCCTTGAAACCCATCATGTTTCAATTTCTAATGTCTCTTATGTTGATGGATTGAAGCATAACCTGCTCTCCATCAGCCAATTCTGTGATAATGGGTTCTTTGTCAAGTTTGATGCACAGGGTTGCAGAGTTAAAGATATCGGATCAAAGCAGGTGATATTGTTGGGAAATCGATCTCCAACAGGGAATGTATACTACGCTGACTGGAACAGCAGCCTCCCTGACACTTGCCTGTTGTCAAAGAGCAGTTCGGATATGAGCTGGCTGTGGCACAAAAGGCTCAACCATCTGAATTTCAAGACGATGAACCGACTCGCCAGACAAGAACATGCAAGAGGCATACCTAACCGAGTATTTTCAACAACACACATCTGCAGTGCATGCCAGCTGGGAAAGCTCGCTAGAACCTCCTTCAGATTGAAGTCAACTCCCTCAACTGACCGAGTGTTGCAGCTGATCCATATGGATCTCTTCGGGCCAGTTACACCAAAAAGCATTAATGGAAACGAATATACTTTGGTTGTAACTGATGACTACTCAAGATATACGTGGACCATCTTCATGCGCCACAAGAGTGAAACCCGAGATGAGCTGCCCAAGCTGATGGATCGGATATCGAACCAACAAGAGATGAAGATCATATCTATCCGATTAGATCGTGGAACGGAGTTTCTAAATGAAACCATCGTTGAGTATTGCGAAAAGAATGGCATAACCCACCAGACATCAGCCGCATGTACTCCACAACAGAATGGCGTAGCTGAACGGAGAAATAGAACTCTGAAGGATGCAGCCACATCCATGTTAGCGAGCTCAGCACTGCCTAAGAGATTTTGGGCTGAAGCGATCAACACAACATGCTACACACAGAATCGATCTCTTCTCACCAAGCGGTTGGGAAAGACGCCCTATGAGCTGTGGAGACGCAGAAAGCCAGATATTTCCTATTTTCGTGTTTTTGGATCTAAGAGTTATATTCACAACAATGGGAAGACTCAGTTGAAAACTTTTGATGCTAAAGCTTCGAAGGGCATATTTCTTGGATATGCAGCTCGGATCAAGGCATATAGAGTTTTCAACAACAGCTCTCGTGTTGTGGAAATAACACCTCATGTTAGTTTTGATGAATCTACCTTTGAGTGCAGGGAACAGGTAAAGGAACAACACGCGGATCCAGCTGTTCTACCAGTTCTCACCAGATCGCAAGCATTTCGGGAAAAGAACCGAGCTGAACCACTGGTATGGGCAACTGAGGATGAGGACCCATACTCCTCTGAAGATGAATGCGAAGACCTCAGCTCGTCCCTAGGAGAAACTTCAGCTGATGTCCCTCCAACTGCATCAGCATCCGATGCCCAACCGAGCTCAGTTCAATCTATTGTAAATGTTGAGGATCCAGACTCAACAGCTGATCAATCACCAGCTCTGAAGACTCCAACTCACATGTCTGAACAGCCACTGTTGGAAGAAGAAGGAAGACGCAACCGAAGATGGTATGAAGTTCATTCCACCAACGACATAATCGGAGATCCAACCGAGGGTGTGCGCACACGGAGCAGAGTTGCAAATCCAGAATCAACCGAGGAAGATTCCAACACTTATGCCCAATATGCTGAGGAATTGGCAGTTCTAGAGGAGTTCGAACAAGCTGGAGATGTTGCCATGATTTCTTGCTTTGTAGCTGATGTTCCAGAACCGAAGAATGTTGGGGAAGCTCTCAACTGTGTCCACTGGACAACAGCCATGCAAGAAGAATTGAATGAGTTTCTACGCAACTGTGTATGGGAGTTGGTAGAAAGACCAAATGGTGTCAAGGTGATTGGACTAAAGTGGATTTTCAAAAACAAGAGAGACGCCATTGGATTCATTGTGAGGAATAAAGCAAGGTTGGTAGCTCAAGGATACTGCCAACAAGAAGGAATTGACTTTGAAGATTCCTTTGCACCAGTTGCAAGGCTGGAAGCCATCCGGATCTTTCTAGCCTATGCCGCACATCACAAGTTCAAAGTATATCAGATGGATGTGAAGTGTGCATTCCTCAATGGGGATATAAAAGAAGATGTATATGTTGAACAGCCTCCTGGTTTTGAGACTGGAGATGGAAGAGTGTACAAGCTGAAGAAAGCTATCTATGGTCTAAAGCAAGCACCAAGAGCATGGTATGACACTCTTTGTGGATTTCTTCTGGACTCGGGGTTCAAACGAGGTTCAGTTGATAAAACTCTGTTCACCATCAAAGTTGGAGAAGATATACTTGTCGTGCAAATTTATGTCGATGACATCATTTTCGGGTCCAAGTCGGAGGAGCTGTGCAAGAAATTCTCCGATCTTATGAAGGAAAAGTTCGAGATGTCAATGATGGGCGAGATGAATTATTTCCTTGGATTACAAGTGAAGCAGTCACCTGAAGGGATTTTCATCAACCAGTCCAAATATACAAAGGTGCTCATCACCAAGTTCGGATTGCAGACAAGTAAGACAACCAAGATCCCTATGAACACGAACTGGAAGATCGAACCAGGAGCTGAGGGAAAGCTCATTAATGCCAGCCAGTATAGAGGGATCATCGGTTCGCTGCTATACCTGACTGCCAGCCGACCAGACATTTCATACGCAGTTGGAGTGTGTGCTCGTTTTCAAGTCCAACCAAGAGAAGCACACATGTTGGCAGCAAAGAACATCATTAAGTATCTGAAGGGAACTGTCAATGTTGGATTGTGGTACCCAACTGATGACAATATCCAGCTGACTGGATACTCAGATGCCGACCTAGCAGGAGATCGGTTGGACAGAAAGTCTACTTCTGGACACTGTCAGTTCATGGGAAGCAAGCTAGTTTCATGGTTCTCCAAGAAACAAGCGTGTGTGGCTACTTCGACAACCGAGTCAGAGTACATGGCTGCTGGAAGCTGTTGCATGCAAGTATTACGGCTGAAACAGCAGCTGAGAGATTATGAAGTCTCAACTGGACAGGTTCCCATTCATTGTGATAGCTCGAGTGCCATAGCTATCTCTCTAAACCCTGTTCACCACTCTCGGACTAAGCATATCGATATTCGTCATCATTTCTTCCGAGACCATATTGAGAAAAAGGATGTGTCCATGGAGAAGATCCCAACTGAGATTCAAAGAGCTGATATCTTCACCAAACCTCTTCCTGAAGCCCGGTTCAAGATGATGTGTGATCTTCTAGGACTTTTGGATCCGAGCTAAAAACTCATCCGAGCTAAAAAGTCATCCGAGCAGAAGAGTCATCCGAGCTGATAAGGATTCATCCGAGCTGATGAATCGGATATCGAATTAAGGGGGAAGCTCAGATGAAGGGGGAATCTCAGATATGAATTGCCAACTGAGGACATCAAACGTCAGCTGAGGAGATAAACTCAAGTCAGCTGATGGTATGCGGCAATTGGGGAATTCAACTAATGAACACAGCTGATTCAGACATCAGCTGGCAGGTATCATTTATGACTGAAGGTGTTATGATATTAAATGAGAATGTTTGAAATAAATTCAAACATTCCTGAACATGTCAGCTAGACTAAACAAGCCATCATATCGTATTTAATGTAAAGTCTGGCTGAACACCTATAGCCTTACTTTATAGTGCGATTGGGCTGACACCTCAAACTATTCACCTTCTCACTCGCGCGCGTGGTATATCAGTCAAAATTACTCAACAGTCGCGAAATCACAGCCGTCAATAGATTCGCGCGATTTAACCCCAGCCGTTGATTTTATCCGAGTCAAAGATTATATAATACGGCAAATCAGGAAGTGATCCTTACCTTCTCTTTTCGTGCATATCTTTACTCACTATTCATCATCTTCTCAAATCTTGTTTCGCCATTTCCAGTAAAGTCTTTCACTCTTTCTTTGCATATATATCTCCTCCAGATGGCGCCCAAGTCAAAAGCTTCTAAAAAGATGGTTTCCTCAGAGCCTGCAACGTTCCAGGAATCGTTCGACATGGTGATGTCGAAGATTCATTTCGAACAAATATTATCCAAAGCGGCTCTCTCATCGCTTGAGCTCGCTCCAATCGCCACCATCCTCTCCGACCACCATCTGCTTGATTGGGCCACCCTCTCTCCGGCCCTGTTGCTCAGGAAGCAGATCGTACATTTCTACCGGAATCTGCAACGAGTCGCAAATGACGGGCTTGTCACGATCATCCCGTGCAAGCAACGCCACAGAACCTCCCGAACAGTAGAAGACTCCGTTGTGGAGATAAAGGTGTCGAAGGAGCTGGAGAAGCTCATCCCCAGAAAACGTGAAGCCACAGACGTGGTGGGGAACTTTTCTGACAAGGAAGCTGATGCCTTCCTTCAAACCATTATTCTTGTTCCCGAACCATTGAAGGGGAGCATGCAAAGGACAAAGTTGAAGCCGGAGCACCGACTTCTTTTCGATGTAATCTCCAAATGCATCTTCGCATATGGCGGAGCCTTCGGGGACATCAGCCGTCCTAAGCTCAAGCAGCAGAAGGCCCTGGAAGAGATGCACCAGGTCGACTGGTTGGGATTTATAGAGAGCCAGCTGTTGTCGGAGAAGCAGAAGATATCCGAGACGACAGCTGAGTCCGGAGAGGTTCTGTTGAGTGTCAAGGGGAATCTCAACTTCGGGACAAAGATATCAGCCCTCATCCTCCAAGCCACAAAGGGTCTGCCGCTGACATGGGAAGGAAGTGAGGACACTCCAGTCAGCAAGCTGTCGCTGTTCCCCTCAGCCAAGAAGGCCAGGGATGTTGTAGATGCTGTCTACACCCCCAAGGGTGTCCCCAAGCCAGCTGTGGAGCCAGCTGCTCGCCGCCCTTCAAGGACCAAGCCGGCGAAGCGCCAACTGGACGAGGTAGCTGAGGAGGAAGAAAACGAAGAGGAGGAAGAGGAGGAACCTCTGCAGAAGAGGCCAAGGATAAGGATCATCCAGCCAGCGGCTCATCCATCCACAACAAGTCCAGTGGTGGTCAAGCCGGCTGAGGCGAAGGAGTCAACCGAATCCAGTCAATCGGTTGACCCAGCTAGGTTTATTCTTCAACCTCGCCAAGAGGACGTGGTTGAGGAGGCAGGTGGAGACATGGAGATCCAAGTGGTGGATGCCAGCTCCTCTTCAGATGACTCTTCTTCATCTGAGGAGTCCCACGACAGTCGGTCTAGAGCTGATGCCAGCCAGGTTAACCCACCTGTGACTGAAGAAATCCTCCAGCCAGCCAACTCTCCATCCAAAGAGGATCCGGTTCTCTCAACTGGTCCTCAGTCAGATATTCCGAGCCTCTCGCTCGATGCCAACGTTGTGACCACTTCTTCGGCCAACGTTGATGAAACCATCGAACCCTTAACCTTCGATATCGACCCCCCTCAGATCGATGAAGAAGCCAACCGTCAGGCGATCCTGGCTGAGTATGAAGGAAGACTCAGCTACTGCTTCCGCAAGCTGATTGGTATGTTCCCCGAGGCAACATCGATGCCCATTTTCTCTGTTCTCGGGACAGAGCTTCTATACCAATTCAGTGTCATATTCAGCTACTGGTACGTGAAGGAGGAGACCCTCAGGATCCATGGCTGGGACAAGTTAAAGGTCGAAGAGTCCAACCTGAGGGAGTACTTCGACTACCAGAGCCTGGAGGTGGCTTACAATCAAAAGGTGGCTGTGCTCCGACGACGTCTGGACAAAAGCATCCAAGAAGGGATAGACACCAGGGAGCTGTGCAACAACCCTGAAGCTGTTCACTTTCTTGATGACATGCTCGCCAAAAATGCCTCCTGCATGGACGACGTCGACGCAGCTGATGAGGCGGCCAAGAGAGAAGAAGACAAGCTCAAGGCCTACCTCGCCAGCCGATTTGCCATGGTTGTCCCGGAGTCTGCTGCCTAGCCACAACCACCGCTTCTGCCCGGACCCTCCGATCAGCCAGCTCTCTCAACCGACGCCATCTGCGAGCTGATCTCGGAGAGGGTCAACCAGCTGAGGACGGAGATGCTGTCCAAGATCCAGCTGGGCAAGGAGAAAGAAGCTGACAGGATGCAGCAGCTGATGGCAGAAAATGCCAGCCTGAAGAATCAGCTAGATCACCTCTCCTCTTCTCTGCAGCACAAGCTTGAAGATCTCTCCACTTCTTCCAGCTCAGAGGTCTCGGCTCTAAGGAAGGCCGTTCAGAGCCTCAGCTCGGATTTCAACATGTTCAAGACCGTTGCTGAATCTGACCTCGCAAAGTCCCAGCAGACTCAGGACCAGGAGTGGATGGCTCAGTTCGCCTCTTTCCGAGCTGAGTTCGTCTCCCTCCACAAAGAGGTCTCTGCGACCTTTGCAGCTGTGCAGCGAGCTGAGCAGGAGCGCCAAGACTTGGAGTTGGCGAAGAAGGTGGAAGAGAAGGACGTTGTTGATGAGCTGTTTTCCCGCATTCAATAAGCTGAAGCCAAGTTGACCTCTCTGGATGGCACTGTTGCCACCCTTTTAGATGATGCCAAAAAGGGGGAAGACAAGGAGCCAGCAGCTGGGGAAGACAAGGAGCCGGCAGCTGGGGATGGACAAGGGAAAGTTGTTCTCCAGCAAGGAGAAGGAGTGCCAGCTGAAGCTGAAGCTGAAGGGTCGCAGCCCGAACTGGAAGTCTCCCACGACCTCGTAGCCGAGCTCACAGCCGAGCTCGATGCAGAACTTGATGGGATATCCGTTGAAGACTGTATCGAAGCTGCCAAAGCTATAGAGGTGCCTAAGGAGAAATACTTGAATCCCTCTTGGATCAAGAAGTTCGCTGCCGATCAGGCCAAAAAGGTAGCCAAGTTCGAGAAGGAGCTCGCCAAGGTGGAGAAGAACGTCGACAAAAACAAAGCCAGCCGGAGTGTGCGAAGAATCAACAAGCACCAGATGAAGGCTGAGGCTATAAAGTCGACGCATCAGCTGCAGAAGAACGCTCCGCTCCCGTCTCGGTACCCACATATTGACAAGTGGATGAATGCTGAGTGGAACGATGACTGGGAATAGTTCAAGCATGAGTTCGTCAATGACTTCTATTACAGGAAAGTCTACTCGACTGAAGACCCAAGGCTAGCATTCAAGGAAGCCCTGTGGGAACTCAGATCTGGAGACCCTGGAATGTTTAGTCAATTCAAGCGAGCTATGCTGAATGCTCAGCTTGATCCCAACACTGCTCCAGTTCCAAAGAAGTGCATATACCGCCCTCCAATGATCAAAGGCACGAGCACGCCAAATAGAAATGCGATCTTGGCTGAGGCGAGGCAAGTCTGCAAGGAACACGTCGTCAACACTGGGATTGAGTCGGAAGCGAAGAAGGAGATCTTCAACTTTATCTTCAGCAAGTACGGTCAACAGTATTTCTGAGCTGTCAAAGTTTTTGAGCTGATCATGTGTTTGGATGTTGTAGTTTTTGGAGCAACTGTTGTATCTTTCTATGTTTTGCGCTTAACTTTGTAACCTTCAGTTGTAACAAAAACTTCAAAGTATATAATATGATTCACCTTGATGAACAATTCCTCATTGTCCAAGCTCTGAATCACAAAGTCTTTCAATTTCATGTTATAACTGTGCTAACCCTTTGATGTTTTATCTTATAGACTGTCTAGAATTTCAGCTGAGATTTTAGGTCAGTTAGAGAGGATTAGATCAATAGTGGTTTAAAGATTGTAAGAGGTTTTGGCATCATCAAAAAGGGGGAAATTGTTGGGAAATTCATTAGTATAAGTTTTGATGAATTCCAAAACCGGCTGACCCCAACCGAGTAGATGTTGCCAGAACCTAATGTTAGAATTTAGGCTCGCTGTTTGAGCAAAGTTAAGATTTTATCTTTACAGGTCTCCAGCTGAAGATGGCAACAAGGCGTCACTCAGACAGAACATCAGTTGTGAAGAAAGACAACTGAGAGTTCATTTGTTCATATGCAAACAAGGGGAAGTCTTCAGAACATCAGTTGAAGGAAACCAACTGAGCGTTCATCAGATGAGAAACAGTTGAGAGGAAGAGAATATCAGATGAAAAGGAAATCATCTGAGGGTTCAAACCCAACTGAGTAAAGAAGTGAAAGACAACTGAGGGTTCAGTTTCAGAACCTCAGTTATAGAATCCGAACAAAGAGTTCAACTGTTTGAAGTTCAAAGTCAGCTGAGAGCTCGACAGATCGGAACATCAGCTGAAGATCACTCAGACGAAGGTCAAGACTTTCAACCGACAAACCGAAGTTGACTGTCAAAGATTTGAATTTCAAAAGGAAGTCACATGAGGGTTTGACCGTTCAGTCATTACCCCATCTGGCCCAACACAAGGCTATCTCAGATGGAAAGAAGAAGAGCACAGATGTCATATCGGGAAAGTCTGCAGAGATGAGAGACAAGCCATCGCTTTCAACCGATCAGAGATCAACTGCTCCTCCAACGGCTAGTTGATTCTCTCCGTCTATAAATAGAGGCATTCTCTCATTCGAGAAGTAGAAGAAGTGTGACGACGAAAAATTCAAGAGCTTTCTCAAGAGAAATCAAAGCAAAAAGCAAATCTGCAAAATCATCATCTAAGAGCATCAGCAACTGAGAGTTCCAATTTGAGAGAACATTAGTAGCTGAGGGTTCCTAGAGTTCGAAACTGTTTTTGATCTTAGGTTGAGTGTTTATTCGTTCAAGCTTTAGATCCAGCTCTCATTCTTGATCGAGCTGTAGTTGGAAATCCTACCCTTTCTCACACCCTAAAAAGTGTGCTAGGACCTTACTCTTCCTGTAATTGAGTAGTCAGGTTGTCAAGTACCCGCAAACTTGACTTAGGCTGTTTAGTGCCCGGAAACAAAACTGTAACGGTTGCTCAGCCCGCGTAAGCTGAGTGGAACTGTCCAGAAGAACTTGGACTGAGGTGTGTGGACTCACATCTCCCCGTGGACGTAGGAGTTCTCTCCGAACCACGTAAATCTTGTGTGTCGTGTTTATTTGTGTTCAGTCTTTATTTGCATATCTCGTCTGACAAACTAACCGCATACAATCTGCATATTTTCACATCAACAGTTTTGGTTTTGAACAACCGTGCATAAAAGCGTGAGTTTGATTTTACGAGTACATTTTCCACCACATTCCGCACAGTATCACTCTTCCAGCTGAGGTTGCTTACTCAGCTGTGAGATCCCAACTGAGTCCTTTTACTCAGTTGAAGTTGATTTCAAGTGTTAGATTTTTCAAAAGTTGAAAAATCCTAACTGGTGTATTCCCCCCCCCCCCCCCCCCCCCCCCCCATACACCAGTAACTCGTATCGGGACCATCAACTACTATCTAAGGAGGAGTGAAGCACGACCTTGTGACCAGGGTGAAGCGTGACCTTCGGACCAGGTGACCACAAGGGATTCAACCATCCCAAGTGTGGAGTATAAACTCTTGAAACGCCCCAATGTCTTTGGTCCACGCCTTGAGTTTATGCAAAATATGGACGGATCTTCAGTATGCCCATGGCCGAATACACATATCAACTATAATCTTGACCTACTCCAAATCTTACCTTTTTTTATATTTGATTGTTTCCAAGTTAATTTGTGCAAATAAACAGGATTGGATCGTGACAATCGAACTTGTGCACCTGAAGAGTAAAGTGGTTCCTCACTCTCTCCCACTTACCGCTAAGACTAACCAGTCCAGTTGTGGGCATAAAAGCGTGTACTGTCCGTCTGAGCATATACAGGTATTTTGATCGTACCACACGACGGGTGCGTGTCAATTCCCCCATACACCAGTTACTTGTTATCAGAACCATCAAATATTATTTTGCAATGCATTGGAAGATTTGGAAAACTGAAAACGAGAAAATCTGAAAAGATGGGTTCCTGAACATTGTTAGATTTGTCGATTGATTACTACTTGCACCTAGAGGTGGTTCAAGGTGATATTTTCTTGAGATTTCTATGTCTCGTCTCATTATTGGTTTTCGGTTCCCATTAATTGCTTTTCTTCTAGAATCTCTTAGCTATTCTTTTTTTTTTTGTTTATTATTACATTTTCTATGTACTGTTCAGATTTGAGTATTGTAATCATTTTGAATGAATTTTTGTTGGCCTTTAAAAAAAAAAAAAAACTTAAACGAGGCATTCTAAGCTTATATCTGAGGTGCTTTGTTTCGGTGCATGTTTTATGACAACTTGGAAATATAGTTGTCAAAATTCCTCGACACACTTAGCAATGACCCAAACATTATGATATATTCAAGATACATGAACATACGGTTGAATTAAGAATTAATAAATTATAATTGCTTAATTGGCCTTAATTGAAATTAATAAATCCTAGTTAGTTCTATTTGGGAGTAATAAATATAATTCCCTTAATTACTTTTTTTTCTTTTTTTTTTTATATCGTGGGAACCTGCAGCCGCTACCTTCGGTGCGCACTGGGTAAACCCCCGTCCCTTGTGTAGTAGTCTGCAAACCACACAGGGCAGGTAAACCACACTTTCCAAGTACAAGTGTGACAGGCTCGACCTATAGAGGCGCACCATGAGGTTCGAACCTAAGACCTCTCAATTTTAGGCACTTACTTTTACCACTAGATCATCTCTAAGGGGATCCCTTAATTACTTTCTAATATCAATAATTATCATCTTATTATGGATTGCATTGCGGGTCACGGTTCGAATCAAAAGAATTCGAGCGTGCAATATTATACATAAGTTTCTGCCTTTTTCGATAATTAAAGCAGTAACAGTTTTGGTAATCATTAGGAAATTGGAGACTTGCCTCATTCTAACAACGACATACTTTTTAGTTTAAAATGTGAGATAATAAAATTATTGTATGCTTCGAAGATAGAGCAATATTAAGTTTTTATTTTATTTTTCTCGAAGAAAAACACAACGCAAATATTGATATTTCTCCCCAAAAAAGTACAATAATAGTTAGACCAAGAATGAGGAGATGTAATAGCCAATTAATTCTCCAGGCAAAGGAATATCTGCAAGAACGTGATGGAGTTTTCACTTTGAAGCGAAGCATTATGTATATACATACATACATGACGAAAATCATATAGGAACTCATCCTTAGGTAGGAATTAGGAACTAATCTGAAACGTTGATTTTTTTTTCAATCTACAGTCCAAATTAATTAATGCATTAGATTACTGTTGTTTGTGCATTAAAGTGTGTTAAATAATTTGTGCATTAAATTAGTATAATTTATGCATTAATTAACATGATTGTGCATTAACATACTATATTTTGTGCATCGCGTAAACGATATTTATGCTGCTTTCGACGGTTGTCAAATAAATATGAATTCCTACCAGATCCACACCCGATACATACATACTTGTTCAAAGTCATCAACACGAGCTTCTTCAGAGCTATGTATATGCTCAGCCAAACTCAATTCTCTTATTATTCTTTTCGTGCTATTGATTTCATCAGTTATTCATATTAGGATTCAAAATATTTACAATTTTTTCAGTAGACTGTCTAATATGAATTTGAATCCGGATATGATCATCGTCCCATGGATCATCTTGAAATTACACAAATATTTGTCTATGTTTAGAATTTTTAAATCTATAATTTATTGTATGGAAATAGGAAATCAAATTGCGATTGAATTGCATGGACAAATATAGGGGTGAAAGTATGAAAAACGGGTTTTCGGGTTACTCATATCCTATCCGTACCCGGCCGGGTATTGGGTACTCAATACCCATAATTTGCGTGTATTGGATGGGTATGAGTATGAGATTTTTAGAAAATACCGTAACGGGTATACCCGTTAGGGTGTTGGGTACCCGGTCAAATACCCGATCAACAATATACAATTATTTATTATATATAATTACTACTTTTATACTATAAATTATAAATATATTCATAATATATATTCATTTTTAAGCTAAAACCTAAACCTAAATATAACTCTAAACACAACCTATGAATAATATATATTCATAATAATTTATTTGTTGAACTTAAATGTTTAAACTACGTTTAGTATTGATATGTTGTTGTCGTCTAATTATTGTTACATAGTTGGTTATTAATTTATCGTTGAAAATTATCGAAAAATCGAGCGGGTGAAAAATTATCATATTTTTGTCTTTTTTATTTATTTTCTAAACGGGTATACCGGGTACCCTATATCCAGGTCGGTATACCCGATCGGGTATTGGGTACCCATTCGACTAAAATGGAAAGGGTATAAGTATTCATTTTTTATTTATTTGAGTACGGGTACCCGTAAATGCGGATATGAGTATCCACGGATACCCATTTATTCAGCCCAGACAAATCTATACGCACCCGTTAGAAGTTGGGTGGAGCTTTCCGAGACGTGGGATGTGGGACCCATATGTTGTACAGGTGCCTTTCTCATCAATTAAACACACAAATTTGAAAGAATTTATTATTTTTCTCTAAAAAGAAACATTACCTCTTTTTTCGAGATGAAAACTAATTTTCATTAATCAAATCAAAGAGATTATACAACTGAGCTATGTGAGAACGAATTACATCTACAAAAGTTATAGACGGCCCTCTAGCCGTAAACAAGGCTTTGTTAACTCTCTTCTATTGAATATTACCAATGCCGCCAATCTCTTGATACAAACATTTAGCAAAACAAAAATTCCACTAAACTTATTTTAAGGAAAACAAATACTAATTTTTTTCATATTTAAAAATACTGTCAAACATTTTAAAATACTAGCAGAGACAGTGTGCGTGGCACGTTTTAACCAATTTCATTCAGTATACAATCTTAAATATTTGTCCTACTGGGCGTGCCAAAATCTGTAAAAACAAAATATTGTATTTATTCAAATAAATATATGATTGCATACAAATATAAGAATTTCAAATATGCTGGTTCGATCTAAATTTGATCCTATGATTCTTCTCTTCACTTTGACCTCGAACAGTCTTCAAACAGCCCTTTAAGATTTGTTGTAGAAGTAGGTCTCTTAGATCTCCTTGGACTTGATCTTCAAGCTTTGTAATGTTAATGCGGATGACTTTCGCCTTGCTTCCGAAGTATACGTTGGGCTTTGATTTGATCTTTGACTTGATGGCTTTGACTTGAGCTTTGAGGTTGATGGCGTTAACTTGAGCTTCGGGGTTGATGGTATTGATGTGGAGAACGTTCGCCTTGTTTCCGAAGTACGTTGAGCGTCGAGCTTTATAACGCTGACTTGGAGGACTTCCGCCTTGGAGTTTCTTCAACATATTTGCCCTCATGAATTGTTTCTTGATTTTCTTCAATGTTGTAAGTCTCTTGAATCGAAAGATCTTCAACTTCATTTGCATGCATACTTATCTCCATATCATGAGTTCTAGTAGCCAATTCTTCGAAGGTCTTTGGTTGAATTTCTTTTAAGATGTATTGAAGACTCCAATGCATGTCTTGGAAGCACATCTCAATTGCTGAAGTTTCAGACAATCGATCTTTGCAATTTAAGCTTAAATCCCTCCAACGATTGATATAGTTGATGATGGGCTCGTATTTCCGTTGACTTGATTGTAAGCTCCACCATGCTCACAATCCTTTGAGTGCTATAGAAGCGGTTAAAAAATTCTTGCTCCAATTGCTACCAACTATCAATTGAGTTTGGTTGCAAGTTAGCATACCAATAAAAGGAATTTTCTTTCAAAGAACGCACGAACTGCTTCACCATTTGATCTCCATAAGTGCCAGCATCGTTGGAAGTATCCACGAAGTGAGTCACATGTTGCTTTGGATTTCTTTTGCTATCAAATTGTTGAAACTTTTGAGGGTGTTTGCTGATCGACATCTTCAAGCTTTCAATCCTTGGAGTGTACAGCTTGCCATAAGTCAATGAGGATTTAGAAGTCCCGTCGAACTTGTTCTTGATTGCCTCTATGATGAATTCTTTAAGTTGATTGGCATGTATCGATCCATCGGAAGAGACTTCAAGTTCCTTAATCGGAGATTTGTCGCCATCTTTTGACTCCATGAAAAGTTCGGCTTCATGATCTTCTTTCGTTTGTTGGCTTGTCGTATCCAAAGTATTTGCATTTTCAAGCTTTGCGAGTTGAATATCTCGTTTTTTCAAGCATTCGACAAGTCCTTCAGCAAGCCTTGTCAACTTTGTGATTTGTTCCTCAAGAGTTGTAGACATCTTCTTGGATTTGACGAAGAGAAAAGATTAGAGGTAGAGATTGTCCGACTTGGCGTACTACAAAAACAGCCAAAATACTGAGAAAATTACCGACGACACAAACGCCGTTGGTATTTACCGACGACCAAAAATACAGGTCAGTTTTGATAAAATTACCGACGAAAACTTGGCGGGATCATTCCCGCTAAAATCACCGACGGTGTTAGCGAGGGAAGTTTTCCACGGTAAATTACCGACGGCAGATGCCCTTGGTAATTTATAAATAAATATTTATTTAATTTCTGAATATTATTACCGATGGCGATTTCCCTCTAATTACCGAGGGCCCATGTGCCCTCGGTAATTACCGAGGGGACATCTGCCGTTGGTGATTTGATACGAGTTGGCTGATTACCGACGGCGGATTCCGTTTGTAATTTTGCAAATCAAATTGGGGCTTTCAGCCCTAATCTGCCATTGTTGTTGTTTCTCACCGCTCCACCGCCAACCTAGGTAAGTTTGTCCTCTCTCTATCTTGTATTCTTTCTCTCTCTCTCTCTCTCTCTCTCTCTCTCTGACCCGCTATATCTCTCTCTTTCTCTCTCTCACCCGCTCTCTTAATCCGTTTCCATCTTCCGCCGGCGTTTCGCCGCCGCCGTGTGTAAGTGTTCTCTATCTCTCTCTCTCTCTGACCGGGTCTCCCTCTCTCTGGTTTCAGCCGTTCGTCGTCTCATTCCACCGCCCGCCACTGTTGTCCCGCTCCGCCACCGGTATGCCTCTTCAATTGATACTTAGTTTTATATTAATGATTTGATTCTGTTTGATGTATGCATTAGACATGATTTTGAAATTTAGCAATAATATGTTGGCATTATTGGAATTGAATTGCATATAAGTATTATTTCAATTAATATGGATTGGATACCATTAGTGGAATTGAATTAGAATTGAATTGTTTTATATTAGTGTGTTAATGGAATTGAATTGTAATTGCATATTGAATTGAATTGGAATTGGAATTGAAATTGAATTGTAATTGTATATTGAATTGATGCAGATGACGTTCGCCTTGTTTCCGAAGTACGTTGAGCGTCGAGGTTTATAACGTTGACTTGGAGGACTTTCACTTGTTTTCGGATCAAACGCCGCTTGAGATATTTCTGCCGAAGAACGAGTTGCTTTCCACGAAGAACGCCTTGAATCTCGCCGGGACACCTTGAATATTGAGAGAGAAATCTTAGAGAATTTATCTCTTCAATCTTGAGCTCTTAAAGATGTTTTAGGTGTAATTTGAAGTGTGTAGAGACCCCTATATATAGTTGTAGGAAGAGAGAAGTTGAGTGGATTTTGGACTCCATTATGTGCTCTAAGAGCTTAGGTGACACAATTTGATTGGCTCTTGAATATTGACATATATCTTTTACTTGTTTTCAAAGTAATAGTTATTATCACCATATAAAAACATATTTATCAATTAAATCACTTATTTAATATGGATATCATAATCTTTCCATAACAAATAAAGTTATAAAATTAATAGAATATTTCTCAAAATTTCGGTGCCTACACATTCAATTGTGAATATTAACCATTGCACATAATGTATAATAATCGTATGTGGGTGAAAAAAAATATAAGACCATTAATATTTTTAACAAAAAGAATAAGGAAAGAAGGAAAAGGTTATAGTTATAGCATGTCACTATATCGAATATTTCCTAAGTCGTCAAAGAACTTTATTTAGTTCTTTTTTTTTGTTAGTCATTAAAGAACTTGTTCTTTCCTTTTATAGACATGACCTACAATACCTTCTAACCATTTAACCTTTATTTAACCTTAAATATGAGACTTTTCTTTCCATTCAAATAACGTTTATTAGATGTTCTTAAAATTCGTAATCACTGTTTTTCCACAAATTATTTGGAGATGCAGGGTGTATATTTTATTATATCTATATTGTATACATTCTCAAAATAAAGTTAATCCAAACTACCTTAGTTCAACATTAGCGTATTAAGAAACACATACAATATTTCCTCAATAAGGTTTGATGGTCCCGATACGAGTTCTGGTGTATGGGGGGGAGGGGAATACACCAGATAGGAATTTTAAAAACAACACCCGAAAAATACCACAACTGAGTAAGAAGACTCAGCTGGAATCACAACTGAGTAAGAAAACTCAGCTGGAAGAGTGGTGCTGTGCGGAATGTGGTGGAAACAAAAACAACTCGTATAAAACAACTCACGCTCAGATGCAAGGTCGGTCAACAACCAAATCAGTTGAAATGTAAAGATGCAGTTTTGAGTGCTGGTTAGTTAGACAGTTAGATATACAGAAAGTAACTGAACAGAAAACACAAAAGCACAAAGGAATTACGTGGTTGGGAGATAACTCCTACGTCCACGGGGAGTTGTGAGTCCACACAACTCAGTCCAAATTCTTTAGGACAGCTACCACAAAGCTTACGCGGGCTTTGCAACCGTACAGATAAGTTTGCGGGTACTTATCAACCTTTCTACTCAATTTCGAGAAGAGCATGATCCTAACAACCTTTTTAGAGAATGTGTATAAGGGTGGGTTTTCCAACTACTAGCTCTAACAAAGAAGTGAGCTAGGATCTAAGCTTGAACGAATGAAGACTCAAACTAAGATCGAAAACACCAAGACAGATTCTAACTCTTTATGAACTCTCAGCTGGTGATGTTCTTAGAAAGAGAATAATTGCAGTTTAGCTTGTGCGCAGTATATCGTCGTTCTTTCGCTCTTCTGTCTCTTCTCTCTTGTATCTTCTATCTTGATGAATGAATGAATGCCTCTATTTATAGGCGGTGAGGATCAACTAGCCGTTGGAGGAGCCGTTGATCTCTGTTCTGTGAAAGCGATGGCTTGTCTCTCATCTCTGCAGATTTTCTCGACTTGGCAACTGTGAACTTCTGCTTTCCTTCTGAGACAACCTTGTGTTGGGCCAAATGAGGTAATGACAGAACGTCAAATCTTCACGTGACTTCTTATTTGAAATTCAAATTTCAACCTTTGTCTTTCAACATTGGTTAGTCGGTTGAGACGTTTGATCTTCATCCGAGTGGTCTTCAGCTGATGTTCCATCTGATCGCTACCTTCATCTGACATTCTGTCTGAATAGGAACAGTTGACCCCTCAGCTGCCTTGCACCTCATGTTGTCGATTTATCAGATTGAGTCCTGCAACTGATGTTCCATCTGATCAGGTGGATTGTCACATCTGACGAATAGTTGATTACTCAGATGTTTTCTTTCATCCGATGTTCTATATCCGAACGGTTGGCTTGAACGCTCAGTTGTCTTTCTTACATCTGATGTTCCACATCCAAGTTTCCATCTGTAGTTCTATCTGAGTATAGCCATGTTGCCGTCTTCAGCTGGAGTCCTGTAAAGATAAAATCTGAACATTGCTCAAACAGCGAGCCTAAATACTGACATTAGGATATGGCAACATCTATTCGGTTGGGGTCAGTTGGTTTTGGAATCAATCAAAACTTTACTAAATTTCCCAACAATTTCCCCCTTTTTGATGATGCCAAAACCCTACTGACCTATCTATAATCTCAGCTGAAATTCTAGACAGTCTATAAAGTTAAACATCAAAGGGTTAACACAATTATAACATGGTATTGAAATAACTGTGCGATTCAGAGCTTGGACAACTGGAAAATTGTACGTCAAGATGAACTGAATATATGATGAAAGTTTTCATTACAACTGATGTGTTTACACAGATATGCATAGAAATCAATTTCATCAGTGGCTCAAAAACTCTATCTCGGCTAATACTTCAGCCCATACTTGCCGAAAATCCTGACAAAAATTTCTCTCTTGGCATCTGATTCCTTCGAGATATCCACTTCATGTTCTTGACAGACTTTTCTTGCTTCAGCTGCGATCTTCTGCCTGTTAGGATTTCTTGTATCTGGAATGAATGGAGGGAGATATGTAACCTTCTGAGGGTTAGGGATGGTATTCATGTCCAGCTTTGCATCAATCATAGCTCATCTGAACTGGCTGAACATGCCCGGATCCCCAGAGTGAAGCTCGGTTAGAGCTTCTTTGAATGCTCTTCTTGAATCCTCAGTTGCGAACACCTTCATGTAGTAGAAATCATTCACAAATTCTTGTTTGAATGATTCCCAATCATCATTCCATTCTTCCGGCATCCATTTATCAACATACTTGAAGCGTCCCTGGAGCTTGATCTTTCCCGGCAGTCTTTGCTACTTCATTCTTGCTTCAGCCTTCACTTGATGTTTCTCAATGCGTCGTCGGCATCGAGAGGCAACATTTCTATCCAAGTTATTGGTAACCTTGGCAAGCTCTTCCTCGAACTTGTTAACTCTTGTTGCTTGGTTGGCCGCAAATTTCTTTACCCATTCCGGATTCATGTAATCCTTCTCCGGGACATCCATAGCTTTAGCAGCAGCAATACACTCTTCGGTTGTAATACCGTCGAGTTCAGTATCGATCTCGGCTATGGAGTTATAGGAGACTCCATACTTTTTCGCCTGTTCCATGTCCTTAGCCATTTCTTCTCCTCCGACAGCAATAGATTTCAGCTGTTCTTGTTTCTTGTCGGTTGGCTTCTTCTGAGCGGACTTCTTCAGAGCTGTCTTCTTCAGCTCGGTCTTCTTCAGCTGAGATTCCTTTCCGGCTGGCATATCTTCTTCAGTTTGCGTCTCATCTTCCCCCTTTTTGGCATCAGCAATAAAGCTTGCGACTGAGCCATCCAGAGAAGTGAGGTTTTGTTCAGCCTGTTGGATCCGGTTGAAGAGTTCATCTACAGCACATTCCACATCAACCTTCTTCGTGAGTTTCTTATCACGACGCTCTTGATCAGCTTTCTTCATCGCAGCGAAGGTTTCAGTGACTTCTGTTTGAAAAGCAACGAACTCAACTCATTTTTGTTCGAACCGAGAATCCCATTCTTTGTCTTGCGTTTGTTGAGATTTTGCAAGATTGGATTATGAGATGGACTTGAACACGTTCAGGTCTGATCTGATTCCAAGAACTGTTGTCTTCAGGTCATTGATGTCTTTGCTGGTGGATGTTGAGAAGTCATCCAGCTTCGTCTTTATCGCATCATGTTCTTCCAGCAGCTTCTTATGTTTCTCATTCTGAGCTTCTATCATCTTCTGTTGTTCTTCGCGGTTGAGCTGGATGCTGGCTATCATCTCCTTCCTCAGCTGATTGACTGTCTCAGTGATCAGCTCGCATATTTCATCCGAGGAGGGTGCTGGCTTATCAGATAGTGCTGGCTGTTCAACAACAACCATGACTTGGCGATTGGCCAGGTACTGTTGAAGTTCTTCTTCCTCCTGCTTTGCTGCTGCTGCAGCTGCGTCAATATCATCCATGAATTTTGCAGACTTGGCCAGCATGTTGTCAAGGAAGGTGACACATTCTCGATCAGCTGTCAACTCCCTAGTGTCTCTTCCTTCTGCCTTGCTGATATCCAGATGGCGAGTCAGCAGTGCGATCTTGTTGTTGTATGCAACCTCAAGGTTGGTATAATTGAAGTATTCCCTCAGACGGGACTCATCTGCCTTGAGCTGGTTCCAGCTGTGTATCCGGATGGTATCTTCCTTGACATACCAATGGCTGAAAATGATGAAGAATTGATACAACAGCTTAGTTCCGAGCGTGGCAAAGGTGGGCATGTCGCGCGCCTCGGGGAACATACCGATCAGCTTCTGAAAGCAATATACCAACTTGCCTTCATGTTCCAGCGCGACAGCTCGACGATCAGCTTCTTCGTCAATGGGGGAAGGAGAGAGATTTTCATAGGGAATCAGTTCAACATTTTTCTCAACATTGGCCAAAGAAGAGGTCGTAATGTTGGCATCGAGTGGGGAGCTCGGAATTTCTGACTGATGATCAGTTGTGATAACCTCTCTGTGCTGTTCGGCATCAGCTCCTGCCATGGGGGAGGATGGAACATCTTCGGATTCCTTGGATGAAGAAGTTGCATCCGAGGACATGTTCGGCTCATCTCCCGGATCGGTTTTCACCCCTTCTATCCCATCTTGATGGGGAGACCTCTCCTTCCTTGTTCCACTTTCGCGAGGAACAATTTCGAAAGAAGCCTCGTCAACTGAGTGACTCGAATCAGATGGTACCTCCTCAGCTGGTTTTGCAACTGACGGTTTGATACGAACCTTCAACTTCTTCTTACGCGGCTCTTCCTCTTTATCCTTATCTGACTCATCTTTGAGTCGGCGTGCAGCTGTCGATTTTGAAGAGTGGCCGACAGCTAGAGGCAGCTGAGATTCCATCTGCTCCTCAGTTGTATCTTTCTCCATAGCTGATTTCACAGCTTCCCTTTTTGTCTTTTGGAGTGTTGACACTCCGAATCACATCAAGAGCTTTCTTGGCTGTTGGGAACAACATCTGTCTTTTAACTGGTGTCTCCTCACAGTCTTCCCACACCATGTTCTGATCCTTCGTGGCGAGAAGTATCAGGGCAGAGATTTTGACTCCAAAATTGAGAGTTCCCTTAACACTCAACAATTTTTCCCCGAAATCATTTATAGTTTCTGAAATCTTCTGCTTCTCCATCGTCAACTGGTGTTTGAAGTACTTGAACCAGTTGATGTTGTGCTTGTGCTCCAAAGCTATCAGCTGCTTGAGCTTGGGTCGGCTGATATCTCCAAAAGCTCCGCTGTATCTAAAGATAACCTTGGATATAACATCGAACAGAAGTCGATGCTCGGGTTTCAACTTTGTTCGCTGCATGTTGCTCCTCAACCTTTCTGAGGTGATAAGAGCATTCTCAAGAAAGAGATCTGCATCTGCATCTGAGATGTTCTCGATGGTGTCCGTGGCAGTCAGATTCGGTAGAATGATGGATCTTAACATCTCGGAAATCGGTAGGTAGAAGTTGACATGGCGAAAGTCGCGCTGTCGACATGAGATTTCAGAAACGAGGCCTACTCCCTGTTCGTGTTGCAGGTTCATGTAAAATTCTCCGACCTGTTGCCTGAGCAAGTGGGTGGGAAAGAGTGTTGCCCACTCAAGAAGATAATTATCCCTGAGAAGATCGGCGAGAGGGGATAACACCTGTGAGTCCAGTGCTTCTGTTGACAGAATCTGCTCAAAGTGGATTCTGGATATCATCATATCATAAGATTCCTCGTACGTCGTTGGGACAAGTGCTGGTCCAGATGATGCCATCTTGTTTCCTTGCGATGAAGCTTTCGGTGCCATTATATATTCCAGAGAAGTTTATATATAAAGAGAAGAAAAGAAGAACTTAGCCGAAAATGCTGATACAGAATCAGAGACGAAGATGAACAGTTACGCAGATAAACACAAGTATAGAAGGTAAGGAATCACTTCCTGATTTTCCGCCTTTTATAGGTTAGTGGGTCGTTTGAAATAGATGGCCAAGATTGAATGGCGCGAATCCATCAACGGCTGAGATCTCGCGACTGTTGACTAACTCTGACTTGACGTCACATTTTGAGTTCCAACATGCGCGCGTGAGAAGGTGAACTATTTTTGTGTCAGCCCAGTCGCACTATAAAGTAAGGCTATTGATGTTCAACCGTACTTTACATTAAATGCGCTATGATGGCTATTTTAATCTAACTGACATGCTCAGGAATGTTTGAATTTATTTCAAACATTCTCATTTAAAACACCTGTAGCCATAAATGATACTTGCCAGCTGATGTCGGAATCAGCTGTGTTCCAATGTTGCGACATGCCATCACTGACTCAAATTCGTCTGTTCAGCTGACGTCTGATGTCTTCGGATGGCGATCCGCATCTGAGATTCCCCCTTCATCTGAGCTTCCCCCTCAGATGGATATCTATCTCTTTACCTCGGCTGATTCCTCATATGATGGATCCAACAATCCAAGGAGATCGCATAACATCTTGAATCGTGCTTCGGTTAGAGGTTTGGTGAAGATATCGGCTCTCTGAATCTCAGTTGGAATCTTCTCCACATATACATCCTTCTTCTCAATATGATCTCGGATAAAATGATGTCGGATGTCGATGTGCTTCGTCCGAGAATGGTGAACAGGATTCAAAGAGATAGCAATGGCACTTGAGCTATCACAATGGATGGGAACATGTCCAGTTGCTACTTCATAGTCTCTCAGCTGTTGCTTGAGCCACAACACTTGCATGCAACAACTACCGGCAGCCATATACTCTGACTCGGTTGTAGAAGTGGTAACACATGCTTGTTTCTTGGAAAACCATGAGACTAGCTTGCTTCCCATGAACTGACAGTGTCCAGATGTGGACTTCTTGTCCAACTGATCTCCGGCTAGATCCGCATCTGAGTATCCGGACAGTTGGATATTGTCGTCAGTGGGGTACCACAACCCAACATTAACAGTACCCTTCAGATACTTAATGATGTTCTTTGCTGCCAACATGTGTGCTTCCCTCGGCTGAACTTGGAACCAAGCACACACTCCAACCGCGTAAGATATATCTGGCCGACTGGCGGTTAGATATAGCAAAGAACCAATAATCTCTCTATACTTACTGGCATCCACGGGTTTTTCCTCAGATCCGGGCTCAATCTTCCAGTTAGTATTCATCGGGATCCTTGTGGTTTTACTTGTCTGCAAACCGAACTTTGCGATGAGCTCCTTTGTACATTTGGACTGATTAATAAAAATCCCTTTTGGTGACTACTTCACTTGTAGCCCAAGAAAATAATTCATCTCACCCATCATCGACACCTCGAATTTCTCCTTCATGAGAGTTGAGAATTTCTCGCACGGCTCCTTCGACTTGAAACCAAATATGATGTCGTCGACATAGATTTGCACAACAAGTATGTCTTCTCCAACTTTTATGGTGAACAGTGTTTTGTCAATTGACCCTCGTTTGAACCCCGAGTTCAGAAGAAAACCACAGAGAGTGTCATACCAAGCCCTAGGTGCTTGTTTCAATCCATAGATAGCTTTCTTCAACTTATACACTCTTCCATCACCAGTCTCAAAACCAGGAGGCTGTTCCACATAAACATCTTCCTTAATATCATCGTTGAGGAAAGCACACTTCACATCCATCTGATAAACCTTGAATTTATGAAATGCGGCATAGGCTAGATATATTCGGATGACTTCCAACCTTGCAACAGGCGCGAAGGAATCCTCGAAATCAATTCCTTCTTGTTGGCAATATCCCTGAGCTACCAACCTTGCCTTGTTTCTCACGATGAATCCAATGGCGTCTCTCTTATTCTTGAAAATCCACTTTAATCCAATGACTTTAACATTATTTGGTCTTTCTACCAACTCCCATACACAGTTGCGTAGAAATTCATTCAGCTCTTCTTGCATGGCTGTTGTCCAATGAACATAGTTGAGAGCTTCCATAACATGCTTTGGCTCTGGCACATCAGCTACGAAACATGAAATCATGGCAACATCTCCAGCTTGCTCGAACTCCTCAAGAACTGCCAACTCCTCAGCATATTGGGCGTAAGTGCTGGAATCTTTCTCGGCTGAATCTGAATTTGCAACTCTGCTCCTAGTACGCACACCTTTGGCTGGATCTCCGATGATGTTGTCCTTGGAATGATCTTCATACCATCTCTTGTTGCGTCTTCCTTCTTCTTCCAACAGTGGCGGTTCCGTGATTTCAAAGGATGGGATAACGTGAGCCGTGGGAGATGCGGGGATCTTCAGAACTGGTGATTTATCTGCTGTTGAGTCTGGATCCTCAACATGGATAATATCTCGAACTGGGCTAGGTTAGGTTTTGGATGCTGATGCAGTTGGAGTAACATCAGCTGAAGTTCCCCCTTGAGATGAGCTGGGGTCCTCATATTCATCTTCAGAGGAACAAGGATCATCATCCTCGGTTGCCCATACCAATGGTTCAGCCAGATTCTTCTGCCTTAGAACCTGCGATCTGATGAGAGCTGGTGGAACATATGGATCTACTTGTTGTCCTTTAGCCTATTCCCGGCACTCAAAAGTAGATTCATCAAAACTGACATGAGGTGTTATCTCCACAACACGAGAACTGTTGTTAAAAACTCTATAAGCCTTGATCCGAGCGGCATATCCGAAAAATATGCCCTTCGAAGCCTTGGCGTCTAAAGTTTTTAACTGAGTCTTCCCATTGTTGTGAATATAACACTTAGAATAAAAAACGCGAAAATATGAAATATCAGGCTTCCTGCGTCTCCATAGTTCATATGGAGTCTTCCCAACCGCTTGGTCAGAAGAGACTAGTTCTGGGTGTAGCATGCTGTGTTGATTACCTCGGCCCAAAACCTCTTTGGCAGAGTGGAGCTTGTCAACATGGATGTAGCAGCATCCTTCAGCGTTCGGTTTCTGCGCTCGGCTACTCCATTCTGTTGTGGAGTACGAGCAGCCGATGTTTGATGAGTGATTTCATGCTTCTCGCAGTACTCGATGATCGGATAGAAATGATTTTCATCTCTTGTTGGTTAGATATCCGATCCATCAGCTTGGGTAGCTCATCTCTGGTTTCACTCTTGTGATGCATAAAAATGGTCCACGTGTACCTAGAGAAATCATCAGTAACAACAAGTGTATATTCGTTACCATTCATGCTCTTGGGAGTAACCGGCCTGAAGAGATCCATATGGATCAGCTGCAATACTCGGTCGGTTGATGGAATCGTTTTCAACCTAAAGGAGGATCTAGCGAGCTTTCCCAGCTGACACGCACTGCAGATATGTGTTGGTGAAAACACACGGTTCGGAATACCCTTTGCATGTTCCTGTCTCGCAAGGCGGTTCATTATCTTGAAATTCAGATGGTTGAGCCTTTTGTGCCACAGCCAGGCTCACATCTGAACTGCTCTTCGATAAAAGACATGTCTCAGGAGGACTACTATATCAATCTGCATAGTAGACATTCCCGATTGGGGATCGATTTCCCAACAATATGACTTGTTTTGTTCTGACATTTTTGACCCTGCAGCCCTGCACATCAAACTTGACAGAGAAACCATTATCACAGAATTGGCTGATGGAGAGCAAGTTATGCTTCAATCCATCAACATATGAAACATTGGAAATAGACACATGATTGGTTTCAAGGCTACCGTAGCCTTTGGTGTGACCTTTTGAGTTGTCACCAAAGGTAACAGATGGTCCTTCCTTCTCCACGAAACTCCCAAGAAAATCCCTCAGATTTGTCATGTATTTCGAGCATCCACTATCCATCACCCACATGGTATGTGATGCTTTATTCTTCCTCAGCTGTTCCTCCTGCTCCTGCACAGAGAAACACGCTTAGATCCCCAATTTTAGTTGGGTCCTGGAGGGTTAGAACCAGTTCCCCCTTGAACCGTGGGTCGTTTTTCCCTGTAGATTCGGATAGATTTGTCATTCCAAATTATCTTTCCTTCTCCATCAACTATAACAACACCTCGGTCATCCTTAGGCCTGTTGTTATTATTGACTTTCTGTTTCTTGGGAGGAGATTGATTTCTCCCATTGTGGGCTTTAGGAGAAGAGGCGTTCCCCCTGTTTTGTTGATGTTTTTGACCCTTTTGGTTTTGCCGATGAGGTCGGACGCCATTTTGGAATCTTTGTGGCTGAGTCTGATTCCATTTTCCTGGCTGTCGATGACAGCTGTTCATGCCCGGTTGTTGATTCATGTTCTGGCATGAATATCCACAGCTGTTGGAACTGTTCCACATTGGTTGACTCTGATGGAACATCTGGTTGTTCTGATGATGGAACCGATGTTGATTCTGATGGTTGAATCCCTGTCGGTTCTATTGATTCCATCCCTTCTGAGGTCAGTTCTGATTGTATCTCCGATGTCTCTGGTTCCTCTTCTGTGTCCTGGAACATTCCCCCTCGGTTGTTATCCCAACTGATGGATTCTTCAGTTCTCCAACCACAGCTCCTTTTCCTTTCTCAGTTGCAGTTCCCTTAGCAGGTTGTGCTGTAGGTACTTGCTGTGACATGAAGGTTGGATTAAGTTGGGGAGTTGCAGACTCAACAGTATTTGGTTTGGCAACCGTGACATCCACAGCCTTGATAAAGGTTGCGGGTGAAATTCCAGTGTCCTTAACCATGTCGTAGCCGAGTCCAGACACGTCATCCATTTGTCGTCAGTAAATAATGAGATTCTCGATGATTTTGGATGATTGATATAGCTTTATCAGGTTATCCTTCTCAGTTTGTAGATCCTTGAGAAGAATAGCTATATGCTCGGTCTGTGCGTCTGACATCTTCATAAGCTGGTCAATCTGTGCCTCTTGCTTGTTCAACTGCTCATGTTGCTCCTTGATCTACTCCTTCAAATCCTCATCAGTTGGAGCCTTAGTTTGGTTGGCCACATTCAGTTGACTTTTGAGATCATCAATCTCTTCGATTTGATTTTTGATCAGATCATCTTTTTCGGTTAAGGATTCTTCAAGTCTGGCAAACTGTTCTTGAAGATTCTTAAACTCAACCGATTGCTAATGCAATTCGTCACTGAGTTCTAGGAAGTCACCCCAAGAGGGTTCCAATTCTTCATCTAATATTTTCTGCATGTTAGTAGCATTGGAAGAATTTAAATTAACTGGATTAGAATGTACCTCAGCATCATCCTAGTCGGTTCCAAATGCCATGAGACATTGATCTTGTTCGATAGCGTTGTTGGTGGAAGTCAGCTCGTCCTCATCTTCGGTGTCGGTGAAGATGTCCATGTCATCAGCTGCTTCTTCTGCAACCATGGCCTTGTTCTTTGCATTTTGCTTGGCCCTCAACGCATCTCTATCTTTCTTTGAAAGATCTGGACAATTAACTTTGAAGTGTCCCTCTTTGCCGCATTCAAAGCAACCGTTGTTCACAGGCTTTGAGTTATCTCGAGTTCGGTTGGATTTATAGAACCGCTTGTATTTTCCGAACCGAGTTTCCATATCAGCCAACTTCTTTGACATGGCGGTAATACTCTGTTGCAGCTCTTCTCTGCTCGGCTCCTTCGAAGCTGTGTCCGCAAATTTTATTGCCCTTGATGTTCGCAGCTTGGAATAGTCGGCTCGAAGTGCTACTGTCTTTGTTCCGGAACCAACATCCTCATGTCGACTCGTCTGCACCGAGGACTGAGTTGATCTTTGTCGATTCACCTTGTACTCATTTCCTTTCAGAATTGAGAACAGTCTGTCCGTTCCCATCTCTCCAAGATCAGCTCGGCTTTCATGAATGTTGGTGAAGGTGTCCCACTCAGCTGGTAGGGCTTGTAATACTTTGAGATTGATCTCTCTCAAAGTATATTTTCCTCGTCGGATAGACTGAATCCTTCGGATGATATCCATGAACCGAAGCTCCAACTAATCAATGGTTTCATCGACGTTTAGACATAAATTGTCAAAATCTTGACAAGCATGGGAGAACTTGTTTTTTTTGGTTTCGTCACTCCCTTCACTAAGAGATGCCAAAATGTCCCACATTTCCTTAGCTGTGTTGCACTCTTCTATCCATGGAAGATAGTCTTGTCCAACTGTGGACATGATAGTGCTCTGAGCCCAGATATCCAGCTGGCTCACTTTTGCTTCCTCAGGAGTAAAATCTTCTGGCTTCTTCTCGACTATTACCTCAGTTGCATCCCTATCATTGGGATTTGTAGGAGTGCGAATGACTTTTTCCATGATGGTGATTGGTCCGGATGTAATCACTCGTTGCATTCGATGATGCTTGGACAGTAGAATCTTCTTCATCCGAGTTTTCCAGGATGTATAGTTCACAACCGAGAACATGACAACAATCTTGTCTTTAACATCCATCTGAACACAACAAACAGACGACAAATGTAAGCAGAAATGCACTAGCGTGAAAAAGATCTATTCAGTTGACCACTGAAGAAAAACACCTCGATTCACACCTCGTGAAACAGAGACAGCAGTCTTGTGAACCACTGCTCTGATACCACTTGATGGTCCCGATACGAGTTCTGGTGTATGGGAGGGGAATACACCAGATAGTAATTTTAAAAATAATCCCCGAAAAATACCACAAATGAGTAAGAAGACTCAGCTGGAATCACAACTGAGTAAGAAAACTCAGCTAGAAGAGTGGTGCTGTGCGGAATGTGGTGGAAACAAAAATAACTCGTATAAAACAACTCACGCTCAGATGCAAGGTCGGTCAACAACCAAATCAGTTGAAATGTAAAGATGCAGTTTTAAGTGCTGGTTAGTTGGACAGTTAGATATACAGAAAGTAACTGAACAGAAAACATAAAAGCACAAAGGAATTACGTGGTTGGGAGATAACTCCTACGTCCACGGGGAGTTGTGAGTCCACACAACTCAGTCCAAATTCTTTAGGACATCTACCACAAAGCTTACGCGGGCTTTGCAACCGTACAGATAAGTTTGCGGGTACTTATCAACCTTTCTACTCAATTTCGGGAAGAGCAGGATCCTAACAACCTTTTTAGGGAATGTGTATAAGGGTGGGTTTTCCAACTACTAGCTCTAACAAAGAAGTGAGCTAGGTTCTAAGTTTGAACGAATGAAGACTCAAACTAAGATCAAAAACACCAAGACAGATTCTAACTCTCTATGAACTCTCAGCTGGTGATGTTCTTAGAAAGAGAATAATTGCAGTTTAGCTTGTGCGCAGTATATCGTCGTTCTTTCGCTCTTCTGTCTCTTCTCTCTTGTATCTTCTATCTTGATGAATGAATGAATGCCTCTATTTATAGGCGGTGAGGATCAACTAGCCGTTGGAGGAGCCGTTGATCTCTGTTCTGTGAAAGCGATGGCTTGTCTCTCATCTCTGCAGATTTTCTCGACTTGGCAACTGTGAACTTCTGCTTTCCTTCTGAGACAACCTTGTGTTGGGCCAAATGAGGTAATGACAGAACGTCAAATCTTCACGTGACTTCTTATTTGAAATTCAAATTTCAACCTTTGTCTTTCAACATTGGTTAGTCGGTTGAGACGTTTGATCTTCATCCGAGTGGTCTTCAGCTGATGTTCCATCTGATCGCTACCTTCATTTGACATTCTGTCTGAAGAGGAACAGTTGACCCCTCAGCTGCCTTGCACCTCATGTTGTCGATTTATCAGATTGAGTCCTGCAACTGATGTTCCATCTGATCAGGTGGATTGTCACATTTGACGAACAGTTGATTACTCAGATATTTTCTTTCATCCGATGTTCTATATCCGAACGGTTGGCTTGAACGCTCAGTTGTCTTTCTTACATCTGATCTTCCACATCCGAGTTTCCATCTGTAGTTCTATCTGAGTATAGCCATGTTGTCGTCTTCAGCTGGAGTCCTGTAAAGATAAAATTTGAACATTGCTCAAACAGCGAGCCTAAATACTGACATTAGGATATGACAACATCTACTCGGTTGGGGTCAGTTGGTTTTGGAATCAATCAAAACTTTACTAAATTTCCCAACTAGGTTAAAGGTAGAAAAATTATTCCAGTCTGATTAAACTCAATGGTTCAATAAAATTGTAATGGTATTAAAGAGTGTTCATATACCTTTATTTTTTCTAATAAAAAGAATACATTAATTTTAATTACATTTTAAATTTCACTAAGAAACTGATCAGAAGGACAACAAAATGTTGGATTATTTCTTGATATTTGGAGATTACGTTATAATGGATGTTATCAGATTCTAATTTAGTATATATATCTAATTTTCTTTTGTTTATTAATTCGTTGTGGGGGCAATGAATGTATTCTTTTTATTAGATTAAAATAAAGGCATGTGAACACTCTTTATTACCATCAAAATTTTATTGAACTATTGAGTTTAAATCCGATCGGAGTAACTTTTCCACCTTTAACCTTATTGAGGAAATATTGTATGTGCTTCTTAATAGGCTAATGTTGCGCTATAGTTTGAGTTAACTTTATTTTGAGAATGTTAAAAGTGGGGTTTTAAGACCCTTTTACCCTTACTTTTTATCTTTTTCATTCCATCTTCAGTTGTACGCTCGGTACGAATTCGTACCAAGTGTATCCAAATAATTTGTGGCAAAACAATGATCACAAAGTTTTAGAAAATCTGGTAAACATTATTTGAATGGAAAGAAAGATCTCATATTTAAGGTCAAATAAAGGTTAAATGATTAGAAGGTATAGTAGGTCTGTCTATAAAAGAAAAGTACAACTTCTTTGATGATTAACAAAAAAAGAACTAAATGCAAGTTTTTTGACGACTTAGGAAATATTCGATATAGTGGCATGCTATAAGTATAACTTTTTCCTCCTTTTCTTATTCTTTTTGTTAAAAAAAAAATTAATGCTCTTATATTTTTAATTTTTTTTTACACACATACATCCATTATACATTATGTGCAATGGTTAATATTCATGATAGAATGAAATTGGTTAAAAATAATCTCCAAATATCAAGAAATAATCCAACATTCTTTTGTCTTTAATCAGTCTCTCAGTGAAATTTAAATGTAATTAAAATGAGATTCAATCTCGTTATCATATCTGTTGAAAATTTTACTTATCCCCACAACTTGTTGTAACCAAATTGAATTTGTGGTAACAAGAATATAAATGACATTGCGTGTAAACTCCTTAATATAGCCAATAATAAATTGAGAAAGAAAAGGTAGACATCATACTCCCTCCGTCTCGCTCATATTGGCTTATTCAAATAATTAATCCTTCAAAATCCTTCAAAAGTGATGAGATCTACCTATTTTCTAGCTTTTTACCTTATTATTCTTAATCTCCATGCCGAACGGTAACATGATAATATGACCGGGTCAAAGAAAGTAATATTTCCCAAATGAAGATACTTAATTAGTAACATAAAATATACACATTAGATAGGCACGTAAAAAATGAATGACTTTGATAATTTTTAATGAGTGCAATTTCATGTTTTATTTATGTTTCATAGTTTGTTTACCTTGTTATATTTTCTTGATAAATTGTTGGACAATTTCTCAAAATTTTATATATAATCACTAAATATTGATGATTACATGATTTCGTGTTTCAAAAGATACAAACAAGCTAATGTATAAATAATATGTGTATTTGGATATCATACCTCCGTAGGCATTATATAAAATCGATATTTAATTATCAATACCACAAATTAATATAGGTTCAGGTTTCTCAATGTACAAGAAAGAGAAAATGGTATTAATTAGAAGAATAACAAGTTTCCTTTTTTTTTTTCCTTTTGTTGGAGAGGATAATCAATTTTTTTTTAATGATATAATGTAATTGAGTATGATAGTTTGACTTTTCAAATACGTTATGAAAAACTATTGTTCATACCTTAATGAAGAAAGGATTCTCATTATAAACATTTTGGTATAATTTGTTAGACAAAATAATATTTATTAACAAAACTATTACTTAAAAAAAATATTTGATACAATTTACATGAATATTTAAACTATAGAAATAATTAATAACAAATTTTTATACAACCACTGTAGGAGCAAGAAATATAATATAACTATAATTCTATATAAATATTCTTGTGAAAATAATTATCATGGTTAATATTACAACCTTGTCGATTGTTGAGCAAGAGATATTATAGAATTATAATTCTAATACATAAATACTTGTGAAAATAATTATTATGATAATTATATTGATAATATTGAATTACGTTATCATCCTTAATATTTATACTTCCTCCGTTCACGAAATGGTTGCTACTTTTGCTATTTAAGTTTGTCCACGAAATGGTTACCACTTTTTCACATTTATTGTGGGACCTTTACTCATCTCACAATAATATTCACTATTATCCACTACTACCTACCATTTTCTTAAAGAGGGAATGTGGTGAAATACCCCTTTTTATAAACAAAAGTTGCAAAATACCACCTTAAATTTAAAAGTTGCAAAATACCACTTTAAGTTGTAAAAAGTCTAATATACCCTTAATGAGTATACAAGAAGGCTAACTTTCATTTGAATCATACAAGAAGACTAATGTTGGGAAATTTATTAGTATGAGTTTTGATGAAAGCCAAAACCGACTGACCCCAACCGAGTAGATGTTGCCAGAACCTAATGTTAGAATTTAGGCTCGCTGTTTGAGCAAAGTTAAGATTTTATCTTTACAGGTCTCCAGCTGAAGATGGCAACAAGGCATCACTCAGACAGAACATCAGCTGTCATAAAATACAACTGAGAGCTCTTTGTTCCGATGCAAAAAGGGGGAAGTCTTCACAACATCAGTTGTGAAGGAAACCAACTGAGGGTTCATCAGATGAGAAGCAGTAGAAAGGAAGAGAACATCAGATGAAAAGGAAGTCATCTGAGGCTTCAAACCCAACTGAGTAAATACAAAGAAGACAACTGAGTGTTCAGTTTCAGAACCTCAGTTGTAGAATTCAACCAAGAAGTCCAACTGCTTGAAGTTCAAAGTCAGTTGAGAGTCCAACAGATCAGAACATCGGCTGTAGACCACTCAGATGAAGATCAAGACTTTCAACCGACTAACCAAGGTTGACTGTCAGAAAGGTTAAGATTTGAATTTCAAAAGGAAGTCACATGAGGGTTTGACCGTTCAGTCATTACCCCATCTGCCCAACACAAGGCTGTCTCAGATGGAAAGCAGAAGAACTCAGATGCCATATCAAGAAAGTCTGCAGAGATAAGAGACAAACCATCGCTTTCAACGATCAGAGATCAACAGCTTCTCCAACGGCTAGTTGATACTCTCCGTCTATAAATAGAGGCATTCTCTCATTCGAGAGGTACATAACACACACGCGAGACAGAGAAGTGCAATCACAAGAGAATCAAGCAAAAGAAAAATCTACAAAAATCCTATTCTAAGAACATCAGCAGCTGAGAGTTCAAGAGTGATAGAACATTAGTAGCTGAGGGTTCATAGAGTGAAAATCTGTCTTAGATCTTAGTTTGAGTGTTTATTCGTTCAAGCCTTAGATCCAGCTCTCATTCGTGATCGAGTTGTAGTTGGAAAACCCACCCACACCCTAAAAAGTGTTTGCTAGGACCTTACTCTTCCTGTAATTGAGTAGTCAGGTCGTCAAGTACCCGCAAACTTGACATAGGTTGTTAAGTACCCGCAAACTTAACTGTGAAGGTTGATAAGTACCCGTAAACTTATTGCAACGGTTGCACAACCCGGGTAAGCTGTGTGGAACTGTCCAGAAAAACTTGGACTGAGGTGTGAGGATTCACATCTCCCCGTGGACGTAGGAGGGTTATCTCCGAACCACGTTAAATCCCGTGTGTCTGTGTTTATTTTCATTCAGTTGCTATTTGCATTTCTAACTGATCAATCTAACCGGCATACAAATTGCATTTGCACTTTTTCAACCGAGCTGTTTTGGTTCTTGACCAACCGAGCTTAAAAGGGTGAGTTGTTTTAACGAGTTTAATTTTCCACCACATTTCGCACAGCTACACTCTTCCAGCTGAGGTTGCTTACTCAGCTGTGACTTTCCAACTGAGTCCTTTTACTCAGTTGAAGAGATTTTTTTTGGGGTTAAGTTTTAAAATCCTAACTGGTGTATTCCCCCCCCCCCCATACACCAGTAACTCGTTTCGGGACCATCAACTAATTTCATGTATGAACTTCCGACGAAATTTTCCGGCGAAAAACTTCCGGCGAATTTCTCCGGCGAAAAATTTCCGATGAATTTTTCCGGCAAACATTCGAATCATACATGAAGTCTAGCTTCATGTATGCATCATACACGAAGACTAACATTCATGTATGGATCATACAAGAAGCCTAATTCGTGTATGCATCATACACGAAAATTTTGCCTCCAAAAAGTTCAAATTTGTAACATACATGAAGATAAGTTTTCATGTATGATACATACACGAAGACTGACTTTCATGTATGCATCATACACGAAAATTTTGCCTCCAAAAAAATCAAATGTGTATCATACATGAAGATAATTTTTCATGTATGCATCATACATGAAGTTAGGCTTCGTGTATGATTCAAATTTTCGCCAGAAAAATTAGCCGGAAATTGTCGCCGAAAATTTTTCGCCGGAAACATTTCACTGGAATTTTTTTAGCCGGATAATGTCGCCGGAAAATTTCGCCGGAAATTCATACAAGAAATTAATTTTCGTGTATGATACAGATTAAATGCAATCTTCTTGTATACATGAAGGGCATAAAAGTTCTAAACGAACTCAAAAGGGTATTTTGAGTTTTTTTTAAAAAAAGGGCTATAATTTATCTTTTGTGTTTGAGAATGGGTATTTTGAGTTTTTGCTCTTTCTTAAAACCCGTGCCGCTTATAATGTAACATCATTTAATGGACGGAGCGAGTATATAATAGAGATATAATAGGCAAATCAAATTTTATAAAGAAGATATTTTAGATATAGAATTAGATTGATCTTGCAAATCTTAGTAAGATACGCGATTTTACAACGTGCATTAATTAAGTAATTAATCGCAGGTTAGTTGACTTCTCGTTTACAAAATGACTCAAAAATAATCATTCAAAACCCCGAAAAGACACGCGACACCAAATCAAACTACTTATTGATCTCACCTTTTTCTTCTATATTTTATTTGTTTCCTTTCTTTTTTTTGCTTTCTAATAAATAATTGGTCTCGAGAATCTCATTCAAACCGTTGAAATACTCACATCTTTAACACATGCTTCATTCTCACCTCTGATTTCATATTCTTTTACAAAGTTTTTGTTCCACGATTTCTGTAGTTATGACTCAATCCGTGAAGAAATATTTGCAGGAGAAGAGTAAGTGTTGGGGGTTTTCATAATCTGGGATTATGGTTTTAGACATAAATTAAACTGTTCTATTGTTTTTTTCTGAAATGGTTCTTATCTTTGTGGTGTTGTGTTTGTTTGAAAAGTGTACCCAAAAGTGAAGGTGAGAGTGCAGAGAGAAGACGATGATCAATATGCTTATGAGAAGACTTCCTTGCAATCTTTGAAGGCTTTTGAATGGCTCTCTCTCAATGATTCCTCTTCTTCAGGTACTCTTTGAATTCTCTCCTTTTATAAGAATAAATCAATTCCTCGGTTTTAGTTTCTTGATACTAACATATTATCAAGGCAAATATATTGACTTTCTATATGTTACTTTTTATTGAAATTCTGTTTTTTGTACTGAGATTGCTTCTATTTGTGTGTTTAAATTCCTTGTAATTTCTCTGATTGGGGTTTTGATTCTGCTACAACAACCATTTTATGAAAAGGTTAATTTGGTCTAAATCCATAAACTATACCATTTTTTCGGTTTTTCCCAACATATATAAATTCGGGTGTAAATAGATGAATTTTGGCCCGTTTCGGAATTTCCGACAAATTGAAAATATCAACAAATCGAAACTAATGTGGCATGGAACTTTGACATGTATTTCAATACATATGTGGGAATTCCAAAAAAAGGCCAAAAAAAAGAAAGCAGTTCATGTATTTAGGACAAACTTTTCAATATGTTGGGAAATGAATTTTGTCGAAATTAACTCTTTACAATATGATAATTTATAGATATTAAATAATTGTTGATGATCATACGATCTTGATGAGTTATTTGCACTTTCCATGATGTTTTTGATGAAATTGCACAAGATCGAAACAAAATGGGGCTGCACTGCTTATTTCTTGGCCATTAAGACTAGAGTACAAGCTTGTATTTTCTTTAAGATTAGAGTAATTTAGTCTGTTATGTAAGGAAGAGTTGAATCTAAAGAGCAATACAATTTAAGCTCAAAAAACCATTTTCTCATCCTCATTTTTATGATTGCTATGATTTGCTGTGCAGAATAACGAGAGATAATCACTCGTTTAACTTGCTAAGATGACAATTTGGAGGTTGTACAACATATACATCACATAGAAGCTTTCTCTCTTTCTCTCTCTTTGTGGAATCGTGATGATAGTTTCATATTAAGTTTGCTTATTATGTTGCAGGTAGAGGGCATAATGTAAAGGGTAATATTACTCTCAATTTTAGGATTTTCCTTTCTATAGTCTAGGATCGGAAATAGAGTTACTCGGTTCATGATTGTCTACTGAGCATAGCTTTTTTGTTTTTATTTTGGAGGTTCAGTGAGAGTCTTATCTCTTTGCATTATGCTAATTAGTCGAGCTTTTTGGATCAACACGAATGTGCTAAACTCATGTATTTACTACATGAAAACACAAAATATTATAATACCTTGCAGTTCTTTGTTACTTAAGTGCAATAGTAAATTTGAAAGTTTTCCATCGTTTTGATGTGCAGATGATTCCCCGAGGCCCGTTGTGAGAGTTCCTCGCTCTTATACGCCCCTAACACCGCCTCCTAGCTTCTACAGAACCAAAGGTTTGGTATTTTTCCCATTACATTATAACATTATCTTTACAAGTTTAGCCAAAGAAATATGATACTACTACTGGTCAACAGAAGAAGCCAACAAAAAGATTGCAGATATGAAAGAGAACCAACAAAGTGTTAGAGCGATTTCAGCCCCACGTCCACGTGCAGTCTTATCGAGTCCAGGTAACTCGCGTTCTTCAACTTCATATAAGCATACATATTGTTTCTTACTTGGGTTCCTCGTTGACTAGTATAAGTATATATATGTTGGTGTTTTGCTCGTAAACACAATGCACATTTAATCAATTGGTGAATTATATAAACTTAAAGATCAATTATCTTTGACTCGTGAAATAATAATTCATTTATCTGAGGATTATTATGTTCTTGTTCGTACCAAAACGTATTCTCCCCGTCCAATTATGTACTCAACTGACTTACTATAATGCATAAGTTTTTAGTTCTCTTGGAAAATATGTGGATGCATTTGCATACAGGAAAATACTATATGATTTTTGGACTCGTTTTCAAAAATATCCTAACCTTAAAAAATATTAATGTAATACTAGACGTATTTGACATATTGATAAAACTAATGCCATCCGAATATTATTTGATGCTCGATTTGTCACTAGTCGAATAGGTCATCTACTAGATTGATATTTTCCAAATGTTGGAGACATTTTAAAAAACGAGTCCAAATAGGATCGTATCTGCCCTTTGCATGATCAACACGTTTAATGTAACTCTCCTATACATTATACTTCACATTGACTAAGAACATCATGGCTTCTCTCTTTCATCCTTACTCAGACAATGATGAAATCATCGGGAGCAGAACACAAGCAAGAAAACAACCTTCTCCGGGCCTTAAAAACTGTGATGCAGGTCATAACAGACATACACAGTGTAAGATTTTTCCAAAATCCGCAGCTGCTGGAAGTCTTGCACCTACTAAAGCACATGGCAGGGAATCATCTGAGCTGAGAAACGATGTCCGAACAAAAGGCAGAGCGACAGCAGTGATGCAAAAATCAGAGCAGCTTAACAGAGGAAAAAGATAGGTTTGAGTTGAACTGATTTGAAACTCATACTAGTCAAAATTTCTTCCTAGTATTGGCCGGAATTCGACAAACAGTTTTGAACTGAAGAGTCAGACAGAGAAAGTAAATCACATCAGGTAGATTTTTTTTTGGGTATTATTATTCTTTCGGAAATGCTATGTAGCCAAAATTTGTCCAGACAAAAAAGCCCAATTAAGGATATATTAGTAAATTCATCTTATCATTAATGACTACAATATAACTGCTAATTAGAGGCGGTAACCACTATTACTTAATTACCCTCTACCGCCAATTTAGGAGAGATAAAAATTGTTGAGCTTCATTTTGAATTTGAATTTTGAATATATTTAAATTTAGATTTATTTTAATTTCGTATTTACCTTTCCAATAAAAAATAATAAATATATGCAAGGATTATACAGCAATATACAGTATATAAATGAACTATTGAACCCCAACTTTATTTCTTCAACCCTAATTTCATTCCTCTCAGACGCAAAGTATTGCATCCCTCTTTAAAACATGGAAATCAAACACAGAGGTCGCGACAATAAATTCTATGTAGTTTTTAGAGGCAAACGAAGAGGCGTATTCTCTAACTGGGAATATTGTTCAGAATCTGTTCTGGACTTCCGTGGAAGCATATACAAGTCATACACAACTGAAGAGGAAGCTTTGGAGGCTTATGAGCATTATCTTCAATCGAACATATGTGCACAGGATAGTTCGGGTCGAGTTGGTATGGAGATTTTTCCCAAACAAAGCTGTTGCGAGTATAGCTCAACCATGAGAGGCAACAATTATTCACTTAAGGAAGCTATTGTTGCAGAAAATATTGTTGGGATGAACTTAATCTATTTATTTCTATTTAGTTTAGGTTTCATAGTTGGACTGATGAGTGCCATTGTTGTTCTTAAATTTCTGTAAAATTGTACTAATTTTATTAATGAATCGAAGTAATTTCTGCCATTGATGAGTGCCATTGTTGTTCTTAAATTTCTGCATATACGTTGTGATTTTTTAGATTATTATACATTTTTATTTTTTCAATAATTTTTTCTGCATATACTGTTGAAGATGAATTTTTTCCAGAAAATTTGAAGAGGTCGTGGATGACGACGAGTTTGGGGGAATTTGGCCATGTGGAATTGTCCTATTTTTTGTATTAAAGTTATATTTTATTTTGTTCTAAGTCTTTGTCCTAAGTTTCTTTAAGTGGGCTCAGTATAGAAATATTGCTCCCAATCTTGTTAAATTGGACCGGCTCAATATGTAAAAGTGGCTTACTTATAGTGGTGAATTCAAAATGTAATTTGTACAGCCTTGTTCAAACGTACACAAATATTCACTTAAATTTGTGTATATATTGCATAAGAATATTCCCCAGAAAATATTTCATGTATTATATCAAGGTAACATAATTTTTTTCTATACATGCTACATCTAACATCTGGTAAGTTTTGTTTATAATTATATTCATTAGCTAGCATTCACAGGATATAATATGGTGTGAACAGAAAGAATTATATGGTGTCAACAAAAAGAATTTGTACAGCCTTAATTAAAAAAATACAACATTCATAGAGTTAAGTTGATTTCTTTCATGAAAATATAATAATATTGTAGGTTATTTAAATCACAAGTATATAAGGAGATGTATTTATCTATTCGATATAAACTAATTTGACTATTTTTAAAAAAAAAATTGTTTGAATGAAATTTTCCAGTTAAACAATATAAATATATATTGTATGAGTTAATTTTAAGTAGAAAATGTTTGAATTAGTTTATAATAATTAATTAATAACAAATTAATATGTAACAACGATTTAATAGATAAACCTTCATTCGATTAAAAAGACTATAGGTGGTTGAAATTTTGGCCTTATGAATAAAGGCATTACAAGAGAAATAAAATATAAGATAATAAAAATAATAGAAAAAAAACATGAAAGACTTTAAGACTTCCAGCGTCCAACTTAGGTTGAGGAGTCCGACACAGTTATCACTTCAGTGGGCTGGGAGCAACCCACTTTGAGGACAACCTTCCCTCCATCGCATTCCTCCTCCATATCAACCAGCATGTCGTTACAAGACAAGAAGCTGTTCATCACAACAGCAAGTTAGCAACATGTTGTTCATTGCTACATGTAAGCAGTCGAACCAAAAGCTCCTTCACCTCCTTCTTGAGATAACTGCATTCATCCTTCGCGCGTTTGTACATGACAGCAAGACTCTCTGGAGAAGTTGGCACCCATAGTGGAGGTTTATAAATTGGACTAGCATCTTTCACAACGGGACTAGCTCGTGAAGGTTTTGTGGTTTTTGGAGTTGTTTCATTTTTGGGTGGTGAGACTTCTGCTCTGGTTGGAGATGTTTTTGATGGAGAGGTTTTTTTGGGAGTGGTTTTTGATGGAGAGATCTTTGATGGGGTAGTGGTACCCATTTTCTCAAGAAAGTAGCGAGGACTTTTTCTTACCATTGTTGCTTGATGAAAGAGAAAGAAGATGAAGAAGGCTTGAAGGAGAGTAGCGACTGACTTCATGTATATATAGCCTAAAAATTAGTTATATGCCTTTGATTTTATTTTTATAATCAAATTATACAAATAAGTATTTACGAGATTTAAGTGTAAAATTATGAAAATTAGATTTGTAATACTTAATTAAACTAAAATTAAGGAAATTAATATTCGGTCCACCCAAAGAAGGAAACTACAATAATTTAGAAATTTTTGTATAAGATTTTATTCAGATTTTTGTATAAGATTTTATTCAAATTATTTTTTTAGATGTTTTTTACAGATATTATCTATCATTATCGCGCATGCTTGGAAACTACTGCTAGGGTTTCTTGGAATAATACGTAATTAAGGGTCTGTAATGATGATCTCACCTAGAATGTCGCCGCCCACTAAGTAATTAACCAATGGTTCAGTTAAAATATCCCTAATCTTACGAATCATGGTTGTCCAAATGGCCAGCAAATAATCCAACGGTTTAGATTATGCGACTGTTGATGTTATCCAAAAAAATTTGAATTAAGAATGTTGTTGTATTGAGATTCCTTCGATAATAAAAAAGTTACGAAATTGAATCAAAATAAACAAGAAATTTTCATTTGAAAATAGTTAATTACTGTTGAAATGGTTTATTCTCGTATCTAATAATTATAAATTTCAGTTAAATTAGCCTAAAGATTCAGATATACATTTTTCCAATTTAAATAAATTAAATATGAGAAATTTCGAATTAATGTTGTAATATTGACTAGTGACTAAAAATAGGAACGTTATTTATGTCCTATTGACTAGAGACTAAAAAGAAAAAGTAAACCCTTGGCTGCATGTAAATACACAAATTATTACTAAATTTCTATTTTACTAAAAGAATGTCACAGCCCGACTTCCCGAAGGACGGCAAAGCCGGGGTGCGACTAGGGATTGGAATAAAGAAACAGAAAAGAAGGGGAATAAATGAATAAAAGACATTAACTTAACACTAATTACGATGAACTTGAACAAAAGAGAGTCGATCTTGAAGGATCGCTCGTCAAACTGTATACAGGGAAAACTAGGTTTAAAGTAATAATAATTTAAACCGAAAGGAATTACATAATGAGAGAACCTACTTTATTTAATGAAAGAAAGAGTTGATCACGAAGGATCACTCGACATAACTGTTCTTAGAAGAGACTAGGTTCAAGGAATGAAACTTAGATCTAAAGTTATACAATAACTGAAACTAGGTTGCAGCGGAAAAACGTAGAAAAGATATCACATATCGAATGTGAAATCGAGGCTCAACTAAACTTCTTTCCTGAGAAAAGACCTTTACTCAACCTCATCTGCCTTCGTCGCTCAACCTGCACATTTAAAAACAAACATGCAGGGCTAAGTACAAAAGTACTTAGTGGGCACATTGCCGAAAACATTTTATATGCAACGCAACGGGTTTTTTTTTTGAAAGGCCCGTGCTTGCCAAATATTAAATCAAATCATGCATCTTTTCATAAATACTCGCATAAAACGTTTACTGATATATATATACATTTAATTTCTGAATGACACACTGTGGGTTTTAAACTCACATCCGATCGTCTGGAAAGCACCTGAGGGCTAACTCAGAAACTGTCCCTCTGGATAGCACCTGTGGGCTATTTCAAAATCTGATCGTTTAGTTGGAATTATCTGGATAGCAGCCTGAGGGCTATCTCAGAATCCAATACTCTGGTTAGCACCTGAGGGCTAACTCAGAGAGACATAATAGAATTCACATAAACAAATCATTTAAGCACTGATAGATCTTTAATACTCACTTATTAAAGCAATACGTAACCACTTTCGAGCAACGCTCGCATATAAATACTTTAATACTCATTTATTAAAGCAAAACGTAAACACCTTCGAGCAACGCTCGCATAATATCACTTCACAAGTAACGACATTCAAAGTAGTTTTGGTTTTAGAAAGCCCACCTCGTTCGTTTACAGAATTATTACTCGTGCTTCTGTCTCTGATCTTCCGTCCTGTCTTCTATTCTCGATCTCCTCCTTTGAACGCAAGTAATAAAACTCAGATAAGTTGTCGAGTCGATAGAAGAAAATGGAATTCGAAACTGAAATCGAATTAATCTTTTAAGTTCTTAAGCTTTAGGCATTTGCACGCTTAACTAGATTCTTTTAGTTAATCTAGAACGAGACTCGAACACTTCTCGTTTAAAACTCGCTCGGGTTCTTACTCGACACTGAGGTCAGTCATTAATGATAGTCGGTAGCTTATAACGACTTAGAAGATCAAAAGAAATCAAGTTGAGAAGAATTCAACTTAGGAAACTAGATTCTTAACATTACTGTACAGATCAGTAAGTTCACCCAGAACAGGGGATCTCGAAACAGGGGATGTGCCCTGTACCAAAAGAAAGCCACGGATGTCTAGTTTACTCTCCAATTTACGGATCTCGATTTCGTTAAGTGAGCTAGGAGTTATTGCAGTTTCCGTGAAACGTCGCAAAACAGTCCGAGTGTAATCCTAAGGCTCGTTAACTCGGTGCACGGCTTTCTAGGTTCGACTTATGACGATCCTCTGTTTTTCATACGAAATTACTGTCTCAAGGCAGTCAACACTTAACCTCATACGCGATGAACTCCATCTCATTTCTCGGTTACTAATACGACGATTAAAACCTCGACATATCACATTAAGCAATTACTAAACCAATCAAGTTCTCGTTTCAAAACCTAACATCTCGATTTCAATTATAACCTATCATTTCATAACTCGGATTAACACGTCGTCAACTACGAACTTGTTCTCATAAGGTTAAGAATCATTAATATCCAATTATTTCCTTGGTTCGATTTTTCTATCAATACTTATGCTCGTGTCTTCGTCTCTTATGAAAATTCCAACGTCATTAGAACTTGATCAAATTTTACACTATCGTTCATTATCTATCGAGAATCATTATTACGCGAAAAACCCTAATACAGTAGTTGTTCGTCCGATTTCTGGAATTTATTCTCTGAAACGGATTTCACCGTTGGTCTTAGAATTGAAAATCGGGAACTTAGGCGTGCAAAGCCATAATTTTAATTAACTTTAAATTTTTAAGACAGAAGAATTTTTCCGGGGTATTACAAAGAAAATAGAGAAACTTTCATTATCACCATTTATGTAAATACAAATTATTGCATTTATGAAGGAAATTGATAGATGGAACAATATTATCTATCTCAATATCACCATTCACCAATTCATTCTTCAGATAGGTGACACATCGACTTCAAGACCGGAAAAATATGCCTAAGTGGTATTTTTGTAACATTGCATATGAACAATGAATAATTGAGAAATTGTGAAATTTATTAAGAAATTAGACCAATTAAAATATTATATGTCATATTGGGTGGGAATTAGCCGAGTTGCGTGGACGCACGAGCAAGTTGCCCTTTAACACTAACCCTTGTCAAGGGCTAGTCCACTACCACTGATAAGAATTTCAATTTTCCAATTAAACGTGTATAATTGAGAAATTGTGAAATTTATTAAGAAATTAGACTAATTATAATATTATATGTCATATTGGGTGGGAATTAGTCGAGTTGTGTGGACGCACGAGCAAGCTGCCCTTTAACACTAAACCTTGTCGAGGGCTAGTCCACTACCATTGATAAGAATTTCAATTTTGCAATTAAACGTGAATAATTGAGAAATTGTGAAATTTATTAAGAAATTAGACTAATTATAATATTATATGTCATATTGGGTCGGAATTAGCCGAGTTGGGTGGACGCACGAGCAAGTTGCACTTTAACACTAACCCTTGTCGAGGGCTAGTCCACTACCACTGATAAGAATTTCAATTTTGCAATTAAACGTTTATAATTCAGAAATTGTGAAATTTATTAAGAAATTAGACTAATTATAATATTATATGTCATATTGGGTCGGAATTAGCCGAGTTGGGTGGACGCACAAGCAAGTTGCCCTTTAACACTAACCATTGTCGAGGGCTAGTCCACTACCACTGATTATAATATTAAGTTGATTTTGTTCAATTAAAAAGTGAATAATTAGGAAATTATGAAATTAAATTAAACACTTGATTAAGAAATTAGACTAAACACTTGACACTGATAAGAATTTGACCTTAAACAATTGACACTGAAATTGAACAAAATAAAAATAAAAATAAACATGATTAACTTCATAGGCTAATAACACCAAAAATCCATAATTTTTACTTCACTTTTTACATAAACTGGAATATATTTCAGAAAGTATAAACTATTTCACCGGGTAATAACACCCAAAATGCATAATCTATTTCAAAAAGCATACTACAAATTCATAATTACCCACAACATACCAATAAGAACAACTGCTAATAACATTAGAGTTCAATTCTGCGACGCTTCATCTCTTTTCCGAGATACTTCTCTTCAACATATTCGTCCGCCATCGCCACAAGATACCCAAAATCGATCTTACACATGCAGCCCGTTTCTCCAAACAGATTGTGCAATTCGCTGTGATTTCTCAGACCAACTAATTGATAAATTCTTTCTTCGTGTGTTTCCTAAAATATAATGCAGTATCTAATTAAACAAATAATTACTTAAAAATCGATAATTGATTTGAGAAGGAGGATATACAAACCTCGTCCGTTCCAACATGCATGTTATATGGTTTTCCGTCGGAAGATATTACACAGTTCCTATAACAAATGTTGGGCGGTGGAATCGCCATAGGCAACGTAGCGCAAATATTGATCTTGGAGATGAACAAGTTTGAGAACAACTTCCAGTGCAGACTTGATTTTCTTGTTGGGTATTTGTTCAGCCCTTTCTTTCATCATCTCGAAGGCGTCGAAAACAACTTTTCAACTTTATCAGTGATATCATCGGCTTCAGGGTCTTCAACGGACAACTTCTGGTACAAAAACTTCACAAGTTCATCTTCATCCCTGATCGACCAATCCCTGGAATCGAAGGCTATTGGGACGTCAAAACCCATGGTTTACAACATTATCGTGCATTTTTCATATCTAATTTATTTTAATTGGACAAAGTGAATCGTGCAAACTGAATTAAGGCATTGCCGGGAATTTAAATTTGAATTTTTTCGAATAAATCAACAATCGCATTTTCTAATCTGTTGGATTAGTGTCAATTTAAATGGACCGCCATGATTGTAAAAAAATCCAGACAACATCTTTAATTGCGTATCCACCCAAGAAACCCTAGAAATAAGCCATAATTATAGATGTTACACGCGCATGTTTTATAACTGCCATGCATGTAATTTGGGTGAAGAAATATCTAATCAAATATAATCTGCATAAAATCTTCATAATATGTTAGGAAAATTTCAAATTTATACTAGATTTACCCTAAAATAACATTAATTACTAAACAAAATTATACCATGATTATTTACTACGTGACCAGTTTTAATAACTTCTATAATTCAAACACAAAATTGTTAAAAACCATAACAAATTCTATTAAAAATATTATAAGAAGGATTAATACGTTTTGATTAAATTTTGTTATTCTTAATTTTTTTATTTGTCTGAAAAATTAATTAAATATTACCGTTTGATTAAAGTGGTGAGGTTGAACCCTAACAATTCTACCATAAACCTATTCTACCATAATTCTACCACAAGTCTGCAAAAAAATAAAAAACAATATAAAGAATCTCTCATGGCGGATGAAGCTTTAACAGATGAATTCATGTATAGCCTATTCAGATCTCTCATCCAACATGCTGAATATGATAATGAATCTGAGTATGATGACGAAATAAATCAAGAAAAAGCAGAAGAAGATGAAGGAGAAGATGAGGGCCACGACCAAGGTCAGAAAGAAGCAGCTAAGGAAGATGAAATCTATGAAGCTGAATTAGAAAGGGAGAGCACATATCAAGAGATGGTGGAAAACGGTCCAAAGTATGGAATGATGTTTTATAGTGAAAAAGAAATGTTAGAAGCCTATACAGCTTTTGCCAAGGCCCAAGGTTTCGGCATTGCTTGCAGAAGCAGATCGTCAAGTAAGTATGTCTATTACTTGTGTGAAAGGGGTCGAAAGTTAGAAGGTAAAAAATACAGTAAGAGGATTGGTTGCCCCACTCGTCTAAATGCTATAAACAAGTGTGGCGATGTGTGGATGGTGGGTAAAGTTTGCAACGAACATAATCATGAACTTGAGCCAGAATTCTCTGTGTTCATGCCAAGTCATAGGAAGTTGACTCCAGATTTGCAGAATCACTTAGAAGCATACGATAGATGTGGAGTTAGAGTGTGTAAAAGTATAAGAATGATGGAAGTGCTCTCCGGGGGTCCATCTAATCTAGGAGCAACGGCAAAAGACTGCAGGAATTACATCGAGAAGATGAAAAGGTTGCGACTTGGTGAAGGAGACGCCGCTGCCATTCAGAAGTTGTTCAAGCGGCTGCAGCAAACTAATAGAGATTTCTTCTATTTGTTTGACGTCGACGACGATTCTAGACTCCTAAATGTAATTTGGATACATCTTCGGAGTAGAGCAGCATACGAGGATTTTCACGACGTGGTGAGCTTCGATACCACTTACCTTGTGAATCAGTATAATATGCCATTTGGAACTGTCGTCGGCGTGAATCAGCACAATCAATCAATCTTACTCAGTTGTTATCTTTTGACAAACGAGATTGCCGAGTCCTTCAAGTGGTTTTTCAGAAATTGGCTTGAAGAAATGGGGGGTGTTCAGCCTATGGCTATATTGTCCGATCAAGATGAAAGTATAAGAATTGCAGTGAGGGAAATCATGCCAGAATCGATTCATCGCCTTTGTATATGGCATATAGTGGCCAAGGTGAAGATAAAGTTCAAGGGAAATCCTAAATTGACAGAATTGAGATCTGATTTCAATGCAATGATCTACGATAGCGTGAGCATTTCTGAGTTTGAATCCATGTGACTGCCTTTAAGGCTAAGTACGGTTTGGAAGATCATCGGTGGTTGAAGGGTCTGTTTGAGGAGAGGAGAGGGAAAATTGGGTGCCTGTATATTCTAATCACATTTTCTAGGCTGGAATGAATTCTACTCAAAGAAGTGAGTCTATGCATGCTTTTTTTGACCACTATATTAACTATAGGAGTACTTTGAAGAGCCTCGTCGAGCAATATGAAATCGCAGTCACGGAAAAGTTTCGAAAAGAACTTGGGGCGCAATATTTATCAAAATGCAGGCCAATTATATGCATGTCGAATTTCAAGTGGGAAGGCCAATTTGCAGCAGTTTACACTAACAATATTATGGTATTGATTCAGAATGAAGTTAAACAAATGTGGAGCTGCAATTTGAAACTTCTCTCTACGGTGGTTGGAGTATTAGAGAGGTACCAGGTTTCAGAAGTGGGGAGGTTGAAGCATTGGTATAGTAAAGTGTACAATTTCGAAGTTGAATATCGTTCTGTCGGTGAATATATTCAGTGCAATTGCAGGAAATTTGAGGTTAGGGGCATTTTTTGCTGTCTCATAATGAAGGTATTAGCCTTCAAAATATTCAAGTGATTAATGAGAGATACGTGATTAGGAGATGGAGGAAGGATGTGTACAGGCCACATTTTAGTATTTCTTTTGCAGGTGGCTATCCGATCATGACTGAGGAGTACAAAAGATATCAAGAAATGGAGAAGGAATTCAAATTATGCAGCGACTTGGCTCTTGATTCTGACGAGAAGATAAAGTTTGTAAAAGAACAAATTAATGCAATGAAAAAGCAGCTCATGAACTGGGATCCATCCACCACTGCGAAACTTAGCCGAGAAACAGCCCAAAGTGGACGCGAAGATGCTACTATTTTAGATCCATTGATTACTGCTCGCAAAGGAAGGCCAAGGGAGAATAGATTCAAGCATCCGGCTGAAATGATATCGCGTGGCTCGGGGGGTAGAGGCTCTAATTCAAGAGGAAGAGGTTTAACTACAAGGGGTCGTGGTAGAGGAAATTCTCGTGCGAGTCAAAATATTTTTGCTAAGTGATCGTTAGGCTTTGATACTTTTCTGGATTAAGTTGGAAATTTGAGTTTTCAGGAAGACTTTTGTTCTAATTGTTTTGTTGTTGTTACCTTTGTGTGGTAGTTGGTTGGCTTTCAGTGCATTAATGTGAAGTAGTTCTCTGTGTTTATGCCTTCAAATCTATGTGATGAGGCAATTTCATTTCGTCATAATCTTGATTAAAAATGTAGTAATACTTTGCTAGAGAACCTGTGATCTATCTTTTTTCTTCTTTTGCATGTTTTTTGTTTGCCAATAAATTCTTCTGTTGCCGTATTATTGTCAAACTTTTTGCATGATTATTTTATCTATAAACTAGTTTTTATTCAAATTGTTCAAATTGTTGCCGTGCAAAGCCAGCTGCATCAAATTGTTCAGGATTCAGGGTTAAACTATTTATTCCAAAATCTTAGACTAATAAATTTGTTCAAACTGATGAAGTATAAATTTGACTGGCAATAATTTTATGTTATAATTTCTAAATGTACACACTCATAAAATAATTTATGCTTCGATTGTAATATTTTATTGCTTAATAAAAATATGATATTGTTAAAATTTTACGTATTATTGCCTCTGATATATATATATATATATATATATATATATATATATATATATATATGAATCTAGTGTTAGGATATAATGAATAAAAATTATGATATTGTTAAAATTTTATATATTTTTTGGTTGGACGTGATATGCATAACTATTGAAATGAGGGATATATATAAAATCTTACGTGATATTTTTTAGTTGGATAATTCAAAATTTTAATTGATATATGTATAATAAAATACAGTTATTATTGGAGGGAAATAATCAAAAAGCGGGAATCAGAGGAGGGAGATGACTACCGCCTAATCATGTAGTATTTTTGGAGCCAAAAATTGTTAAGTAAGAGCCAAAATGATTAAGGGTAAAAAAGTAATTCAAAATATATGCTTTTATTAGAAAAACAAAAAAGTAATATGTTTGGGCCGGGTTTATGAACGGGCTGATTTTTGTCTGGACAAATTTTGTCCGAATAGCATCACTCTTATTCTTTATGTGAAACAACAGAAGGATTTGTAGATATGAAGTTGCAGTTGGATTCTTCTGTTCCAAAAAAATTAGTATTTCCTATCCCTAAAATCCTTTTTATATATTTGTTGTGGTTTAGGATGAAATGAAACACAATTTGAAAAAGAGAATCTCGTGTTATGAACCGGATAATTGATGTCCGGATCATATGAATTGTATGTGGCAAATGAAAATATGAACAAGGATCCTATTATGTGCGTAACATAAACTAGTATATATATGTGTTAGTCTAGTGGTAGTGGTTAATGATTAGATCAAAAGTCATAGGTTGAAGTTCATCGTCACGTGGTCCTTTTTTTTTTTTTGAATTCATGGGAATTCATAGCTGCTACTTTTGGTGCGCACTGGGTAAGTTTCCGTTCTTGTGCAGTAGTCTGTAAACCACACAAGGCAGGTAAACCACACCTTTCAATTACAGGTGAGACATGCTCGACCTATAGAAACGTCAGTGAGGATTGAACCTGAGACTGGGTCTCAGGCAGCCCACTCTACCATTAGGCCATCTCCAAGGGGACCACACGGTCTTTTATAATTTCTAGTAATGTTGAAGAAAAACATAAACTCGTATTTATAATTTTGTTGTAATTCGAGCTCAATGATTTTTTAAATCTAGTCTTCTTGTGTCTTAAATTTTGTGGGCTTTGGGACAACAAGTTATATTGGTAATATGGGCCAAGGCTGGGCTACAGAGAATAATTGGCCAAATTTTTGGAAATGCTCTTACAGATCCCATTATGACCATTTCGGTTTTTCTGTGCGACTCTCTACTAGTATTTCTTTCTTTTATTTGTGTCTCACAATTAGATTTAATAATTAATTATATTATTTAATAATTAATATTGTGATGATGAAATTAGTCCTAATAATATTTTTACTAGAAATGAATTTTAAAAAATTATACACCTTAATTATAGAATAATTATTTGTTACTTTGAAGGTTAATTTTAAATGCTAAAAATAATTGGGTTAGTTCATAACGTTTTATCGAATTCTCAAATTGCACATAGATTTTAAAAAATGTTTCAAAAATACATACTGTTTTAATTTTTGGCAATTTTTTACCGGCAACCCATTTCCCCAAATTCAATCTTAGGACTCGCTGAATAAGGGTTAGTTACTTGTAAATACATAACGTTTTATTGAATTCTCAAATTGCACACAGATTTAATAAAAAAACGTTTCAAAAATACACAACGTTTCAATTTTCAACAATTTTACTCCGGTGCCCGTTTTTCTCCAAACTAAATCCCGCGTGGCACCCGAACTTTCAACGATGGACTCGTCGGATATGGAAACTACGTCATTTTAAATTAAAAAAAAAGTCACAAAAATTCCACCACATCTTTCTTAGCAAATAAAATAAAATACATAAAAATTATTTCTCTCTCCATTCTTTTGTTCTTTATCTTCACCACCACCACCACCACCACCACCACAAGAATGCAAGGTCACCAACATCAACCCCGCTAGCCACATCTTCGATACCGTGAGATTTACCAAGAGGGCACGAAAAGGAGACGACGAGCTTAGTCGGAATAATCTTATACGGGAATAGAGGAGATTAGGGTGGGTTGCTATTAAAAGTAATATGAAAATCAAATCAAAGAAATAGGGGAAATGAAGCTGAAGCTTACATGGGGCTAACCGCGACGACGACGACAACAGTGGCGCGAGGCAAAAGGAGACGACGACAACCTTTTCTTTGGCTGCTGTTGTAACTAATCATAGAGGAGGGGTGAACGACGTATGTTTAATATTTGGCGAGTCCAGCGTGGCAACTCCAGTAGCCACGTAAGATTGAATTTGGGGGAAACAGGTTGCCTGTGCAAAATTGCCAAAAATTAAAACGGTATGCATTTTTGAAACATTTTTTAAAATCTGCGTGCAATTTGAGAATTCGATAAAACGTTATGAATTTACAAGTAATTAACCCCTTTTAATTTAAAACGACATAGTTTCAATATCCGACGAGTCCAGCGTGGCAAGTTCGGGTGCCACGCGGGATTTAATTTGGGGAAAAACGGGCACCAGAGTAAAATTGCTGAAAATTGAAACGTTGTGTATTTTTAAAACGTTTTTTAAATCTGTGTAATTTGAGAATTCGATAAAACATTAGCTATTTACAAGTAATTAACCCAAAATGATTATATATACAGTTAGCTATAAACTTTAGTCAATCCTAATTAACATTAACAAAATTAAATCAGAAGAGGATAAAACTAAAAGTATAATGAGACACATTTGGGATATCAAAAAGTGAAATAAATAATCTCTAGTACATTACGGTCCTGCTATGAATTATAAATATTATTTGTATCACATTATCTAATCGCATAAACTTGAATGCGACGCGTCGTACCCATGCGACTGCGCGTGGGCCTTGAGGTGCACGTGCTTCATTCACACGCAGCGCGTGGGGTGTACGCGCTTATTTATTTATTTATTTATTTATTTTTCCGATTTTTTTTTCTTATTTTCCAGTTTCGTCTTTTCTATTTTTTTTTTCATCTTTTATTTCAATTTTTTTTTAATTCTACTTTTTTTCACTTTTTTTTGTTTGCCTCTTCGTTTTTTTGTTTTCCACTTCTTTTTTGGTCAAGATTCGAGCGAGGGGAGCCGAAGGCCTCGGAGCAAGCCGAAAAAGTCCAAAATAGTGACCAATTATCCTTATATTAGTAATCGGAGCGAAGGCGGAGCCGTAAAATTGGAGCCGAAGGCGAAGAAAAAAAAAATCTGAAATTAAAAAAAAAAAACTGAAAAAAAAAAATTTGATCGGGTCAATAGTTCACATGGGAGTGTTTCTCTTATCTAATTATTGGATTATGTTTGTGATAGTATGGATAGAATGCTTGTTCTTCAGAATTGCGTGGGAAAAGACACGCAGGTGGCTAAAGATTCCTTTCCTCTTTTGAGCATCATCAATATTGGATCATTTTTCAGAGTTTGTCAGCTTGGCAAAAGAACAAGGTAGCAAAGTTGATGTTCAATGGCAATGTGAAAGCTAGAAACAAGATAATTTTCAAAGGTTTGTGTCCGGATTTGGTTAAATCTGAATGACATTATTATAAACATATGGAGATAGTCTAAGGCGGTGCTTTTCACTAATTTTTCCTATTTTTGAACCCCGCTTCTCTCCTAGAATCAATTAAGTTGGTCGATAGTGTAACTTGTCATTCTCTTTGTGTGCTATTTTGCTTGAATTTTGAGTATCCCTTATACTTATTTGTGCTCTCAAAAATTTTGCACGAAACTCGTGTTCGACTGTTTGGACTAATATCTTTTACTATTTGATTGATATTCCCTTCTGAAAATGAAGAAAGAAAAAGCACTTACTAATACTTAGAAGCCTCGGGCTCCATGATTAGCATTTTCTCATGTGTCAACTTGTTTTCTATTCTTCTTTATCTTTTTGAAAAATATTTTAGTTTGAACTTTTGACCCATTTTGTGGGGGGAAATGAATGACTAGTCTTTTCAGAAGGTAGCTTAATAGGCCTCTTTTTGGGACACAATCTTAATCTATAGTAGCAGTATAAATTATGCAGTCATGCAGGGAGCTAACCGATCAAAAAGTACCGTAACTTTTTATTTTTTGGCAAAAATGATTTTTTTGGACGGGCCCTGAGAAATATGACCATAACTTTTTTTTCCCGCAATTTTGCCCCTTTTTCGGGCCTGAAGTAAGTTTAATGAGCTTTTTGACACATCATGTACACGTGTACATGCCAAATAAGTACTTTTGCCACCTCATTTTTTTTTATGAAATGCATCATGATTGTACAGGAACTTGTACAATATTTTATAAATATTTCATCATATTGTGCTCTTAAAGTTTCTCATATAATATCTTTATTTTCTTTTTAATGTGTAAAGCAATCACATGTACGAATATAGTAGCCATATAAAACGAAGAGTTGATACTTTCTTTATTTGTGTAAAAATTAATTTGTGATTGAGTATTTAAGCAAAAAATCAATAAATTTGTAGAATTTAATAATTTATTTGTGTATATTGCCTATGTGAACACATTTGTGATATATTGGACTTGTACTTGTGTACAATATATGTTTAATTGTATACATTTTTTTAAGTATAAAAGTGAAAAAAAAATGTGGTGCCAAAATTGCTTATTTGGCATGTACACATGACAAAAAGTCCATTAAACTCACTTCGGACCGGAAAAAGGGGCTAAAATGCAGGAAAAAAAAGTTATGGTTCTTTTTTCAGTGCTTGTTCAAAAAAGTTATTTGGCCAAAACGTGAAAAGTTAGCTCTGATGCAGGCAAAAAATTATGAATGTGAATTCTTTTTTCTTCTAATTAAACTTCCAATATGTACGAAAATTCTTTACAAAAAATCACCAATTTATGAATATTTTAAATAAAATATTTCTCTTGTCTGACAATCGACTCGCCTACCTTGCAACTTATAGTGGGTTGGATTGGGATTATAACAAAATAATCGTCCGTCCCACATTAGAAGCTAAAAATAAGAGATTGGTACGAATAAATTAGAAAGAAAAAACAAACTGTGACCGAAAAAATTTAATTTGAAAAATTTTAGTCAAGTAATTCGAACCAAATAATATGATAACTCAATAAAACATGCCATGAACTAAGTGGATTGTCCCGACAGAAATTTCTAGTGGCAGGAGTGGTGTTAAAAAAACGGAGGCCGGGTGCGAATTCATAAATTTGAATCCCTTTATTCATAATTAATAATTAAATTAAAAGTACTTTATTCATAAATTTGGGCCTCTTTATTGAAGAAAGTTCAAAATTGATAAGAAAACGGAAGCCGGTGTGTATTCATAAATTTGGGCTCATTTATTCATAATTAAGAATCAAATCAAAAGTACTTGATTTATAAATTTGGATTCCTATATTAAAGAAAATTCGAAATTGATGCAAAAACTAAGTGAGGGAAATCAAACCTGCGACCTCCTTATTTATCAAATGCAATGATTAACCAATTGCGCTAGCTAGTAAGAACATGGTTATTAAATGAATTTAGAATGAATATATATATATGGAGTGATTCCCATGCAAACTCCCCTTAAAGTGAGAAATAGGAATTAATCTCCACCATTGATCTTATCTACATGAAGGGTCAAGATTTAGCTTGGTCAAAGCGGGTCAGAGCGGGTCAAACCCGGGTCAACCCGTTGACCTTTTTTTTTTTTTTTTTAACTGTCACACAAGATGCACCAATTCACATATTCGGATGCACAACTAAGTGTATTGAGATGCACAAGATTTTAAGTTTTTTTTTTATGTTTTTTTTTCGCTTTTTTTTAAGGTTAGGTCATATGCACCACATCATGTATTCATATGCACCACACTATATAATGAGATGCACCACTAAGTGCATTAAGATGCACTAGTTTTGTTTTCGTTTTTTTTTTTATTTTCGTAAAATATTGTGCATCTAGTTACACTATGTGGTGCATCTAGTTACACTGTGTGGTGCATCTAGTTACGCATTGTGGTGCATCCAATTTTTTTTCAGTTTTTTTTTTTTTTTTTTACAAATTCGGTGCATCTCATTATGTATAGTGGTGCATCCGAATATGTGAAATGGTGCATCTTGGGTGACTGTTTAAAAAAAAATTGAAAAAAAAAATTAAAATCTTGTGCATCTAAATGCACTTAGTGGTGCATCTAGTTATATAGAGTGGTGCTTCCGAATATGTGAAGTTGTGTGTTGGGAAATTTAAGTAAAAGTTTTGATTGATTCCAAAACCATCTAACCCCAACCGAGTAGATGTTGCCAGATCCTAATGTTAGTAGTTAGGCTCGCTGTTTGAGCATTGTTAAGATTTTATCTTTACAGGACTCCAGCTGAAGACGACAACAAGGCTTCACTCGGATAGAACATTAGTTGTGAAGAAGACAACTGAGCGTTCATCATATGAAGCATTGAGAAAGGAGGAAGTTACACTCAAGCGATAGAACATCAGTTGTAAGGAAAACAACTGAGCGTTCATCAGATGAGAAGTAGAAAGAGGGAAGAGAACATCAGATGAAAGAAAGTCATCCGAGCGTTCAACCCAACTGATCAGATACAAGGAAGACAACTGAGTGTTCAGTTTCAGAACATCAGTTGTAGTACATCAAACCAAGAAGATCAACATCATGAAGTTCAGATCAGCTGAGAGTTCAACTGTTAGCATTCAGACAGAACATCAGTTGAAGAACCAGTCAGATGTAGATCGAAAAATCTCAACCAACCTCTCCTTGATGAAAGTCTGACGTTGAGATTTGAATTTCAAATAAGGAAGTCACGTGAAGGTTTGACTCTCTGTCATTACCTCATTTGGCCCAACACAAGGCTGTCTCAGATGAAAAGCAGAAGCACGCAGTTGCCAAATCTGGAAAGTCTGCAGAAATGAGAGACAAGCCATCGCTTTCAAAGAACAGAGATCAACAGCTCCTCCAACGGCTAGTTGATTCTCTCCGCCTATAAATAGAGGCCTTCATTCACAGAGAAGAAGACAAGACACACACACGAGAAGAAACCTGAGAGCGAAAGAAAGAGCAAAATTCTTCACTAGCTGAACTGCATTCAATCTCTTAGAACATCACTTGTTGAGGGTTCTAGAGTTCTAGAGTTAGTTCCTGTGTCTTTAGATCGAACCTTGAGAACATCACTTAGTGAGAGTTCGTAGAGTGTTAGATCATAGCTCACTTCGTGTTCGAGCTTTTAGTTGGAACCCATCTTTTTCACACTTCCTCTCAAAAGGAGTGTTAGGACCCTACTCTTCCCGGAATTGAGTAGATAGGTTGTTTAGTACCCGAAAACTAAACTGTAAGGTTGATAAGTACCAGCAAACTTATCCTTAACGGTTGCACAGCCCGCGTAAGCTGTGTGGTTTGTCCAGAAGAACTTGGACAGAGTTGTGTGGACTCACAACTCCCCGTGGACGTAGGAGGTTTCTCCGAACCACGTAAATTTCTGTGTGCTTGAGTTTTTTTTTTCAGTTATTTTCTGCATATTCAACTGACAAACTAACCAGCATACAAACTATATCTTAGCATTCTCAACTGTCTTGGTTCTTGACCAACCGTGCATAAAAGCGTGAGTTAATTTTTACGAGTTAATTTCCACCACATTCCGCACAGCACATCACTTCCAACCGAGTGTTTCTTACTCGGTTGTGATTCCAACTGAGCTTCTTTACTCGGTTGATTTAGGGGGTTGTTTTAAAAAGTCTTATCTGGTGTATTCCCCCCCCCATACACCAGAACTCGTATCGGGACCATCAAGTGGTATCAGCCAGGTTCAAAAGACTACTGACTCTGTTTCACAAGGTGTGAATTCGAGGTGCTTTCTTCAGTGGTCAACTGAACAGATCTATTCTTCACGCTAGTGCATATTTGCTCGCATAGTTGTTCTGTTGTTGTGTGCAGATGAATGTCAAGGACAAGATCGTGGTCATGTTCTCGGTAGTAAATTATATATCCTAGAGGACATGGATGAAGAAGATCTTACTGTCGAAGCATCATAAGATGCAATAAGTACTCTCGTCCGGACCGATCATCATCAAAGAGAGAATCACTCGCACTCCTACAAATCCCAACGATGGGAATACAGTTGTGGAGTTTGTGGAGAAGCAGTCGGAAGACTACACTCCAGAGGAAGCCAAGGTGAGCCAGTTAGACATCTGGGCTCAGAGCACGATCATGTCAACTGTTGGACAAGATTACCTCCCTTGGATAGAAGAGTGCGAGACTGCCAAAGAGATGTGGGATATCTTGGCATTGCTGAGTGAAGGAAGCGACGAGACGAAGGAAAATAAGTTCTCACATGCATGCCAAGACTTCGACAACTTTTGTCTGAGAACTGATGAAACAATAGATCAGCTAGAGCTCCGGTTTATGGACATCATCAGAAGAATCCAGTCCATCCGAAGAGGAAAATACACCTTGAGAGAAATCAATCTCAAAGTGTTACAAGCTCTACCGGCTGAGTGGGATACCTTCACTAATATCCACGAGAGCCGAGCTGACCTTGGTGAGATGGGAACTGAAAGATTGTTCTCAATACTAAAGGGAAATGAGTACAAGGTGAACCGACGAAAATCTCAGTCCTCGGTCCAGACGAGTCGACATGAGGATGTTGGTTCAGTCACAAAGTCGGTGGCACTTCGAGCTGACTACTCCAAATCAAGAACATCGAGACCAACAAGATCTGCAGACACAACTGCAAAGGAGCCAAGCAGAGAGGAACTGCAGCAGAACATAGCCGCCCTGTCAAAGAAGCTGGCTGACATGGACACTCGGTTCGGCAAATACAAGAGGTTCTACAATTCTAACCGAACTCGAGACAACTCAAAGCCTGTGAACAACGGTTGCTTTGAATGCGGCAAGGAAGGACATTTCAAAGCAGATTGTCCAGACCTCTCGAAGAAAGAGAGAGAAGCGTTGAGGGTCAAGCAAGCTGGAAAGAACAAGGCCATGGTAGCAGAAGAAGCAGCTGACTACATGGACATCTTCACTGACACTGAAGATGAGGATGAGTTGACTTCTACCAACAACGCCATCAGTCAGGATCAATGCCTCATGGCACTTGGAACCGATCAAGATGATACTGAGGTACACTCTAATCCTGCTAAGTTGAATTCTTCCAATATTTCTAATATGCAGGAATCACTGGATGAAGAGTTGGAACCCTCATGGAGTGATTTTCAAGAACTCAGTGAGGAACTGCATCAGCAATCGGTTGAGTTTAAGAGTCTTCAAGTTCAGTTCGCCAAACTTGAAGATTCCTTAACCGAAAAGGACGATCTGATCATGAGCCAAACCGAGGAGATTGAGAATCTCAAGAGTCAACTGAATGAGGCTAAGGCTCCAACTGATGAGGAGTTGACGAAGCAGATCAAGGAGAAGCAAGATCAGTTGAAAAATCAAGAGGCTCAGATCGACCAGCTGATAAAGAAGTCAGATGAACAAACCAAGCAGATAACTGTCCTCCTCAAGGAGTTGCAAACTGAGAAGGACAACTTAATAAAGCTATATCAGTCATCCAAGATCATCGAGAATCTTATCAGTTACAGCCGACAGTTGGACGACGTGTCAGGACTCGGTTATGATGTAATCAAAGATACTGAAATTCCTCCAGCAACATTCATCAAAGCTGTGGAGATCAAGGTTGTCGAACCCAACACAGCTGAGTCTGAGTCTCCCCAAAGTAATCCAACCTCCACTTCTCAGCAAACTCAACCGACCAAGGCAACCACAACTGAGAAGGGAAAAGGAGCAGTAGATGGAGGACAGAATGTTCCAACCGAGTCAACCGATAAGAAACAGGTCGAACAGCTGGATATACACATGCCACAACATGAACCACCAACAGGGCATGAACAGCTACAGACAACATTCAGGGAGTTGGAATCAGAATCGGCCACAAAGATTCCAACATGGCGTCCGACCTCACAGACAAATTCAACAGGATAAGAATCGCCATCAAAACAGGGGGAAAGCCTCTCCTCCGAAAGCTCAGAATGGGAGAAATCCAACTCCTCCCAAGAAACAGAACATCACTACTAACAACAAGCCTAAGGATAACCGAGGTGTTGTTATAGTGGATGATGAAGGAAAAGTGATCTGGAATGATACATCCATCCGAGTATACAGGGAAAAGCGACTAACAGTTCCAGGAGGAACTGGTTCTAACCCTCCAGGACCCAACTAAAATTGGGGACCTAAGCGAGTTTCTCTTTGCAGGTACAGGAGAAACAGCTGAGGAAGAATAAATCGTCGACAACAATGTGTGTGATGGATAGTGGATGCTCGAAATACATGACATATCTGAAGGATTTGCTTGAAAGTTTCGTGGAGAAAGAAGGTCCATCAGTTACTTTTGGTGACAACTCTAAAGGTTACACTAGAGGTTACGGTACCCTTGAAACCAATCACGTTTCTATTTCTAATATTTCATATGTTGATGGATTGAAGCATAACTTGCTCTCCATCAGCCAATTATGTGATAATGGTTTCTCTGTCAAGTTTGATGCACATGGTTGCAGGGTTAAAAATGTCGGATCAAAGCAGGTCATATTGTTGGGAAATCGATCGCCAACCGGAAATGTCTACTATGCTGACTGGAACAGTAGTCTTCCTGATACCTGCTTGTTATCAAAGAGCAGTTCAGATGTGAGCTGGCTGTGGCACAAAAGACTCAACCATCTGAACTTCAAGACTATGAACCGACTTGCCAGACAAGAACATGCAAGAGGCATACCAAACCGAGTGTTTTCAACAACACATATCTGCAGTACATGCCAGTTGGGAAAGATCGCTAGATCCTCCTTCCGGTTGAAGACAACTCCCTCAACCGACCGAGTGCTACAGCTGATCCACATGGATCTCTTCGGGCCAGTTACACCAAAGAGCATGAATGGCAACGAGTATACCCTTGTTGTAACTGATGATTATTCCAGATACACGTGGACCATTTTCATGCGACACAAGAGTGAGACCAGAGATGAGCTACCCAAGCTGATGGATCGAATATCGAACCAACAAGAGATGAAAATTATCTCCATCCGATCAGATCGTGGAACCGAGTTTCTAAATGAAACCATCATTGAGTACTGCGATAAGCATGGAATTACTCATCAGACATCAGCTGCGCGTACTCCGCAACAGAATGGAGTAGCTGAGCGAAGAAACCGAACACTGAAAGATGCAGCTACATCCATGCTGACAAGCTCAGCTCTGCCAAAGAGATTTTGGGCTGAGGCCATCAACACAGCATGCTACACCCAGAACTGGTCTCTTCTAACCAAGCGGTTGGGAAAGACACCATACGAGCTATGGAGACGCAGGAAGCCAGATATTTCATATTTTCGCGTTTTTGGTTCTAAGTGTTATATTCACAACAATGGGAAGACTCAGTTGAAAACTTTTGATGCCAAGGCTTCGAAAGGCATATTCCTTGGATATGCTGCTCGAATCAAGGCTTATAGAGTTTTCAACAACAGCTCTCGTGTTGTGGAGATAACACCTCATGTTAGTTTTGATGAATCTACTTTTGAGTGCAGGGAACATGCTAAAGGACAACAGGCTGATCCACAAGTTCCACCTGCTCTCACCAGATCGCAAGCCCTAAGGGAAAAGAATTTAGCTGAACCACTGGTATGGGCAACCGAGGATGATGATCCATACTCCTCTGAAGATGAATGCGAGGACCCCAGCTCATCTCAAGGGGGAACTCCAGCTGATGCCTCTCCAACTGCATCAGAATCCGAAGCTCAACCAAGCCCGATTCAAAATGTTATCAATGTTGAGGATCCAGACTCAACAGCTCATCAATCGCCAATTCTGAAGACTCCAGCTCAGATCACGGAACAGCCACAGTTGGAAGAAGAAGGAAGACGCAACAGAAGATGGTATGAAGACCATTCCACAGACAACATCATCGGAGATCCAACCGAAGGTGTGCGTACAAGGAGCAGAGTTGCGGCTCAGGATTCAACCGAGGAAGATTCCAACACTTATGCCCAATATGCTGAGGAGTTGGCAGTTCTTGAGGAGTTCGAGCAAGCTGGAGATGTTGCCATGATTTCTTGCTTCGTAGCTGATGTGCCAGAACCGAAGAATGTTGTGGAAGCTCTCAACTGTATCTACTGGACAACAGCTATGCAAGAAGAACTGAATGAATTTCTACGCAACTGTGTATGGGAGTTGGTAGAAAGACCAAATGGTGTCAAAGTCATTGGATTAAAATGGATTTTCAAAAACAAAAGAGAGGCCATTGGAATCATCGTGAGGAATAAGGCAAGGTTGGTAGCTCAAGGATATTACCAATAAGAAGGAATCGATTTCGAGGACTTCTTCGCGCCGGTTGCAAGGCTGGAAGCCATCCGAATCTTTCTAGCCTATGCTGCATTTCACAAGTTCAAGGTCTATCAGATGGATGTGAAGTGTGCCTTCCTCAACGATGATATCAAGGAAGATGTATATGTTGAACAGCCTCCCGGTTTTGAAACTGGAGATGGAAGAGTGTACAAGTTGAAGAAAGCAATCTATGGTTTGAAACAAGCACCCAGGGCTTGGTATGACACTCTTTGTGGTTTTCTTCTGAACTCGGGTTTCAAACGAGGATCAGTTGACAAAACCCTGTTCACCATCAAAGTTGGAGAAGATATACTTGTTGTGCAAATCTACGTCGACGACATCATATTCGGTTCTAAATCGGAGGAACTGTGTGAAAAATTTTCAAATCTCATGAATGAGAAGTTCGAGATGTCGATGATGGGCGAGATGAACTACTTTCTTGGACTTCAAGTGAAGCAGTCACCAGAAGGGATATTTATCAATCAGTCCAAGTATACTAAGGAGCTCATCACCAAGTTCGAATTGCAGACAAGTAAGACAAGAAGGATCCTGATGAATACTAACTGGAAAATTGAACCTGGAACTGAGGAAAAGCTCGTAGATGCCAGTAAGTATAGAGGGATCATCGGTTCTTTGCTCTATCTAACCGCCAGTCGACCAGATATATCTTACGCGGTTGGAGTGTGTGCCCGGTTCCAAGTTCAACCGAGGGAAGCTCACATGTTCGCAGCAAAGAACATCATCAAGTATCTGAAGGGAACTGTAAATGTTGGGTTGTGATATCCAACCGACGACAACATCCAACTAACCGGATACTCAGATGCAGATCTAGCCGGAGATCTATTGGACAGGAAATCCACATCTGGACATTGTCAGTTCGTGGGAAGCAAGCTAGTTTCGTGGTTCTCCAAGAAATAAGCATGTGTTGCCACTTCTACAACCGAGTCAGAATATATGGCTGCCGGTAGCTGCTGCATGCAAGTGTTGTGGCTCAAGCAACAGTTGAGAGACTATGAAGTTGCAACTGGACAGGTTCCCATTCATTGCGATAGCTCCAGTGCCATTGCTATCTCTTTGAATCTTGTTCATCACTCTCGGACGAAGCACATCGACATCCGACATCATTTCATCCGAGACCATATTGAGAAGAAGGACGTTTCCATGGAGAAAATTCCAATCGAGATTCAGAGAGCTGATATCTTCACCAAACCTCTAGCCGAAGTGCGGTTCAAGATGCTATGTGATCTACTTGGATTGTTAGATCCACCTGATGAGGAACCAGCTGAGGTGAAGAGAAAGATATCCATCTGAGGGGGAAGCTCAGATGAAGGGGGAATCTCGGATGCAGATCGCCAACCGAAGACATCAGACGTCAGCTGAACAGACGAACTCGTGTCAGCTGATGGTATGCCGCAACAAGAGAACACAGCTGATTCCAACATCAGCTGGCAGGTAACATTTATGGCTGAAGGTGTTATGTTCTTAAATGAGAATGTTTGAAATAAATTCAAACATTCCTGAGCTAGTCAGTTACATTAAAATAGCCATCATGTCGCATTAAATGTAAAGTACGGCTGAACATCCATAGCCTACTTTATAGTGCGACTGGGCTGACAAGATAAACTGTACACCTTCTCACGCGCGGATTGGAACTCGGTACATGACATCAAGTCAAAGATAGTCAACAGTCACGTGATCTCAGTCGTTGATGGATTCGCGCCATTTAACCCCAGCTGTCGATCTCTACAGAGTCTAAAACCTATAAATAGCGGAAAATCAGGAAGTGATCTCTTACCTTCCTCATTCGTGTCTATCTTCTATATCTGTTCATCGTCTTCTCTGAGATTGTCTAACTATTTTCTGCAAAGGTTTTTCCCTTCCTTTCCTATATATATTCCTTTTGCAGTGATCATACATGGCACCCAAAAGCAAGAAAATGGCTTCATCTGGATCTTCCCTTGTCCCTACCTCATATGAAGAATCTTTCGACATGTTGGTGTCGAAGATCCACTTCGAGCAAATACTTTCCGATGAAGATCTAGAGTCACCGGTGTTGGCTCCCCTCGCCAATATACTCAGAGAGAATGGTCTCCTCGAATGGGCCAAGCTTTGCCCCTCCCACTTGCTCAGGCGACAAGTCGGGGAGTTCTACGTCAACTTGAATGCCCCCTTTGACAGCACAGAAGGAGTGTCTACGGAAGTCTCCTGTCGGCAACGAGACGTTCCGGCTAGGACCATTCGCCGTGTCACCTTCCCAATCGATGTTTCCAATGCCCTTCGCTACATCATCCCCGTCAACCACACCGCCACAAAATTTCTGGAGAACATAACCGACGAGCAGGCGGATGAGTTTCTGCAGAATGCTCTGATCGAGCCGGAGAAGTTGAGGAGCAACATGCAGAGGACGAAGCTGAAGCCAGAACATCGCCTGCTGTTCGATGTTGTTTCTAAGGTGGTGTTCGGTTACAGTGGTGCATTCGGCGACATCAGCCGACCCAAGTTGAAGCAGTTGGTGGCTTTGGAGCACCAACACCAGATCAACTGGTTTCAATACTTCCTAAACCAGTTGATGGTGGAGAAGTCGAAGATCTCCGAGACAACAACCAAGTCTGGAGAGAAGTTGTTGAGTGTGAAAGGGACGCTCAACTTCGGCTGCAAGATCTCAGCCTTGATCTTGCTCGCGACCAAGGATCACAACATGGTCTGGAATGACTGTGAGGAGACGCCTGTCAAAAAGTTGCTGCTGTTCCCAATAGTGAAGAAGGCACAAGAGGTGCTTAGGAGTGTGTACACTCCAAAGGAGAAGAAGGAGGTTGGAAAGTCTGCTGAGTCCACAACTGAGGGGGAACCAGCTGTCGCTCGCCCCGCCAAGTCCAAAGCCAGCTGAGGAGCAAGCTCCAGCTGAGGAGGAGGCACCGGTTGAGTCGGCACCTGCTGAGGAGCCATCCGAATCCAGCCGCTCAGCTGAGGCCGCCACGTTCGAGATTGTACCTCGTGCCACCGGAGCTGACGAGGCTGAGGGAATGGAGACGGATCTGACGTTAGACGCTTCTTCCTCATCTGAGGACGTTGAAGACGTACCCACCTCCCCCACGGCAGGAGTTGATGCCATACCGCCCCCAGAGCCTCTTGCTCTTTCTACCCAACCATAGCCAAATGTTCCGAGCACTTTGCTCGATGCCAACATTGTGACCGCTCCTTCGGCCAATATTGAGGAAACAATTGAAACCCCCCTCCCAACCGAATCCAATATTCCGAGCTCCCAGCTCGATGCCGATGTTGCGACCGACTTTTTGGCCAACATCGATGAACCTTTTGAACCTTTGCCATATAATCTTTCCCCATCCCCAATAAATGAAGAAGGTGATCTTCAGGCAGTTGCACTGGAGCACGAGGGCAGGGTGGCCTACTGCTTCCAGAAGCTGTTGGGCATGTTCCCTGAAGCTCGCAACATGCCAGTCTTCGCCACTCTGGGAACTGAGCTTTTGTACCAGTTCCACCTGATCTTCAGCCATTGGTACGTGAAAGAAGATACGATCAGGGTGCAGAGCTGGGACAGGCTAAAGTCAGATGAGTCCCGCATCCGAGCCTACTTCAACTACTCCAACCTGGAGGTGGCTTACAATAACAGGATTGCGCTGCTCACTCGTCGGCTGGACCAGAGCAGAGCTGAAGGCACAAACACCAGGGAGGCAGCTGGACAGGAGTGCATCGACTTTCTCGACAGCATGCTGATCAAGTCAGCTGACTTCATCGAGGATCTGGACGCAGCCTCCGCCGCAGCTAAGGAAGAAGAACAAGTGCTGCAACTGTACCTGGCCAACCGACAAGCCATGGCGACAGTTGAGCAACCAGCTCCAATTGACCAAGCCCCTCCAGCGGATCAGCCAGCACCCTCCTCTGACGAAATCTGTGAGCTGATTGCTGAGAGGGTGAACCAGTTGAGAACCGAGTTGCTTGCCAACCTCCAACAACATAAAGAAGATCAGTTGAAGGTGTTGGCAGCACAAGAAGTGAAGAACCAGCAACTGGTGGAGGAGAATGTTGCAATGAAGACCAAGCTGGAAGAATTCTCCTCCTCCACCAGTCAAGAAATGTCGGAGCTGAAGTCCACTCTGTTGGGATTGAAGTCTGAGCTGAACGTCTTCAAATCCTTGGCCGACTCCAATCTCGCCAAGTCCCAGCAAACCCAAGATGTTGAATGAGAGTCTCGCTTTGAGTCGCGATGGGCTGAGTTCGTGGCTTTTCAAACTGAGGTCATCAAGAACCTCTATACCTTGAAGAAAGCCGAACAAGAGCGCCAGGACTCTGCATTGGCGAAGAAGGTGGAGCTCGAGTGCGCGGTCGATGAACTCTTCAACCGCCTTCAACTTGCCGAAAATCAACTCACCTCTCTGGATGGTTCAGTAGCAAGCCTTGTTGCTGATGCCAAAAAGGGGGAAGAGAAGGAGACGGATGTTGTGGTGCAGGAAGAAGAAGAGACCCAAGCCGAAGGAGAGACGCCAGCTCAGGCAAAATCTCAACTGAAGAGGAGGTCTGCTCAGAGGAAGTCTGCTGCTCCCAAGTCAACCGAAGTCGGTGGAGCTCAAATGTCAAAAGACTTGGAGCAGGCAGAAAAGTTCGGAGTTTCTTACAGCTCCATAGCCGAGATCGCAGCCGAGCTGGATTCAGAACTCGACGGTATCACAACCGAAGAGTGCATTGCAGCTGCTAAGGCTATGGACGTTGAAGAAAAAGACTATATGAACCCAAGCTGGATAAGGAAGTTCGCCGCCAGCCAGGCGAGGAGGGTGAACCAGTTCGAAAAAGAGCTGAAGAATGTGACCCAGAACTTGGACCGCAACGTTGCCTCCCGCAGCCGACGCCGCATCAACAAATATCAATCAAAGGTGGAAGCTCGGTTGAAGCAACAAAGGTTGCCAGCGAAGTCCAAGGTCGAGAGTCGGTTCAGGCATGTTGATAAGTGGATGCCGACCGAATGGAATGAAGAATGGGAGCTGTTCAAGCAGAAGTTCGTGAACGACTTCTACTATAGGAAGGTTTACGCAACTGATGACCCGAGGAAAGCGTTCAAGGAGGCGCTGACCGAGTTGCACTCAGGGGATCCTGGCATGTTCATCCAGTTCAGGCGGGCTATGATTGAAGCCAACCTGGACTTGAACACAGTTCCAGTTCCCCAAAAGGTTACTTATCGGCCTCCCTTCCTCCCAGATTCTCGCAACCCGAACCGCACGAAGATTGCAGCCGAGGCAAGGCAGGTTTGCAAGGAGCATGGAGTGGACATTTCCAAGGAGTCAGCTGCGAAGAGGGAAATTTTTGTTAGGATTTTTAGTAAGTATGGGCTACAATTTTAGCTCAGTTAGTTTCAGAACAACTGTTGTAATTTTTGGCTTTTGTGCTTATCTCTGTAATCCTCAGTTGTAATGAAAACTACTCAGTTTCAGAACATCAGTTGTAGGACCTCAAACCAAGAAGATCAACAGCATGAAGTTCAGATCAGCTGAGAGTTCAACTGTTAGCATTCAGACAGAACATCAGTTGAAGAACCAGTCAGATGTAGATCGAAAAATCTCAACCAACCTCTCCTTGATGAAAGTCTGACGTTGAGATTTGAATTTCAAATAAGGAAGTCACGTGAAGGTTTGACTCTCTATCATTACCTCATTTAGCCCAATACAAGGCTGTCTCAGATGGAAAGCAGAAGCACGCAGTTGCCAAATCCGGAAAGTCTGCAGAAATGAGAGACAAGTCATCGCTTTCAAAGAACAGAGATCAACAGCTCCTCCAACGGCTAGTTGATTCTCTCTGCCTATAAATAGAGGCCTTCATTCACAGAGAAGAAGACAAGACACACACGCGAGAAGAAACCTGAGAGCGAAAGAAAGAGCAAAATTCTTCACGAGCTGAACTGCATTCAATCTCTTAAAACATCACTTGTTGAGGGTTCTAGAGTTCTAGAGTTAGTTCCTGTGTCTTTAGATCGAACCTTGAGAACATCACTTAGTGAGAGTTCGTAGAGTGTTAGATCATAGCTCACTTCGTGTTCGAGCTTTTAGTTGGAACCCATCTTTTTCACACTTCCTCTCAAAAGGAGTGTTAGGACCCTACTCTTCCCGAAATTGAGTAGATAGGTTGTTTAGTACCCGAAAACTAAACTGTAAGGTTGATAAGTACCAGCAAACTTATCCTTAACGGTTGCACAGCCCGCGTAAGCTGTGTGGTTTGTCTAGAAGAACTTGGACAGAGTTGTGTGGACTCACAACTCCCCGTGGACGTAGGAGGTTTCTCCGAACCACGTAAATTTCTGTGTGCTTGAGTTTTTTTGTCAGTTATTTCCTGCATATTCAACTAACAAACTAACCAGCATACAAACTGCATCTTAGCATTCTCAACTGTCTTGGTTCTTGACCAACCGTGCATAAAAGCGTGCATTAATTTTTACGAATTAATTTCCACCACATTCCGCACAGCACATCACTTCCAACCGAGTGTTTCTTACTCGGTTGTGATTCAACTGAGCTTCTTTACTCGGTTGAGTTATTTTTTAGGGGGTTGTTTTAAAAAGTCTTATCTGGTGTATTCCCCCCACCCATACACCAGAACTCGTATCGCGACCATCATTGTGCATCTTGGGTGACGGTTTAAAATAAAAATTGAAAAAAAAAAACTGAAAATTTTGTGCATCTAAATGCACTTAGTGGTGCATCTAGTTATATAGAGTGGTGCATCCGAATATGTGAAGTTGTACATCTTGGGTGACAGTTTATAAAAAATAAAAATAAAAAATAATCGAAAAAAAAAATCAACAGGTTGACCGGTTTGACCCGCTTTGACTTGGCCAAATCTTGACCCTCCATCACCAATAGATCTATGGTGGAGATCTATTCTCATTTCTTAGGATAAGATCTATTCTCATATGATCTATTTCCTATATATATATATATAGGAATGCACTCTTGTGAAAAGCCTCCTTATTCTAAAAAATGAGAATTAATCTCAACCACACATCTTTGCATGATGGATGGTCAAGATTTGATCCTGGTCAAAGCGGGTCAAAGCGGGTCAACTCGGGTCAACCCGTTGAAATTTTTTTTTGATTTTATTTGTTTATTTTTTTTTATTTTACGGTCAGACCATATGCACCGCACCATGCATTCATATGCACCACATAGTGTGATGAGATGCACCACTAGATGCATTGAGATGCACTGAACTTTGAGCGTTTATTTTTTATTTTTTATTTTTTATTTTTTTACGGTCAGATCATATGCACCGCTCCATGCATTCATATGCACCACACAGTGTGATGAGATGCACCACTAGATGCATTGAGATGCACCGAATTTCAGTTTTATAGTGTGGTGCATCTCGTTATATAGTGTGGTGCATATGAATACATTGTGTGGTGCATATGAATACAGTATAAAAAAAACAAAAAAAAAATAAAAAAAAATTGAAAAAAAAACGAAAAAAGAAAACGAAAATATTTTGCATCTCAATGAACTTAGTGGTGCATCTCGGTTGTATAGTGTGGTGCATATGAATACATGGTGCGGTGCATATGGCCTGACCATTAAAAAAAAAACGAAAAAAAGTCAACGGGTTGACCCGGTCCAATCTTGTCCATCCATCCCTTTTAAATCAATGGATGAGATTAATTCTCATTTTTTAGGATAAGGAGAGTTTTTATATGAACATAACTCTCTCTCTCTATATATATATACACACACACACATATACTATAGGGATCAATTAATTTTGGAGCCCTCGTTTTTTTGGAACCCTGTGCGGTCGAGCACCCTGGGCATGCCATAGAAACCGCCCTGCCTAGTGGGCCAGCAAAGTAAAGTTTCAAAAATCGATGTTGTGTGATGACAAGCTTGAGCAGACTTATTCAAGGTGATTTGTTGCTTTCAAAATTTGTGTTCATATTTTAGTGCCTAATAGAAAACAAGAGATCGAAAATTCTATATAGTCTACGATGGAGTGCTATAACTATAACCAACATTTCTCCAATTGAATGTGAGTATGACTTTTTCTTCACAATTTCTCTAATTGAAATACCTCTCAAATGACCCTACCAAAATGCTGCTACGTCAAATCAGTAATTGTAGTCTTATTTTGGATGATCTAATGGTAGAGTGAGCTGCATGAGACCAAACCAAAATAGTTTTAGATTCAAATCCATTAATGCTTCTATAGATCGAGTCGCACACTTGTTTTTGGAAAGTATTGTTTATCTATTTTGTGTGGCTTGCAGGCTATTGTAAAAACGGAGTTTATCCAGTGTGCACCTAAAGTAGCGGCAATGGTTTTTATCAGTATGCACCCCAAGCATCGGGTGCGGGTTTCTACGATGTTGAGAAAAAAACCAATGATTGTAGTAAAGATAACTGATGAAATTATAATATCAAGGCCAGGGACGGAGCTATGTGTCGGGGGGGGGGGGGGGCACGTGCCCCCACAGTTTTTAATTTTTTTTTTACTAGTATATATATATAATAGAGGTAATCCATCCATATAGCCACTTTGATTAGGTTGACTACAATAGTTGTCAAGGAATTTAATATGGTTAAATTGTAGCCAAAAATGTGTTTTTTGGACAAAATACCCCTTCCTTTCACTTTTTCTTCTTTTCTCTCTCTTCTTTATCTCTTTTTCCTCTTTTCTTTCTTATCTTTTATTCTTCTCCATCTCGTTTTTTTTTCTTCCTACTTCTTTTCTTCTTCATTTTTTTTTGTTCTCTTCTTCCTGTCGCTCCGTCGCTGCCGCTTTCCCTCTCTCGCCGCCGCCCTGCGCCCCTCTCGACGTTGCCGCCGTCGCCCTGCGCTCCTTCCCTCCGCCGTCGCTCTCGCTCTCTAGATCTGCTGTCGCCACTGCCGTCGCCCCTCCCGTCGCCGCCGCCGTCACCCTGCGCCCCTTCCCGTCGCCGTCGCTCTCTCTCTCTAGATCTGTTGCGGCCACCACCGTCGCCATTTTCTCCTCTTTAGTTGCATTGGATATCTCTAATCTATATAGTTGCATTTGATGATTTTGTACTTTGATTTTGGAGAAATGGGCTTTCCGCAATTAATTTGATGATTTGTGTTTTATAAAGCTTTTTTGATGATTTGTATAAAGCTATGCTCGCAAAGATGGGCTAATTTGGAGGCTGATCCTAATCAATTAGTACTCATAATCTTTGGTAGCAAAATGTCAATTAATCGATCTTCTCTATTTTCACACCTTTTGTTGAAAATCTTCAACGACCTCAACTTTTCTGGCTGATGCACTGTTTCTCTGTCTCTCTCTCTCTGTGTCTTGCAGATGCAAGTTAATGGAAGCTGTAATCATAAGTTATTTACACGTTGTTTTTTTTGGTACGCCTTACGAATTTAGTAAATTCGTAATGCTAAGTGTTACGAATTTGATGGATTCTTAATATAAAATGTTACGAAGTTAACAAATTCGTAATATGAAATTGATTAATTCGTTGCAAAGAAATTGACGATGTTGATGTTACGAATTTGAGGAATTCATAATCTGTTATGTTACGAATTTATTAATTTCGTAATATGAAAAAATCAACGATTGATGATATTGTTGTTACAAATTGTATGAATTCGTAATGTCTTATGTTACGAATGTATGAAATTCGTAACACAAAATTAAAGATTGTTTTTGTGTTACGATTTGTTGTTTTCGTAACTGATTTATTACTATTTGTTGATTTCGTAACAAAACGATTTGTTACGATTTTATTTTGGTGTTACGACTTGTTTGTTTTCGTAACTGCTTTTATCATGTAGTGTGGTGTTACGAAATCATAAATTGGTAATAGAAAAACAAGACACATTTGATTCGAAATATTGAATTCGTAACATGGAATTATGACAAACTGATACGAATTCATAAGATCGTAACATAAAATTATGACAAAGTGATACGAAATTATAGATTCGTAACAGAGAAACAAGGCATATTGATACGAAATGTAAAATTCGTAATAGAGAAACAAGATACGAAATGTAAAATTCGTAACATGGAACTGATACGAAATGATAAAATCTTAACAGAAAGTCAAGGTATAGTGATATGAAATGACAAAATCGTAAATGGAATCAAGGCATACAGAAACAAAATGCCAAAATCTTAACAGGAAGTCAAGGCATAGTGATACGAAATGCCAAAATCGTAATCTGTTATGTTAAGAATTTATTAATTTCGTAATACGAAATCAACGATTGATGATATTGTTGTTACGAATTATATGAATTCGTAATATCTTATGTTACGAATGTATGAAATTTGTAACACAAATTAAAGATTATTTTTGTGTTACAATTTGTTATTTTCGTAACTGATTTATTACTATTTGTTGATTTCGTAACGATACGATTTGTTACGATTTTGTTTTGGTGTTACGACTTATTTGTTTTCGTAATTGCTTTATCATGTAGCGTGGTGTTACGAAATCATAAATTGGTAATAGAGAAACAAGACACATTTGATTCGAAATATTGAATTCGTAACATGGAATCATGACAAACTGATACGAATTCATAAGATCGTAACATGGAATTATGACAAAGTGATACGAAATCATAAATTCGTAACAGAGAAACAAGGCATATTGATACGAAATGTAAAATTCGTAACAGAGAAAGAAGATTCGAAATGTAAAATTCGTAACATGGAACTGATATAAAATGATAAAATCTTAACAGAAAGTCAAGGCATAGTGATACGAAATGACAAAATCGTAACAGAATATTCAATACGAATGCTAATTTCGTAACATAACATGATTCGGTGGTGCTTGGCGGCAAGATTCTTCCGCTTGAATATCCATTCTATCTGTAATAAACAAAAAATTAAACTAATTCAGTATTTTAGAATATGTAACACATGTTACGAAATTATAATTTCGTAACTTCAAATAAACATATGAAAATGCAACGTTAGTTACAAATTTTAAAATTTGCAACATCATATACTTAACAATTTCAGTTTCGAAACCTTCAAATAGCCACAAATATGTTGCGAAATTATAATTTCGCAACATGTTATAACTCAAATTCAAAAAGCGTGATACGAAAATATGAATTAGCAACAGATTATTCAATACAAATGCTAATTTCGTAACATAAAATGATTCATTTCGGAACCTTCAAAAAGCCTTAAACATGTTGCGAAATTATAAATTCGTAACTTCAAATTAACGAATCAAAATGCATAGTTAGTGATGGTCCCGATACGAGTTACTGGTGTATGGGGGGGGATACACCAGTTAGGATTTTTCAACTTTCGAAAAACTTAACACTTGAAATCAACTTCAATTGAGTAAAGGGCTCAGTTGGGATTTCACAGCTGAGTAAGCAACCTCAGCTGGAAGAGTGGTGCTATGCGGAATATGGTGGAAAATGAACTCGTAAAAACAAACTCACGCTTTTATGCACGGTTGGTCAAAACCAAAACTGTTGAGGTGAAAGTATGCAGATTGTATGCGGTAAGTTTGTCAGATGAGATATGCAAAATAATGACTGAACACAAATAAACACGACACACAAGATTTACGTGGTTCGGAGAGAACTCCTACGTCCACGGGGAGATGTGAGTCCACACACCTCAGTCCAAGTTCTTCTGGACAGTTCCACTCAGCTTACGCGGGCTGAGCAACCGTTACAGTTTAGTTTCCGGGCACTAAACAGCCTAAGTCAAGTTTGCGGGTACCTGACGACCTAACTACTCAATTACAGGAAGAGTAAGGTCCTAGCACACTTTTTAGGGTGTGAGAATGGGTAGGATTTCCAACTACAGCTCGATCACGAATGAGAGCTGGATCTAAGGCTTGAACGAATAAACACTCAATCTAAGATCAAAAACAATTTCGATCTCTAGGAACCCTCAGCTACTAATGTTCTCTCAAATTGGAACTCTCAGCTGTTGATGCTCTTAGATGATGATTTTGCAGATTTGCTTTTTGCTTTGATTTCTCTCGAGAAAGCTCTTAAATTTTTCGTCGTCTATTTTTCTTCTATCTCTCTCGAATGAGAGAATGCCTCTATTTATAGGCGGAGAGAATCAACTAGCCGTTGGAGGAGCAGTTGATCTCTGATCGGTTGAAAGCGATGGCTTGTCTCTCATCTCTGCAGACTTTCCCGATATGGCATCTGTGCTCTTCTGCTTTTCATCTGAGACAACCTTGTGTTGGGCCAGATGGGGTAATGACTGAACGGTCAAACCCTCATGTGACTTCCTTTTGAAATTCAAATCTTTGACAGTCAACTTCGGTTTGTCGGTTGAAAGTCCTGACCTTCATTTGAGTGATCTTCAGCTGATGTTCCGATCTGTCGAGCTCTCAGCTGACTTTGAACTTCAAACAGTTGAACTCTTTGTTTGGATTCTATAACTGAGGTTCTGAAACTGAACACTCAGTTGTCTTCCTTGTATTTACTCAGTTGGGTTTGAACCCTCAGACGATTTCCTTTTCATCTGATGTTCTCTTCCTTTCAACTGTTTCTCATCTGATGATCGCTCAGTTGGTTTTCAACTGATGTTTTGAAAACTTCCCCTTGTTTGCATCTGAACAAATGAACTCTCAGTTGTCTTTCTTCACAACTGATGTTCTGTCTGAGTGACGCCTTGTTGCCATCTTCAGCTGGAGACCTGTAAAGATAAAATCTTAACTTTGCTCAAACAGCGAGCCTAAACTCTAACATTAGGTTCTGGCAACATCTACTCGGTTGGGGTCAGCCGGTTTTGGAATTCATCAAAACTTATACTAATAAATTTCCCAACAGTTAGTTACGAATTTCACAATTCGTAACACTATATACGAATTGTGTTACGAATTGTGAAATTCACAACATTATATACCTAAAAATTTTAGATTCGAAACCTTCAAAAATCCTCAAACATGTTGCGAACTTGTAATTTCGCAACAGTTTATGACCGAAATTCCAAAAACGTGATACGAAAATATGAATTAGCAACAGATTATTCAATACGAAATTTGTATAGTTTGTTGCGAATTGTTAAATTCGCAACATTATATTCTTAAAAATTTTAGTTTCGGAACCTTCAAATAGTCCCAAACGTGTTGGAAATTGTAATTTCGTAACGTCAAATAAACGAATGAAAATGCACAGGTAGTTACGAATTTCACAATTCGTTACACTATATACGGAATTCGTATATTTTTGTTGCGAACTGTGAAATTCGCAACATCATATACTTAACAAATAGACACAAACATGTAACAAAATTGTAATTCCGTAACATGTTATAACCAAAATTCCAAAAACGTGATACGAAAATATGAATTAGCAACAGATTATTCAATACGAAATTCGTATATTTTGTTGCGAATTGTTAAATTTGCAACATTATATTTTTAAAATTTTTAGTTTCGAAACCTTCAAATAGTCTCAAACGTGTTGCGAAATTGTAATTTCATAACGTCAAATAAACGAATGAAAATGTACAGGTAGTTACGAATTTCACAGTTCACTACACTATATACGAATTGTGTTACGAATTGTGAAATTCACAACATTATACAGCTAAAAATTTTAGATTCGAAACATTGAAAAAGCCTCAAGCATGTTGCAAAATTGTAATTTCGTAACATGCTATTACCAAAATTCCAACAAACATGTTACGAATTTCAAATCTGAACAGATCTGGGAAAAATCGTAAAACACCCCAATACATCCAAATCGACCGAAAATCACCCCAAATATACCACGAATCACCAGGAATCTTATGAACGCTTGTAAATCATCAAAAACAAATACAAAAACAGCATTATTTCCGGCTAGATCTAGAATTTTTCTAGAGAGAGAAAGATGGAGAAAGAGAAATAAAATCGAGAAAGAGAGTAGGGAAGATCTCGAACCTTAGTTCTCTCGAGAATATTACGAGCTCCATGGTGGTTTGGGATGGCAGCAGCGGTGACGACGGCGGATGAGGTGGTGGCGGGGTTCTAGGGAGAGAAAGATGGAGAAAGAGAAAGAGAGTAGGGAAGATCTCGAACCTTGGCTCTATCGAGAATATTACGAGCTCCATGGTGGTTTGGAGGTGGCGCGACGGTGGAAATGGCGGTGGCGGAGGAGAGGAGGTAGTAGGCTGAGAGAATTTTTAGAGAGAGAGAGAGAGAGAGAGAGAATGAAGGGGTGGAGTGTTACAGAGAGAATTTGTGAGAGAGAGAAAGTAGCTACGGTTTTTGAAAGCAAAATGGTAAATAAATGGGTTTTATGTTTTTGGATGAGTAAGGGTATAATTGTCCAAAAGTCATGAATTTAGCTAGAATTTTACCATATTATGTTGCATGACAACTATTGTAATCTAAGGGGGAATTTTGCTGTATTACTCCTTCACTCTATATAATATTTATATTTACAAATAGTATATTTATTAACTAAATTATACTATATCAAACATTTTGTATATGTATTAACTAAAGTAATAGAAATCCTTCCTCTTCTTGTTTCACCCAATTCCTCCCGCTACTACTACTTGCTCCCGATTTATCATCTTTTTTATTAGTCAAAATCAAATGTCTTCTACAATAATATAAATATTTATTAAATAAATAAATAAATAAAATAAAATATCTTCTAAGAGATTGTCCCCCGTATAAATAAATAAAATATGCTATTAATATGTTTGGAAGATTAAAATAGTAGTGTGGAGCTCTTGCACAAAAGATGATAGAGATGAAAAAGCGTGAGGTATATCCATTGATTTTTTTGCTTATAACATTTCCTCATAAATATTTATTGATAGTTTGATTATATATATATATATTGAGATATAAGCTTTTGATAATGTTATAATGAGTCAATCAAAATTCATATGTTTCAATTGTAATAGAGTTGAATTATTATATAACAAAAATAAATTCTTAATGTATTTTATACTAATAATTAATTTGTGCCCCCACACTGAAAAATTTCTGGATCCGTCACTGATCAAGGCATATGGTTAATTTTCATAAATATATTTTCACTAAATTTATGATGCATTGTCTTGATATTTTACACACATATACAGGATCATATTAGAGATGAAGCCAATAATATATGATTCTGTTTTTGTTATATACTTAAGCATATATCGATAATATGATTAATCATTATAAACAATAACTAATGAGCTTATACACGACATAAAAAATCCACCACTAGCTGGATAAAATCACAAAACCGAATATATGCTCAAGTATTAGAAGTAAAAGAAAGAGTCAAGAATGAGGTGCTAATTATGTGTGAATGATATAATGCCATGTTTTGTCACAAATATCGTCAATTATTAGATCAGTTCATAAATGCACCATGAATAATTGACCCAAAACTCAACTAATTGGACTTACAGCCAAGAAAATCGAGGCAGAGAACCTTCCATCTCACACTATAAAAGTAGCACCTTCCACTCATAATTTTCTCATCACACTAAGCAAATCATTCATTTCAATCAATCTTCAATTTTTCTATTTCATTATTCAAAAATCATACATATAGCAGTAATGGGTGCCATCACTTATGATACCGAGATCCCTTCCTCGATCCCGGCCGCTAAGGTCTTTAAGGCCGTGGTGCTCGACGCCGACACCCTCATTCCTAAGATCATGCCTCAGGCCATCAACAAGGTCGAGATCTTGGAAGGAGATGGTGGCGTCGGAACCGTCAAGGTTATCCATTTTGGCGAAGGGAGCCAGTACAAGAGCGTCAAGCAACGAGTCGATGCTATCGACAAGGAAAACTTGACCCACACCTATAGCATCATCGAAGGTGATGCTGTTTCAGATATCATTGAATCCATCACTTATCACATCAAAATTGTGCCAACCGAAGAAGGGGGATGCATTGTGAAGAATAGGAGCATTTACAACACAAAGGGTGATGCTGAGATTAGTGAGGAGAAGATCAAGGAAGGGAAAGAGAAGGCATCGGCTATGTTCAAGGCTATTGAGGCTTACCTCCAAGCCAATCCCGACTACTAAAATAGTCGGTGACAGAGTATTTCATCTTCTATACTCATATATCAAGATACGCAGTATCTATATATAGATCATAATGGATAGAAGATGGAATACAGTTTGAAACAGAGGATTGCGTGTGAGACTATAGGCTTAATAGCATTGAATGATGTTAATTACTTGTGTGGTTTCGAATTTGTGGTGAGTGATGCTATTGTATTGAATTTGTGTTGTACTACATTGAGAAGCATAATAATTCACGTTTAATTTCGTTGAAATGTCAAAGTAAATTGGTTACACTTATTTTCTACCTTTTTTCTTTTTTAGTAGGGCTTTGGGAGGAATGGAATTAGTGTATGTTTAGTTCAAATGGAAGAATGGAATGAGATTACCGGAATGATTACATTAACTGTTACATTTATTGGGTATTTGGTTCAACAATGTAAATGAATCATTTTGAAAGAGAAATGAATCCAGAGCCGAAATGATTTTGTTACTTCTCTAGTTTGAAAGTAGCATTTTGAAGGTTTATATTACCTTCAAATAAGAGTAATGATTAACCTAATATTCAAACTAAACAATAAATAATGGATTTATTGAATCTTTTACCATGCTCCAAAAAACTTCAACCAAACATGAGTACCAATTTTTAGTTCTTAATTATTATGTTTCTTTTATAGTAGTACCAAATATTATTTAAATGTCATGTGAGTTGACGTGTATAGTCCAAATTCAATGTGGCTGCCACATATCCACCTAACCAGTCCATTCACATCATTTAAAAGTCATTGAAACACGTTTTCAGATAAAAATCCACCCAAACAGACTTCAGATATTGTGAAATAAAAACATCGAAGATGTTTTCCATGAGTGGAGGAGGATTCTTAGAAAATATTTGTTAATTGTGAAATTTGAGTTCGAAGTTGCACAACATGGTCAAACAAAAGTTCCAAGGTGGAGATTCATTGCAAATGGGTCGATTTGCAAATGGATTGATTCGGGAATTTCTTTGCATATTTTCTTTTGGAGGGCATTTCTTTATAAATTTATGCGAGAGATAGAAAGGATCTTCTTGTTTATTACTCCCTCCTTATCTTTTTATTAGAGCTCATTTTACCTTATTTAGATGTATCTTTTCATCAAGTGCATTTTCTAAATTGGAAATGCACCATATAATAAATACCGCACTATAACTTATAAATTACGTATATGCTACTAAAAAGCAATTAATTACATTCTCTCTCCTACTTGATGTGACACAAGTACCCCTAAAAAGTTACTTGAAGGATAATACTATAATGCATTGTGTAAAATATTATTGAAAGGTAATTAATAAAATGCATATAATACAATATTATTAGTATTGATTTATTTATTACTGAAATGTATATACTCTCTCCGCACGCGAAAAAGTACCCTACTTACCTCTTTTTTTTGTACACCAAAAAATGCTTCATTTCACTTTATGAACTTTTACACCCTAAAAAATCTCTGTTATTTACACCATTTGCCATTAACTTTACACACTCATTTAATTAGCCCAACTTAATTAAGACTCTAATCTACTACTAATGATGACCCAACCCATCTTCACCTCCCAGCCCAATTCTCACTATTCATTGTCCTCCCTAAATCGAGAACTCTCAATCTCCGCTGCCTCTCAATCTTCATCATTCCTTAATCTTTCCGATGGAAAGCTTCCATCATCCGCCTCCTCCCTTCAATCGCCCCTCAATCTCTCCGTCGCACCTCAATCTCTTCGATGAACTGCCTATCTCTGAAAACGAGGACATATTCACACGGCGGCGGCGGCTGCGACAAGGACATATTCTCCGACCGCCACAAATCCTCCATCTCGCCGCCGCGAACGCTACGATCCCGTTGTCGTCGACCCTATGGAAAGAGCTGAGCAACTATAGAAAATGGGGCTGGAACACGTAGTCTTCGGCATTGTCACGTCGGCAAAGCTATGGAAGCAGCGGAATGAGCACACCAAGCTGTGGTGTTGACCACAACCAACAAAGATTCAATTCCGATCTCTAATTTTGGGTCGAAATATGAAACGGTGGTGCTGGAAACACTACTCACCGTCCACAAATTCTGATTGTCGGAATCTGGCTACGAAGCGTTCATGGCTATGGATGGCTTCAAGCTGATGAAGAATGCCCAAATTTCAGCCTTTTGATTCCCCATATTTTAGTTTCATCGCTGATGAACAATGCCAAATTTTCATCTTTTTCATTACAACTTTTCATTCCCAAATATCAATCTCTTCGATTAAGTACAGTAAAAAAGTCTGTTCCTTCGAATCTTAAAAGTAAAATATGTCAACTTTAATTTTCCATTAATAAAATTCGCAATCACCCACTCACCCTCATTTTAATTAAAGCAGCCAAGCACTAATTGCATTCAAAAATCCAAGATTAACACTATCCCTACAAGTCTTTTTACCCCACTCACTACAACTTTACTAACTTTCTTAATCCCCATGCCCAGCCGCCATTGGGGCATTTTTTTGCGTACGGAGGGAGTATTTGGGAAGTGTGTGTTTAAATTTGTGTGACTTCCTCTCATGGAAAGACTTGATTTTTTGTGTGTTTAAATTTGTGTGACTTCCTCTCGACTTCCATGATTGTTGTGGATTCATGTTGCAGTGTATTAAGAAACAATCTTTAATGCATCATATGAAAGTTCATAATGTATTATTATAAATAATTTAATTAATTGTAAGATGATGCAATATATATTACCATATTAATTTAGATATGTTATGCATTTAATAAATAAAATGCAACGCATTATTAATTTCGGTTCTAATTAATAGACTGAATGGTTAGGAAGAATTTAATTTTTATTTGGATTGTGCCCATGATTGTCCATTACGTGGGTAGTGGAGGTAAAATTTTGGTTTGGTTCGATTATGCCCTCATCCCATACGAAATCAATGCTTAAAATGAAATTCAGTAGATTTTATTTTAAATCTCGACCACTCATTATGGGATAATAAGGGTTTGGATTGGTATTTCTTAAGAGAACTTTACAGGGAAACTCACCTCTATATATATATACTCCCTCCCCCCAAATTATGCACAGTTTTTTTTTTTTTTTTTTTGTTTGTCCCCCAAAATTTTGTATAGTCCATTTTAGGAAATAACTCTTCCATTTAATACCCTTATAATATGGATTTCATCTCCACTTACATCTATTTTTTTTCTACTTTCTGATTTTTTTTTTAAATTCTGTAACCCCAAAACTATGCATAATTTTGGGGATCGGAAGAAGAGTATATACATAAAAAATGGCCCCCAATTTTTTTTAAGCCATAAGCACCGGCCTCTTGAGTCTTGAGCCTATGCTGACGTAGGCCTGCATATCATAAGTGATGGCAACCATGATTAGTTGAAGTAAAATACGAAAATGAGTAAAAGACGGAAGATTTAGGTAATGGCTTAGTGAGATGGGGAAATGAGAGAAGCTGAGCTCCCTATTTGTATAGCTTATAATCGAAAAAAATAGTTGACTAGAATGCATGCATGCATGCTCTAGAATTTCATGTATTATTAGTTTCATTTTACCACCGATAGTATTTTTCGTTTCTCTTTTTATTCAAGTACGGCTGGCATTTCGTTTTGTTTATTTACTCATAATTATTTGTTAGGGGTGCTTCTGCACTTTTGCATGGATTTCTAGTTTAATTTGCCGACCTATATATGATACTCCACTTACATGCACATTGCATGTATGCGTGAAAGTCGTGTGTTTTTGTCTGCTTTCTAACTGAATTAATAATTATAATACCCTAGTAAGTGTGAAGGGTATGACTTAAAATAATGTGTCCAGTCCTTGATAGAATAGTCAAACAGAGATTAAAAAAAAATCACAAAACCGACATTTTCTCAAGTAGTAAGAGAAAGAGTCAAGATTGAGGTGCTAACAATTTGTGAATGATACAATGCCATGTTTGCCAAACTAATATTGATTCAATTCATAAATGCACCTTGAATAATTGACCTAAAATTCAACTAATTGGGCTTACAACCAAGAAAATCGACGTAGAGAACCTTCCATCCCACACTATAAAAGTAGTACCTTCCACTCTTAAATTTTCTCATCACACTAACACTAAGCAAATCATTCATTTCAATCAATCTTGAATTTTTATATATCACTATTCAAAAATCATACATATAGTAGCAATGGGTGCCATCACTTACGATACCGAAATCCCTTCCTCGATCCCGGCCGCTAAGGTCTTTAAGGCCGTGGTGCTCGACGCCGACACCCTCATTCCCAAGATTATGCCTCAGGCCATCAAGAACGTCGAGATCGTGGAAGGAGATGGTGGGGTCGGCACCATCAAGGTTATCCATTTTGGCGAAGGGAGCCAGTATAAGAGCGTCAAGCAACGGGTCGATGCTATTGATAAGGAAAACTTGACCCATACCTATAGCATCATTGAGGGTGATGCTATTTCAGATATCATTGAATCCATCACTTATCATATCAAAATTGTGCCAACCGAAGGAGGAGGATGCATTGTTAAGAACAGGAGCATTTACAACACAAAGGGCGATGCTAAGATTAGTGAGGAGAAGATCAAGGAAGGGAAAGACAAGGCCTCGGCTATGTTCAAGGCTATTGAGGCTTACCTCCAAGCCAATCCCGACTACTAAAAGAGTCGGTGACAGACTGTTTCATCTTCTATTCTCGTATGTCAATATACGTAGTATCTATATATGGAATTATGGATCATAATGGATAGAAGATGGAATACAGTTTGAAACAGAGGATTGTGTGTGAGACTATAGGCTTATAAATAGCATTGAGTGATGGTAATTAATTACTTGTGTGGTTTTCGAATTTGTGGTGAGTGATACTATTGTATCAAATTTGTGCTGTACTACATGGAGAAGCATAATAATTCACGTTCAATTGGAAATGTTAAAGAAAAGTTGGTTACATTTATTTTTTGCGTTTTTCCCTTTTTAGTAGGCTTTGAGAGTACTGCGGATTGAACACCAAATCTCTCCATTTTGATACTAAACGAGAAAATATAAAAGAGGTCGACGAACTAACTCATCTAGCCATACAAGTACAACATGACTCTCAAGTCTCATCTATCGAATGCTAATTTACATGATTATACCATATATCGAACTTATGATGCAATGAAGAATTTTAGTCCAGTTAGTGAGCAGCAATATCTAGAAAATAAAAATTTTCAAATAATTTAAATGAAACATTATTTAGTTTTTATTTTATTATATTGTATTGTTTGGTAAATTTGTTTTATATGATAAGAGTTAGTCTCCTGTGCAACCGGTCTCACAATGTGAGACCAGCGCGTGACGCGTGCAATGCACGCACGCGCTTCCCACGCGCAGCGCATGTTGTGCACGTGTCCATTATTTATTTTTGGAATATATATACATACATACATATATATATATATGCACCACTAAGTATATTTATATGTACTAAACTGTATAATGAGATGCACCACTAAGTATATTAAGATGGACCAATTTTTTTATTTTATTTTTTTTATTTTTTTTAATTTCAGTAATTTTTTTTCGAGCTACACTTTCGGCTCCGATTTCAAATTATAGATAATCATAGTGGCGACATTCATGTCCTTCAGCTCGCTTCGAGGCCTTCGACTCCCCTCGCTTGACTCTCAAAATAAAAGGAAAAAAAAAAACACAGTGTGGTTCATCTCGTTACACATGGTTGTGCATCTAATTACACATGTGGTGCAACTAAAAAACATAGGAGATAAATATTAATAAAAATTAAAAACTGGTGCATCTCATTATACAATGTAGTGCATATAAAATTAAACACGTTGTGGTGCATATGAACTGACCGTAAAAAAAGAAAAAGAAAAACAAAAAAAAAGTCAATGGTTTGGCCAGATCAACCTGGGTCCGACCCGAATCCGATCCGTATCGACCCGGTCTCACAATGTGAGACGCGTCTCACAATGTGAGACGCGTCTCACAGAAGAATTTGCCCAATGATAATAGGATTTCTTAAAATTTAAAAAATTTTCAATTATTACTCCCTCCGACCCATTGATAATGTCCCGTACTTTTTGAGCACGGTTATTAAGGAGCAAGAGTAAAATGATAGAAAATGATAAGCCCCATTAATTTTGAAGGGTTATATATTTTCACTTATGGTAAGGGAACATTATCAATGGAATGGACGAAAAAGAAAAGAGGGAATAAATATGCATCCTTCCATATTTAGAACAAGGAGGGAGTCCTTTGAGATCATAAGATGCACTACTTTGCCCAGCATTCTGAGGTTTTGCCTTTCCAGATTGTGCTTGCTATTGCTGGCCCTTCCCTTACCACGATTTCTTGCTCTGGTGGCTTCCGCCACTCTATTTCCTTTTTTTTCATGCTTTGACCTTGGTTGGAGGGTTGAGAGGTTGCATCTGTCATCGTTTGCCCTTAGAATTGAGAAGACGTTAAAGATTACGTTTCTCTCTCTGGCTGCAACTCTTAGAACTCATGATCGTACTCGGCTGCTGACTTCTTTCCTCATCTTAAATTCATAAATTCTTTCCTCGGCACATACTTCTCGTACAAAGCTTCATTAACTGCTTCCAAGTTAAATTCTCGAGCTTTTAGGGAGAATACGTTCTCTGACAGCTTCCAATCAGTAGGTGGCTGATCCTCTCAGCTGATACGTCATGCACTCGCGACGTTCCCAGTCTCCACAGCAAAGAAATTTGAAAATTCGCTTGAAAGAGTGAATCCAGTCCTTAGCTTCAGCAGGACAACCTTTATCATCAAACGTCGGCGGATTTTGCCAAAGAAAAAGTTCTTCGATTCTCCTCTTCTTTTGAAGAGACGGGATTGGCTCCCGTTGCTCTTTTTCAACATTTTCTTGCGCTTCTTTTTCTTCTCGGAGGTATTCTAAAAGAAATGTTGAAAACTAGGGAACTCGAAACTTTTCGTAAAAAGTGAAACTAAACTCGATTTAAAACTTCTCTCCTCTTCTGAAATTCTCTTTTCTTTTCTCCAAGATCAAGAATTCTTAAGCAACACTGAAAATAAATATATAAATTTATCAGAAGCAATTACATTCCAATCGAAATAGATATTCAGGCGATTGCGCTGAAAATTCTCAACCCAATCATTTAAAACAATTACCCACTCACATGCTTACTCAATTATATCTCAAGCATTACTCACATTTATTTACTAAAACTTTGGCGTAAACGAAAATTCTCATATACATATATATATATATATATATATATATATATATATATATATATAATAACTCAAACTCAAGCATTTAATCACAATCATTATCTCAAATATTGTAGTGAATCGACAATTTAAATAACTCAAAACTCAAGCATCGATTTAAACAATAAACTCAACTAATAGCTCAAACTCTTCCTCAACTTATTCTCGTATCTCATACTCAAGAATTCAATTAATAACTCGGATTAATAAACTCAAACATCAACTCAAATAATAAACTCGGTTATTAACTCGAACTTTATCTCAGCATTATTCTCGAAATCATTCTCAAGGACTCAATTATTAATTTAGTTAAACAAACTCAAGCATAGAACACAAAGGCTGATTTTTAATGGCCTAACGATCTCTTTTCTCATATCATCGGATGATGGCCTCTGATCACTAATTTTACTTAGCAATATAAACCGCAACTCTAACGGGCTATTGTAGTATTAGCAATCGGATATCGTATCCACAAGGACTATTTTATCGAACATATAGGCGAAATGAAGTTCATGCGCTTTCATACTATTCAAACTCTACAATCATCATGAATTTGGGTTTACTTAACAATTATGAGAGTAAATGAGAGCAAGGAACCAATTAAAAGTAAATAAGCACAAAAATAAGGATTGAGAAAACGATTAGAGAAAAATGTTGGTTCTAGGGATTTGATTCGATTCTAGATGACATGAAGATGACTTCCTAATTCACATAACCATATTTAATCTCCTAAATGAGAAGCATTCACAAAGCTATTCACTATCCTCTCTCGATAGATAGCAAAATAAGATCAAACTATCGACTCTCTTGGCTAAGACTCAAGACGATAATTCAACTCCAAAAAGCACAAAGAATAAAAGCTCTCATGCATGAATTCATCACTTGCTAAGTCTCAAAACCATGCATGATGTGACAATTTGATTTCCATGCATGTAAAAACCTATTAAGAATTTCTACAAACACTTGGCATGCAAGAAAGATGATCAATAATTCCCACATGAAATCAAGACCCAAATCCACATTCAATTAGGAGAAGGTAATTAGAATTAGAAAGCTAAGATCATAATCACCATTGAATCATCTTAAATCCCCACAACCAACTAAAGGAATTTAGCTAGACATAAAAAGAGAAATAACAAAAAAAAAAAGATAATTGAATGCATAATTAGAGATACTAAGAACCCAAATGGAGAAATCTTCAAACAAATCTTCAAAACAATCCAAATCCAACCTTTTTACTTGATTACAATGATTAAATCCTAAAACAAACTTGAAAAGGATACTTTGGGAAGGGAAAACTAAGCTATGATGGAAGATACCACGTTTTTGGGTCTAAGATCCCTTTATATAGGATACAAGAAGTGCTAAAGCAAGTTAAAAACGTAAAAAGGGCAAAATGGAAAGTTTTGGCATGAAAAGTGCTAACCGGCGGTTTGGACCTGCTAATCGGCGATCCAAGCTCTAGGGCGCCGGTCAGCAGCCGGCTAGCTTTAACCCACGAAAATTTTCCAGATCTTTTCCCCGGCTAACCGGCGGTTTGAGGTGCTAACCGGCTGTTTAGCCCTAAACCATCGGTTAGCCTTTTGAGCGCCGATTAGCTCTCCGACCTCTTTTCATCCGATTTCTTCACTTCTTTATCCCGAATTTTCAATTCCACTCTTCCTTGAACATCCACTTTAGCTTAGAAAACCTTATTTCACCTATACATAAGCAAAAACTCCACCAAACGTGATACAATTCCAAAATAGATAAATTCACATCAAACAAATCACAAATTTGGCAAAACTTAAGCAAAAAGTGGTAGTAAACACGTTTAGTTGCTACGAAAATAAGTGTTTATCAGCCTCTTTTCAAGACTTATACTAAAGGTAGGGATATATATATATACAACAAAACTTTCCCTAAAATCCCCATGATGTTCTATTCTCCTCAAAACGTACAAGATAGGAGCTACTGCTTCATGTCCGGCTCGACTACTATACTTGGAACAAGTCTCATAATATTCTTATCAAACATCAAATAAAAAGAGGTAAACTTTCAAACATAAAATAAAGATTACTATATTTCCCATAGCTTTCTCAAGTTGAATCCTAAACGTCATCCTCACTTGGGTCCTCATCCTTATTGTCCTCTCTCGGCTCCTCTTGGAGATCCTCTTCTGGGTCCTTATCCTCTTCACTCTCGACGACGCCTAGCAATTCTTCGAGATGCCTAAGATTAGCTATAGGGGTTGTCTAGGACAGACTCTCGTGCCGTTCTTTTCGTCCTTATAAGCTACTCTGACGTCCTCAATCTCCTCATCATCCCACAAAAGGGTCTCGTTGTTGTTATCATCTCATCTAAGGTACGTGGCTATGTGGATGTCACCGTTAAGCTCTAACTCTAACTCCTGACTAGGCCTCAAAACCGGAGTCTCGAAGGCTGGAAACTAAAACCAAGACGGCTACTCAAAATGAGCAAGAGGCGGCTTGTGCCCATCGTTGCTTTCATAGAGGGGTCCTTGAAGGACTGGTCATAGTCACTGTCGTCGGTGCGAGTCGGCCTAGAAGGCTCGACTACGGCTCTCACAAGAGAGTAGGTGCTGTCATGATGTATGAACACCTCTAACTCGTCGTGCGAAGTAGGCAAGAGACAGAAAGGGTCGTATGAACCGTCGAGCTGCGTAGCTACGGAGCTTGCCGAGGTAGAGAAGTCCGGGAAAAAATGAAGTAATCGGAAGAATGGCTCCCGAATACTCGCTGAATTGAAAGCTAGCACTCGACACGGGACGAGGTGGAGGAGAGATAAGGAATGGAATGGGGTTGTCCTACGGTTGAGGCTCAAATTCGAGCCTATTCAGCTCAAAATAAGGTAAATGGTCAAACAGTTCGGGGGAGGGGGACATCCTCTCTGATGGGCTGACTTGATATCGTCGCGATAAACCCGATGCAATCGCGTTGAGGTAGATGTCGAGATACTGACGTCCGATTTGGATTGGCACTACAGAAACTGCCCACTTGTACCACTCTTCGGGAATAACGTAGATGAGATGTACCATCCATCGAAAGCATTGACGTCGAGGTACTTCACTATCTCACAACATTGTGATAGCATGCTAAGAACCTTACTACCCTCTCATGATAATTCTTCCTCATATGCAAGTACCCTTGCATCATCGCTTTGCTTCTTTCATCATCACATACTCGTTTGGAATTCCAACCACCACATACTCGTTCTTGCTTTCCAGAGGTGATTTTTAAGCTCGGGGCACTGGGTAATTCCACATCAAGAAAAGGATTGCACAATCATTCCATCCTTTCGAATTCCAATACCAAAACACAATATAGGGAGAGAATTCTAAAGCATTCTAGTTATTCTAGCTACTTACCAAGCTCTTTACTTCTAGACGAGTGCAAATAGTAATAATCGAATAACTTGGTTGTTGGATGAGATGAGGTGCTTGGCTCGTTGTTAACTCAAATAAGTCTAGGAAATTAGATCACATGAGCTGCTCTGATACCACTATGCCACAGTTAATTTCTAAAGTGTGAAACCACTAGAAAACGACGGACAGTGAGGGTGAAACAACAAAAAATAAACAAGGGAATATGCTCGGGTACAAGGGAATATTTATTGAAAGCGATAGCAATTATCAACATGCTTTAAATATTCATCTCAAAAGCTCAACGAAACAAGTATATTAAGTAAGAGTCGACATGATAACAAAATATTGTGTTGAGCACGAAGCTCATTATTCAATAATCAGAGTTATAAAAATTCAAAATCAAATAAACATCAGTGTTGCAACGGAGAAATACATCAAGTTGCAAAGTTATATGTTTGAAGACGCATAACCTAAGCTTAAACAAACTCAACTAAAAAACAACGAACGCCGCCAAGCACATTGCACCATCATCATCCAAGCTAATCTGCTCGTTTTACAAAACAACATGTAGGTCTGAGTACGAAATTTTGTACTCAGTGAACACATGCCAAAATAATTTGAAATCTTGCTCGATAGAGCTATAAATTGAACTTGCCTCTTTTGCTGCATCATAAGTGTTAGAGTTATAAAACTATTACCTTATGCATGCTAGAAAATCATTTTGCTTTTGAAAATATCTGTACAGACAGTAATATATCTCAAGCATGTTCTATATCTACAATCAAATATTAGTGTCGAGAAATAGGCCTCCTTCTCAAACACAATGACCGGCTCACCCAAAAGAGAGCGCACGATCATTAGCATGTGTACACAGAAATCCTGTCTCACACAGGATCGAATTCGTCTTCCTCAAGTAGATGGTAACATACATCAAAGCTCAAACATTAGCAAGTCAATTAATTTAAAGACTCACATATGATAATAGTAATCACATTCATCAGTTCTCGGTTAAAAAGCCCACATGTCTCAAGTGGTTTACTCGGGTATCTCTTCTTCTCATTCTTCACTTCTCGACTCCGCTCATTCCTTCAAGAATAACATCTTATAAGGACGAGTTCTATTTTTCAAATAAGTATCAAGTCTAAGTTCAGTTATTCGGACTTTAACTTGACTCGGGTTTCCTAACTTCTCTCGGCTCAACTAATCGAACTTTCTCGACTCTTAACCTTACTCAAGTACTATACCAATAGACTCTTCTCATATTCAAACGTTCAGACTCGATAACTCGATACATCAGACAAATTGATTACTTGATCAAATAATCAAAAATCGAGAATTCACTATTCATTCCATACAATCATAATTTCTCAATTTCACGCATCAAACGATATCAGAAAATTACGAGATTAATTCTCGATCAGTTTAAACACAAATCATGCACTATCAAGTCATCACTTTTCAAATCAGACATTCACTTATAGGTACACGACTGACTTCAATAAATAGCTGGAAAAAGAAAAAAATTCAAAACTTCTTATTAAACTCCAGAAAAATTCCAAAAATTCTCAAATAATCATACGATCTCAAATACTGACTCAAATCTTCATTCAGAACTCCAATACTGTCTCATGCTGACTCAAAATTGCTCGACTTTTTAACTTAAAAATAAAAGTTCTCGATGTTGAATGAAAACAGTTTCATTTCTCTTATAAGAGTTCAAGGAATTCAAATATGAAATCAGATTCGAATTCCGAGACCTTATGCAAAAATTCTCAGAGTAAAGTAAGCACGTTTTTCGAGAAATCACGCAAACATGCTCGAAAAATTCTCAAACTTTTGCAAATAGCTTAGAATATATCTAATTGAATAATTACTCAATCAATTTCAACTTTTGACTTGTAAATCGAAAATCCCTAATTCAAATTTCCGCATAAATTTCGACTTTTTCAAAAAGTCATGCATAAGAAATCCGATTTTACTCAATTCAAGTTCTAACATGCTCGATTTAATTATCTAAGCTCAATTAACTCATCAATTTACTCAATATAATCTCAATTCATGAAATTCAATTTCTAGAGCACATACTCTTCGACATTTTAATATATTGAGCATACGATATCCGATTTTTGAAATTCAAAGTGCTATTATACTCATTTTAATTTCAATTTCACATTGAAATCATCTCATGAATAATATGATATGAAAATCATAAAATCTAAAATTCAAGTACTCATATAGTTCGAATTATTCACTTCCTTAGCTAAGCTTGCTCGTTTTCGAAAATCTCAAATGCTAAGATGCTTAAAATAAATCCAATTGCTCAATTATAACTTCAATTTGATCATTGAAGATCAAGAACAAAAATTTCCAAATTTAAATTTCCCAAGTTTTGAAATTTTTAGGGAAATGATCAAGTTCTTGCTCAAATTCAAAAATTCAAGTTTCTAACATATTTATAAAAATTCTAATTGATCAAATTCATCAACAATTTCATCATACAAGTTCAAACATTGGAATATGAATAGGAACTCATCTCTTTAAATTGATCTCAAATTCATGCTCAAGTCATCCTCAATTTCATTAATACTTCATCAATTACTCGATAGGATGTCAAAAACTCAAAAATCATACTTTATGCCCTTAAGTCTTTCGAAAATCATAAGAATTTAATCAAGTGAACTCATGCTCTCAAATTGATCAATAAATCATGCTCAATTAAACTCAAATTCATAAAAATCATCACCAATTTAATCAACAAGATCACAAAATAAAAACTCCTAATTCTCATGCTCATCACCTTCGAAAATCACTCAATCAATATGTATGGGAATTCATGTTCTCAAATTGATCATTCACACATGCTTATAATAATTTGTAAGACTCATTTTCATCATCAAAATCATGATCAATATCAAGGTGTGAAAACCCCCAAATTTAAAGGAAATTTCAGTTTTCAAGAGAAAGAAATGATCAAGGTTTTTCTTTCTCAATTTTATGCATGGATTCATGTAAGACTCAAGAATTCATACTTAAATATAAAAGATCCAATTTTCTACCCAAGAACTCATTTGATCGATGAAAAGGAGGATAAGAAAGGAGAGATTTTCTTAGCTTAAAATGATCATCTTCATACAAGGAACAAGAATCCTTACTTGCTTTGGAAGATGATGATCGATTAATGAAGAATCCAAGCAACTCTAAGCTTCAAGACTTGATCTTCAATGGAGGATTTGTGTGTGTATGTGTGTGTTGGTTGAGAGAGAGAGAGAGAGTGTGTGTTGTCGAGAGAGAGAAGAGAGTGTAGGAGAGTGATGGAGAGTGATAGTGGGGGAGGTAAATTTAAAGAGAGAGAAGGTTGCACACAAGTTAAATGTGCGATAAAAATCGCAGGAAAGAAAAATATTTCCGGTGAAATTCTCCCCATCCTTTTCAATCAACTCTCAAAATGGCATAAATCTCACCACGACTCTTTTTCAATATGAAAATGCTCTCTACTTCATCTCATTGCTCAAAAGATAAATTAAGGATTTAGGAAATCCAATTTTCGGAATAAAATTCCAAATAAGAACAAAATTTCAAAAATCACTATTCATATTATGATTCTCGAAAATAAAATCCACACTTGTCTCAAATAATCTCCAATAACACATATAATATATGGTTAATTTCGGATAAAAAACCATGCATGAAATTTGAAACTAACTTGGTTTTCATATAAAACTTATATTGTAACACCAATAAAACGAACTTTTTATTAATTGTTGCATTTTCCCATCAAATGGACTTCCGGTAAAATAGACGTACGTGTATCAAGGTGGCTCATCGGTGCGTGTGTGACATGCAAAGACGTGTATTTAGAAAAATAGTTAAGTACTGCAGATAAAATGATGAAACTTTGTTCCAATTGTCATATAGATTTAATTTTGCCTAAACTCTATGTGGAACATAGAAGTCCGTATTATTGACATTCAAATTTAAGTTCATGAGAAAAAAACAAAAAGTTTATGATTTTGTTTGTAATTAACTTTGTAATTATGTATTAATGAAATAAAATTATATATATAGAGATTATAAGGGACAAAACCCACAAATGGGAAGAAACAACCATCATTTTCATATAGGAGAATCCCCTGGATGGTCAAGTGCCTAATTGTAAAAGTGGGTGTCCGAAATTAAAAAGTTTTAAGTTTAAATTTCATGAAGCGTCGTGCCCTGTTTGCAGGTTATTATACAAAGATGTGAATTTATCCGGTACGCATCGAAAATAGCGGTTTGGGTTCCGGCATAAAGGAAAGGAGTCCACGAAGAGGCCTCAACTGTTCATGGATACTACCGTGTTCTCTCATGTAAAAGATTAAAATAATGAAATAAATAATTAATTAGTATAAAAAAACGTGGGGGAATAGAAAACTTCATTTTACATTATAAATAGCAGCTCTACTTCCCACATTTCGCATCACACTTGAAACAATCACAACCAACTCCTTCATTCTCTCTCTAGATAATTATTTAGTATATTATTTCAAGCTAAATAATCATAGCCAGTTGCCATCACTGTTGATATTGAGATCCCTTCCTCTATTTCAGCTGCAAAATTTTTTAAGGCCGTGGTGCTTGACGCCGACACTCTCATTCCCAAGATCATGCCTGAGGCCATCAAGAAGGTCGAGATCTTGGAAGGAGATGGCGGCGTCGGCACCATCAAGATTATCCATTTTGGTGAAGGGAGTCAGTATAAGAGCGTCAAGCACCGTGTCGATGCTATCGACAAGGAAAACTTGACCCACACCTATAGCATCATTGAGGGTGATGTTCTTTCAGAAATGATTGAATCCATCACTTATCATATCAAGATTGTTCCAACTGAAGACGGAGGAAGCATCTGCAAGAACAGAAGCATTTATCACACGAAGGGCGAAGTCGAGATTAGTGAAGAGAAGATCAAGGAAGGAAAACAGAAGGCTTTAATTATGTTCAAGGCTATTGAGGCTTATCTCCGTGCAAATGCAATTGCATAAATGCCGACTGCATGCATATAATGGCCTTGTTTGCGTGATTCTCAAGTCTCACTTTCTCTCTCTTCTTTTTGTGTTGGATTTTTGCATTTGAAGTTTGGAGTTTGAACGAGTTTTCAATTCTTTTTCTGCATTATTGTTTCGTATGATTTGGTTATTTTGTAAGTCAGTGATCCTGATGGAAGGAGTCATGCGGCATTGGGTTAAATTGTAGTTGGGTTTGAGCATAATATTTTTCTCGTTTGCTAGGCATTATGGAATAAGAGGTGATACATTTGATTGAAATGTGTTTTATTGTATATGATTTTGATATAATCTTGTTTGCTTGTGTGTACTAAATTAATTATGCATAATTTTCATTGTTTGGCTGGATGAATTAAAACTGAATATAAAATTTAAATATCTAAAATGTGTCCTTATAGTTTTTCAAATATTGAATTTTTAATTCAATTGAACTGTGGAACTTTTCCAAAAAGACTAGTACTAATTTCTGGAAAACCATACATATAAAAAGAAGAAAAAGAAGAAGATGACTGATTTCTTCAAAAGGGTACATATGAAAAAGAAGAAGAAGAATACTATTCAACTTGAATGTGACTCCAAGCTTTCAGAAAAATAAATTATTGGAAGTACTATTTTTTTTGTTTAATCGAATTGATAAACACAATCTATCTGATCCAATTGACAACTAATTACAATTGACTCTTCGATTTCACCTATGATATCCAAATACAGATCAATTGTATACAGGTAACAAAAATCAATATAACACATGCGGACCTAAACTTTATAAAGAATTGTATACTTCGTACCAAACAAGATATTATGGTGTTATACAAATATTATACACTCTAATAACACAAAAACTTCCCTACAACCGGTTGCGTAGTATGCAACCGGTTTTGACCTGCTTAGTACCCGAACCTGCGTTTTAAAAAAAAAAAAAAGAAACTGCCGCTTTTTATAATATATAGTTGTATCAGTAAATTATTGACATCTGCCCACGTTGGCTGAGTGGTTGGAAGCGTTGTATTGGCGTTTTTAAAAAAAAAATTGCTTCTTTCAACATTATATATTATTATCTGTAAATACTAAGTGTGTATGTATATTGGCCTAGTGGTTAGAGGCGAGAGAGCTTGTCTCTCTTCGAGACACAAGTTCAATACTTGGGAGTTGCAATTATTGAAATTTTATTTTTTTTAAATATTTGACCTATTTTAGTTTTTTAATATGTTATTTTAAGTATATAATCTATTGAGACACTTTTTTTTTAATATGTTATTTTAATTTTCATTTGTTTTTGTTTTTAAATTATTTGTTTAAATAATATTTGTTAATATACAATTATAATTTTATTTTTATTTTTAAATATTTTTTTAACTCAACTAAAAATAAGAATTGTGGTGACTAAAAGTACATGTTGTCATGAATAAAAGTAACAATCGTTGTGGAAAAAAAAGTAATATTTGTGAAACATTACCTTTCTTAATATCAATAATTACATTTCATCACGACAATAATTACTTGACCAAATCACTAAAAATACACGTTATCGTGAACAAAAGTAAATATTATCGTGAAGAAAAGTAATATTTGTGAAGCATTACCTTTCTTAATATCAATAATTACATTTCATCACGACAATAATTACTTGACCAAATCACTAAAAGTATACGTTATCGTGAACAAAAGTAAATATATTGTGAAGAACAATAATATTTGTGAAATATTACATTTCTTAATATCAACAATTACATTTCGTCACAATAATAATTACTTGATAAAATCATTAAAAGTACACGTTATCGTGAATAAAGTAAATATTTGTCACAGCCCCAAATCCCGAGGGACGGCAGAAGCCGGGGTGCGACTGGGGTTGGATTAAAGAAGCGGGGAAGAAGGGGACTAACTGAACATACACACATAAGAGACAACATACAAACTATGAGCAAAGCTTTATTTACATAAAGGAAGAGTTAAACTCAAAGGATTACATGACTGAAAGTACACGGTAGATAAACTAAGTTATAAGACAGATCTTAGTCTACAGTGAGTACATATATGTTCATCAAAATACTAGAGTTTTGCAGCGGAAATGTGATTAATTCTAACTAAAGTCTTCCTATGACAACTTTATTCAACCTTCGCCGCTTCCATTGCTTCAACCTGCACATTTAGAAAACATATGCAGGGCTAAGTACAAAAGTACTTAGTGGGCACGATGCCGAAAAACATATTCATAAGTATAAATAATCAGGCATCTCATAATCGTAGCACATCAGGGGTTTTGTTGAAAAAGACCCGTGTCTACTGAACATTTTCTGACTCATTTGTATAAAGTAGCTTGTACAAGCATTTTTCTGGTATGTTACGTTCGAATCTTGACCAATTCTCATTCACCGTGGCTGGTACCCCTCAACAGGGTATCACATACACCACAGGTTAAAAAGTGCACTAATTCTGGAAAGCACTTAGCAGCTAACTCAGAGCCGATCGTTAACTAATAAATCTGGAAAACACGAAGGTTTACTCAGATAGGTACAAGAGAACTCACATAAAATATTTAAACAGTTTATGCCATGATTATCACTTGAAAACACAGATATCAAAGCGATAAAGAAAGGTTTTAGAGCATTGCTCGTTTTATTTCATATATAAAAGCCCACCTCGATGATACAGAACAACTAAACAGGTTTCCGTTCTTTGGTTCTTCCGTCCTTTCCTTAGTGCTGGCTTCCTCCTTCATCGTAAAATAATAACACTTAAAATCGATTCGTAAAGGATAATCGATCAAAGAAAATCAAAAAAGTTTTAGTCGTTTCATTTCTTTAGGCAATTGCACGCTTACTAGATTCATTTTAGTTAAACGGGAAACGAGACTTGAACAAATCTCGTATGGAACTCGAAAGGTCTCATACTCGACTCTTAGGTCAGTAGAGAGGGTAGTCGATAGCTTAAAACGACTTAAAAGATCAAAAGGAACTAAGTTGGAAAAGAAATCAACTTAGGAAATTAAGTTTTAGTTCTTTAGACGATTTAGACAGTTTCTCGCTTAACTAAACTTCTTTACTTTAACGGATAAGAGGTACCAACTCGTCTCGGTAAGCACTCAAGGCTCCTTTCTTGACTCTAGGGTCAGTAGGAAAATAGTTGTCAAGTTATTACGGATTAAACGATCGAAAGAAACTAAGTCGTGAACAAAACAACTTAGAAGAATGAAATCTGAAAATTCACTGCGCAAGGCAGTAACTCTGGGGACTGCTCAGAACAGGGGATCTGGAAACAGGGGATGAGCCCTGTACCGTTGGAAAGCTTGGGATGTCTAGTTTACGTTCCAATTTATGGATCGCAAATCCGATAAACGAGCTAAAAGTTATTACAGGTTCTGGCAAGGGTCGCAAAACTGCCGCGAATAACCCTAGTTGCTCGATAGATTTCAACGTATAACTTCTTAGGTTCGTTCTAAGTTCTCGTATTCGATTTCTTACGAAACTTGACCCTCAAGGCAGTCATCACGTACTCCCGTACGTGATGAACTCCTTCTCAAAACTCGTCCAATAGCACGACGTTCTAGGCGTCGGCTTTCAACTATCAAGTACTAAACCAAAGCAAGTTATCAAATTTCTCATTCTAATTCTCGACTATCACTATAACTCATATTTATAATAGCTCGAAAGCTCATGACGTCAACTACAAAATTATTCCCAAGTCCATCATAAACAATAATATCAAGTTAGAATTCTTATTCGACTTCTCGATTATTACTTATGTCCACTCGTTCGTCTCTTATGAAATTCCAAAAGTTATCGGAATTCGTTCATTTTCTATGATATCAATCAACATCTAACATAGATGATTTTTATTCATATCATCACTCCATATCATTAATCATCTTCAACTTAGATCGAGTTTTTAGTTTCTTATACTTTCATTAATATTTTTAGAAAATTCCAATTAAATTCATAACATCAACTATTATCATTATAAACATTATTTCATCAACAAATCAACGACTAAATCAACTACATGAAAACTCCTAATTCTTTCATAATTTTCGGTAATAACTTAACAATTTAGGGGGTTGTTTTATCCATCAAACATCATCATTAATCCATTAATCATACTATTATATCCTCAATTAATCAATTGAAGTCTAATTACACATTAAACAAAAATCCCCAATTCCAAACCCTAGCTCAATTCGGTTTTCATCCTATACATAAGGGTTTCGATTTCTCTTTGTTTTAATAACTAATTGAACCACTCCTAAGCATGATTATACCATCAATTGAAAGATTCAAAAATCCTACCAAAAAGCCCTAAAATTTCGGTATTCATCTAGAGGTTAGGGTTCTTGATTTCCATCAATTTTAATCCGTAATTATCACATCTAATACATCTAATTTCACTAATCCAAGATCAAACATCTAATTCATCTTCCTAAAATTTTCGATCCAAAAGAAAAATAAAAAGAAATGGAATCCAATTGGATAAGATTAGAGAGGAGGAGATTACCTTGACAATTAATAAAGGAAGTAATAGAGTTTGATGGTTGGATGATGACTTATGTGAAATCTTGCTCAAGAACTTGAAGCTTTCTTCAAAAATGGAGGAAAAGAAAGATGGGAGAGAGAGAGAGAGGGAGGGCTGCCGAAAATGGGGTTGAGGGAGGGAGGAGATGTGAGTTAAATTGATATAACATATTACTTTAGGTTAAATAGGTGTATAGGTTTGAATAGTGTTAGTAATAGTAGTAGGTGAAAAGTAAAACTATATAAGAGATGAAATATCTTGCTAAAGTGAGAGAGAGAGATCGGCTATGAGAGGAAAAATACACGCTTTTCCGACGCGATACGACGTTACGGAAATCGGACGACGAAAAATATAGCTCGGCACAAAATCGTCACGATCCGATTCGTCCAAAAATTCTAACGTACTAAACTTAATCGAAAAATAATATTTATAAAATTTATTTTGACAAAAACTCGGGACGACACAGTCCGAGTTTCGTCCGGAAAATCATAAAAACGAACTTTCTCGAGCGAGTTCGTGTCGCAATTTCGTGAATGTAAAAATCAGACGGTTTTCCGTTCTGAGTTCACGAACTAAAAACTTTTCGTACGTGCTAACCCTAAATACAGTAGTCGTCTAGCTGACTTCCGTAATTTATTTTCGGAAACGGATTCGACCGTTAGTCTTAGAATTTAAAATCGTAAACTTAGGCGTGCAAAGCCATTTATTTTATTAACTTTAAAATTTTAAGGTCGTAAGGAATTTTCGGGGCATTACAATATTATTGTGAAGAAAAGTAATATTTGTGAAATATTACCTCTCTTCATATCAATGATTACCTTTTCATAACGACAACAATTATTTAACAAAATAACTTAAAGTACATGTTGTCATGAATAAAATTAACAATTGTTGTGAAAAAAATAATATGAAACATTATTTTCCTTCATATCAATAATTTTTTTTAATTACGACAATATTTACTTAATCAAATAACTAAAAGTAAACGTTGTCGTTAGTAAAAGTAAATATTGTCATTAAGCAAAGTAATATTTTTTTTATAAATATTTTTAATTTAAAATTACTTAAAGAAAAAACAAAATGAATAAATAATTAAAAAAAACTGAAAATAAAAAAACTAAATAATAGGTAGGACACACAATATAATAAAAATTAAAAATTAAAAAAGAAATAAAAAAAACGAAATGTATAAATAAATAGATAATGCTTTAAAGTAATAAAACAACATGCATATAAATAAAATGCCCTACTAATAATGTAACAAGAAACGTTGTAGACTGGCGGTTTCAAGTTTGCCTTGAAAGCTTTTGGTCAGCGTGAGACCCGGGTTCGAAATATTTTTTTTATAATATATATGGGTGATCGGGGTCGGGTTTCAGGGGCGGGTCGGGTTTATGGGCAAAAACCGGTTGCATTGTATGCAACCATCTCCTCTAATAACTATGCAGAAATCAAAATATACCAACATCTATGTATTATTAAAATCAATGTTGATTCAAGCCCTCTCCTTAATTCTAGGTCCTACGTGGCGCTCTCTCCATTCGATATTGATGGTCCCGAAACAAGTTACTGGTGTATGGAGGGGGGGGGGGAATACACCAGATAGGATTTTAAAACTTAACCCTGAAAAAAATCACTTCAACTGAGTAAAAGGACTCAGTTGGAATCTCACAGCAGAGTAAGCAACCTCAGCTGGAAGAGTGTAGCTGTGCGGAATGTGGTGGAAAATTAAACTCGTTAAAACAACTCACGCTTTTAAGCTCGGTTGGTCAAGAACCAAAACAACTCGGGTGGTCAAAAACCAAAACAGCTCGGTTGAAAATGTGCAAATGCAATTTGTATGCCGGTTAGTTTGGTCAGTTAGAAATGCAATAAGTAACTAAATAAAAACAAACACAGACACATAGGATTTAACGTGGTTCGGAGATAACCCTCCTACGTCCACGGGGAGATGTGAATCCTCACACCTCAGTCCAAGTTCTTCTGGACAGATCCACACAGCTTATCCGGGCTGTGCAACCGTTGCAATAAGTTTACGGGTACTTATCAACCTTCACAGTTAAGTTTACGGGTACTTAACAACCTATGTCAAGTTTGCGGGTACTTGACAACCTAACTACTCAATTACAGGAAGAGTAAGCTCCTAGCAAACACTTTTCAGGGTGTGGGTGGGTTTTCCAACTACAGCTCGATCACGAATGAGAGCTGGATCTAAGGCTTGAACGAATAAACACTCAAACTAAGATCTAAGACAGAATTTCACTCTATGAACCCTTAGCTACTAATGTTCTATCACTCTTGAACTCTCAGCTGCTGATGTTCTTAGAATATGAATTTTGCAGATTTTTCTTGCGCTTGATTTTCTTGTAATTGCACTTATCTATCTCTTGTCTCGTGTGCGTGTTAACTCTCGAATGAGAGAATGCCTCTATTTATAGGCGGAGAGTATCAACTAGCCGTTGGAGGAGCTGTTGATCTCTGATCGATGAAAGCGATGGCTTGTCTCTCATTTCTGTAGACTTTCCCGATATGGCATCTGTGCTTTTCTGCTTTCCATCTGAGACAGCCTTGTGTTGGGCCAGAAGGGGTAATGACTGAACGGTCAAACCCTCATGTGACTTCCTTTTGAAATTCAAATCTTAACCTTTCTGACATTCAACCTTGGTTAGTCGGTTGAAAGTCTTGATCTTCATCTGAGTGGTCTTCAGCTGATGTTCTGATCTGTTGAACTCTCAGCTGACTTTGAACTTCAAGTAGTTGATCTTCTTGTTCGAGTTCTACAGCTGAGGTTCTGAAACTGAACACTCAGTTGTCTTCCTTGTATTTACTCAGTTAAGTTTGAACCTTCAGATGACTTTCTTTTCATCTGATGTTCTCTTCCTCTCTACTGCTTCTCATCTGATGAACCCTCAGTTGGTTTCCTTCACAACTGATGTTCTGAAGACTTCCCCCTTTTTTTTGCATCGGAACAATGAGCTCTCAGTTGTATTTTGTGACAACTGATGTTCTGTCTGAGTGATGCCTTGTTGCCATCTTCAGCTGGAGCCCTTAGGTTCTGGCAACATGTACTCGGTTGGGGTCAGTCGGTTTTGGAATTCATCAAAACTCTTATTAATAAATTTCCCAACAATTTCCCCCTTTTTGATGATGCCAAAACCACTTACAACTTTAAACCACTATTGATCTAAAACTCACTAACTTATCTAAAATCTCAGCTGAAATTCTAGACAGTCTATAAGATAAAAACATCAAAGGGTTAGCACAGTTATAACATGATATTGAAAGACTTTGTGATTCAGAGCTTGGACAATGAGGAATTGTTCATCAAGGTGAATCTTTATATATACTTGCAGATTTTGTTACAACTGACGATTACAAGCACAAGACAAAAACAATACAACAGTTGCTTCAAAAACAAAACTTCATCAGCTCAAAAATACTGTTGACTGTACTTGCTGAAGATACGGTCAAAGATCTCCTTCTTCGCATTCGACTCAATCCCAGTGTTGACGCCATGTTCCTTGCAGACTTGCCTCGCCTCAGTCATGATCGCATTTCTATTTGGCGTGCTCGTGCCTTTGATCATCTGAGGGCGGTACCTGCACATCTTCGGAACTGGAATGGTGTTGGGATTGAGCTGAGCATTCAGCATAGCTCGCTTGAACTGATTAAACATTCCAGGATCTCCAGATCTGAGTTCCCACAGGGCTTCCTTGAAGGCTTGCCTTGGGTCTTCAGTCGAGTAGACTTTCCTGTAATAGAAGTCATTGATGAATTCATGCTTGAACTGCTCCCAGTCATCGTTCCACTCAGCATTCATCCACTTGTCAACATGTGGGTACCGAGACGGGAGCGGGACGTTCTTCTGCAGCTGTTGGGTCGACTTCCTAGCCTCAACCTTCATCTGGTGCTTGTTGATTCTTCGCACGCTCCGGCTGGCTTTATTTCTGTCGACTTTCTTCTCCACCTTGGCCAGTTCCTTCTCGAACTTGACCACCTTCTTGGCCTGATCGGCAGCAAACTTCTTGATCCAAGAGGGATTCAAGTACTTCTCCTTGGGCTCCCCCATAGCTTTGGCAGCTTCGATGCAATCTTCAACAGATATTCCTCCGTCAAGTTCGGCATCGAGCTCGGCCGTAAGCTCGGCTACGAGGTCGTGGGAGACTTCCAGTTCGGGCTGCGATCCTTCAGCTTCAACTCCTTCAGCTGGCACTCCTTCCCCCTGCTGATCTCCTTCAGCTTGCTGGAGAATAGCTTTCCCTCGTCCAGCACCAGCTGCTGGCTCCTTGTCTTCCCCATTTTTGGCATCATCCAAAAGGGTGGCAACGGTGCCATCCAGGGAGGTCAGCTTGGCCTCAGCTTGTTGAACGCAGGAAAATAGCTCGTCAACAGCGTCCTTCTCTTCCACCTTCTTGGCCATCTCCAAGTCTTGGCACTCCTGCTTAGCTCGCTGCACGGCTGCAAAGGTCGCAGAGACCTCTTTGTAGAGAGCGACGAACTTAGCTCGGAAAGATGCGAACTGAGACATCCACTCCTGGTCTTGGGTCTGTTGGGACTTTGCCAGGTCAGATTCAGCAACGGTCTTGAAAACGTTGAAATTCGAGCTGAGACCCTGAACAGCCTTCCTTAGAGCTGAGACCTCCGAGCTGGAAGAAGTGGAGAGATCTTCGAGCTTCTGCTGCAGAGAGGAGGAAAGGTGTTCCAGCTGAGTCTTCAAGCTGGCATTCTCTGCCATCAGCATCTGCATCCTGTCAGCTTCCTCCTCCTTGTTGAGCTGTAGCTTGGACAACATTTCCTGCCTCAGCTGGTTGACCCTCTCCGAGATCAGCTCACAAATAGCATCGGTTGAGAGAGCTGGCTGATCGGAGGGTCCAGGCAGGTGTTGTGGTTGTGGCTGTGCAGTTGGCTCGACGACAACCAGGGCAGATCGGCTGGCGAGGTAGGCCTTGAGATTGTCTTCTTCCCTCTTGGCCGCCTCTTCAGCTGTGTCAACGTCCTCCATGCAGGTGGCATTCTTGGCCAGCATATCATCAAGGAACTGAACAGCTCCAGGGTTGTTGCACAGCTCCCTGGTGTCTGTCCCTTCTTGGATGCTCCTGTCCAGACGTCGTCGTAGCACAGCCACCTTCTGGTTGTATGCCACCTCCAGGTTCTGATAGTCGAAGTATACCTTCAGGTTGGACTCTTCGACCTTCAACTTGTCCCAACCATGGATCCTGAGGGTTTCCTCCTTGACGTACCAGTAGCTGAATATGACGCTGAACTGGTAGAGCAGTTCCGTTCCGAGTACGGAAAATACAGGCATTGAGGCTGCCTCGGGGAACATACCAATCAGCTTGCGGAAGCAGTAGCTGAGTCTTCCTTCATATTCAGCCAGGATCGCCTGGCGGTTGTCTTCTTCATCAATTGGAGGGGGGTCGATATCGAAGGTAACGGGTTCGATGGTTTCATCAACGTTGGCCAAAGGAAGGGTCACAACGTTGGCATCGAACGAGAGGCTCGGAATATCTGACTGAGGACCAGTTGAGAGAACTGGATCCTCTTTGGATGGTGAGTCTGATGGCTCAATGGTTTCTTCAGACACAGGTGGGATTACCTGGCTGGCATCAGCTCCAGTTTGAATGTCGTGGGACTCCTCAGATGAAGAAGAGTCATCTGAGGAGGAGCTGGAATCCTCCACTTGGATTTCTACGTCTTCAGCCGCTTCCTCCTGATGTGGTTGAAGAATAAACCCAGCTGGGTCAACCGATTGGCTGGATTCGGTTGACTCCTTCTCTTCAGCTGGCTTTGCCACCACTGGACTGGTTTGAGCTGCCGGCTGGATGATCCTGATCCTGGGCCTCTTCTGTAGAGGTTCCTCCTCTTCTTCTTCTTCTTCTTCTTCCTCTTCCTCAGCCACCTCCTCCAGCTGGCGCTTCGCTGGCTTGGACCTCGATGGGCGGCGAGCTGCTGACTCCACAGCTGGCTTGGGGGCACCCTTGGGAGTATAGACGGCCTCCACAACGTCCCTGGCCTTTTTGGCTGAGGGGAACAACGTCAGCTTGCTGAGTGGCGTGTCCTCACTCCCTTCCCATGTCAGCGGCAGACCCTTTGTGGCTTGGAGGATGAGGGCAGAGATTTTTGTCCCGAAGTTGAGTGTCCCCGTGACACTCAACAGCAGTTCTCCGGACTCAGCTGTCGTCTCGGAGATTTTCTGCTTCTCCATCATCAGCTGTCCTTCAAGATAGCCCAGCCAGTCGACCTGGTGCAGCTCTTCCAGTGCCTTCTGCTGCTTAAGCTTAGGTCGGCTAATGTCACCGAACGCTCTACCATACGCGAAGGCGCACTTGGAGATTACGTCGAAGAGAAGTCGGTGCGCCGACTTCAGCTTCGTCCTTTGCATGCTCCCCTTCAATGGCTCGGGAACAAGAAGGATGGTTTGAAGGAAGGCATCAGCTTCCTTGTCAGTGAAGTTCCCCAGCACATCTGTGGCTTCGCGATTTCTGGGGATGAGCTTCTCCAGCTCCTTGGATACTTTTATCTCCACGACGGTGTCTTCTACTGTCCGGGAGGTTTTGTGTCATTGCTTGCACGGGATGATCGTGACAAGCCCATCTTTTGCAACCCGCTGCAGATTCCTGTAGAAGTGCACGACCTGCTTCCTGAGCAATTGGGATGGAGAGAGGGTTGCCCAGTCGAGCAGATGGTGGTCGGATAGAATGGCGGCAACGGGGGCAAGTTCCGGCGAGGTGAGAGCCGCTGTGGATAGAATTTGTTCAAAATGAATCTTCGACATCACCATGTCGAAAGATTCCTGGAAAGAAGCAGGCTCTGTGGAGACCATCTTCTTAGAAGCTTTGGATTTGGGCGCCATCTCGAATCGATATATATGCAAAGAAGAAAGAAAATCTTTACTGAGAATGGTGAAACAAATTCGGAGGGGATGATGAATAGATAGTAAAGATATGCACGAAATAAGAAGGTAAGGATCACTTCCTGATTTGCCGTATTATATAATCTTTGACTAGGTTAAAATCAACGGCTGGGGTTAAATGGCGCGAATCTATCAACGGCTGAGATTACGCGACTGTTGGGTAATTTTGACTGATACTCCACGCGCGCGAGTGAGAAGGTGAATAGTTTAGAGTGTCAGCCCAGTCGCACTATAAAGTAAGGCTATAGAGGTTCAGCCAGACTTTACATTAAATGCGACATGATGGCTTGTTTAGTCTAGCTGACATGTTCAGGAATGTTTGAATTTATTTCAAACATTCTCATTTAATATCATAACACCTTCAGTCATAAATGATACCTGTCAGCTGATGTCGAGATCACCTGTATACCTCAGTTGAGTTCTTCAGTTGCCGCATACCATCAGCTGACTCAAGTTCGTCTGTTCAGCTGATGTTTGATGTCTTCAGTTAGCAATTCGTATCTGAGATTCCCCCTTCATCTGAGCTTCCCCCTTCATCTGAGCTTCTCCCTTCATCTGAGCTTCCCCCTTAGATAGATATCCGACTCTTCAGCTCGGATGGATCCTTATCAGCTCGGATGACTCTTCAGCTCGGATGACTCTTCATCAGCTCGGATGACTCTTCAGCTCGGATCCAATAGACCTAGAAGATCACACAATATCTTGAACCGGGCTTCAGGAAGAGGTTTGGTGAAGATGTCAGCTCTCTGAATCTCAGTTGGGATCTTCTCCATAGACACATCCTTCTTCTCAATATGATCTCGGATGAAATGATGACGAATGTCGATATGCTTAGTCCGAGAGTGGTGAACAGGGTTCAGAGAGATAGCTATGGCACTCGAGTTATCACAATGAATAGGAACCTGTCCAGTTGTGACTTCATAATCTCTCAGTTGTTGCTTCAGCCACAACACTTGCATGCAACAGCTTCCGGCAGCCATGTATTCTAACTCGGTTGTAGAAGTGGCAACACATGCTTGTTTCTTGGAGAACCATGAAACCAGCTTGCTTCCCATGAACTGACAGTGTCCCGAGGTAGACTTCATATCCAACCGATCTCCTGCTAGGTCAGCATCTGAGTATCCAGTCAGCTGGATATTGTCATCAGTTGGGTACCACAATCCAACATTGACAGTTCCCTTCAGATACTTAATGATGTTCTTTGCTGCCAACATGTGTGCTTCTCTTGGTTGGACTTAAAAGCGAGCACACACTCTGACTGCGTATGATATATCTGGTCGGCTGGCAGTTAGGTAGAGCAGCGAACCGATGATCCCTCTATACTGGCTGGCATCTACGAGCTTTCCCTCAGCTCCGGGTTCGATCTTCTAGTTCGTATTCATAGGGATTCTTGTTGTCTTACTTGTCTACAGTCCGAACTTGGTGATGAGCTCCTTTGTATATTTGGACTGGTTGATGAAAATCCCTTCAGGTGACTGCTTCACTTGTAATCCAAGGAAATAATTCATCTCGCCCATCATTGACATCTCGAACTTCTCCTTCATGAGATCTGAGAATTTCTTGCACAGCTCCTCCGACTTGGAGCCGAAAATGATGTCATCGACGTAAATTTGCACAACAAGTATATCTTCTCCAACTTTGATGGTGAACAGAGTTTTATCAACTGAACCTCGTTTGAAGCCCGAGTTAAGAAGAAATCCAAAAAGAGTGTCATACAAGGCCCTTGGCGCTTGCTTTAGACCATAGATAGCTTTCTTCAGCTTATACACTCTTCCATCTCCAGTCTCAAAACCAGGAGGCTGTTCAACATATACATCTTCCTTGATATCTCCATTTAGGAATGCACAGTTCACATCCATCTGATATACTTTGAACTTGTGATGTGCGGCATAAGCTAGAAAGATCCGGATGGCTTCCAGCCTTGCAACTAGTGCAAATGAATCTTCAAAGTCAATTCCTTCTTGTTGGCAGTATCCTTGAGCTACCAACCTTGCTTTATTCCTCACAATGAATCCAATGGCGTCTCTCTTGTTTTTGAAGATCCACTTCAATCCAATCACTTTGACACCATTTGGTCTTTCTACCAACTCCCATACACAGTTGCGTAGAAACTCATTCAGTTCTTCTTGCATGGCTGTTGTCCAGTGGACACAGTTGAGAGCTTCCCCAACATTCTTCGGTTCTGGTACATCAGCTACAAAGCAAGAAATCATGGCTACATCTCCAGCTTGCTCGAACTCCTCCAGAACTGTCAATTCCTCAGCATATTGGGCATAAGTGTTGGAATCTTCCTCGGTTGATTCTGGATTTGCAACTCTGCTCCGTGTACACACACCTTCGGTTGGATCTCCGATGATGTCGTCAGTGGAATGAACTTCATACCATCTTCGGTTGCGTCTTCCTTCTTCTTCCAACTGTGGCTGTTCAGAAATCTGAGTTGGAGTCTTCAGAGCTGGTGATTGATCAGCTGTTGAGTCTGGATCCTCAACATTGGTATTAGGTTGGACCGGACACGGTTGGGCTTCGGATGCTGAAGCAGTTGGAGGTGCATCAGCTGAAGTTCCCCTTTGGGATGTGCTGGGGTCTTCGCATTCATCTTCAGAGGAGTATGGATCCTCATCCTCAGTTGCCCACACCAGTGGTTCAGCTCAGTTCTTTTCCCTAAGTGCTTGTGATCTGGTGAGAACTGGTAGAACAGCTGGATCCGCGTGTTGTTCTTTAACCTGTTCCCTGCACTCAAAGGTAGATTCATCAAAACTAACATGAGGTATTATTTCCACAATACGAGAGCTGTTGTTGAAAACTCTATATGCCTTGATCCGAGCTGCATATCCAAGAAATATGCCCTTCGAAGCTTTGGCATCAAAAGTTTTCAACTGAGTCTTCCCATTGTTGTGAATATAACACTTAGAACTAAAAACGCGAAAATAAGAAATATCTGGCTTTCTGCGTCTCCACAGCTTGTAGGGTGTCTTTCCCGACCGCTTGGTGAGAAGAGATCGATTCTGAGTGTAGCATGCTGTGTTGATCGCTTCAGCCAAAAATCTCTTTGGCAGAGCTGAGCTCGCTAACATGGATGTGGCTGCATCCTTCAGCGTTCTGTTTCTTCGCTCAGCTACGCTATTCTGTTGCGGAGTACGCGCGGCTGATGTCTGATGGGTTATGCCATTCTTTTCGCAATACTCAATGATGGTTTCATTTAGAAACTCCGTTCCACGATCTGATCGGATGGATATGATCTTCATCTCTTGTTGGTTCGATATCCGATCCATCAGCTTGGGCAGCTCATCTCGGGTTTCACTCTTGTGACGCATGAAGATGGTCCACGTGTACCTCGAGTAATCATCAGTTACAACCAATGTATATTCGTTGCCATTTATGCTTTTTGGTGTAACTGGCCCGAAGAGATCCATATGGATCAGCTGTAACACTCAGTCGGCTGAGGGAGTTGACTTCAACCGGAAGGAGATTCTAGCGAGCTTTCCCAGCTGGCATGCACTGCAGATGTGTTTTATTGAAAACACTCGGTTAGGTATGCCTCTTGCATGTTCTTATCTGGCGAGTCGGTTCATCGTCTTGAAATTCAGATGGTTGAGCCTTTTGTGCCACAGCCAGCTCACATCCAAACTGCTCTTTGATAACAGGCAGGTGTCAGGAAGGTTGTTGTTCCAGTCAGTGTAGTAAACATTCCCTGTTGGAGATCGATTTCCCAACAATATCACCTGCTTTGATCCGACATCTTTAACTCTGCAACCCTGTGCATCAAACTTGACAGAGAAACCATTATCACAGAATTGGCTGATGGAGAGCAGGTTATGCTTCAATCCATCAACATAAGAGACATTAGAAATTGATACATGATTGGTTTCAAGGGTACCATAACCTCTGGTATAACCTTTTGAGTTATCATCAAAAGTAACTGATGGACCTTCTTTCTCCACGAAACTTCCAAGCAGATCCTTCAGATTCGTCATGTGTTTCGAACATCCACTATCCATCACCCACATTGTAACAGACGCCTTCTTCTTCCTCAGCTGTTTCTCCTGTACCTGCAAAGAGAAACTCGCTTAGGTCCCCAATTTCAGTTGGGTCCTGGAGGGTTAGAACCAGTTCTCGCTGGAACTGTGCGTCGCTTTTCCCTGTAAACTCGGATGGATTTATCATTCCAGATTACTTTTCCTTCATCATCAACTATAACAACACCTCGGTTATCCTTAGGCTTGTTGTTAGTAGTGATGTTCTGTTTCTTGGGAGGAGTTGGATTTCTCCCATGTTGAGCTTTAGGAGGTGAGGCTTTCCCCCTGTTTTGATGGCGATTCTTATCCTGTTGAGTTTGTCTGTGAGGTCGGACGCCATGTTGGAATCTTTGTGGCTGATTATGATTCCATCTTCCTGAGGGTTGTCTGTAGCTGTTCATCCCCTGTTGATGATTCATATTATGGCATGAATATCTCCAGTTGTTCGAGCAGTTCCTCATTGATTGACTCGGTTGGAACCTTTGGTCAAACTGATGTTGGAACTGCTGTTGCTTCAGACGATTGAACCCATGTCTGTTCTGAGGTCGGTTCTGATTCTGAGATCGGTTGTGGTTGTGCCTTCGACGCCTCTGATTCCTCTTCTGACTTTTGGAACATTCCCCCTCGGTTGATACCTCAACCGATGGAACATTCTGTCCTACATCAGCTACTCCTTTTCCCTTCTCAGTTGTAATCCTATTGGTCGTTTGAACTTGTTGAGAGGTAGAGGTTGAATTAGCTTCAGGAGACTCAGCTGTGTCTGGCTCGACAGCTGTGACCTCTACAGCTTTGATGAAGGTTGCTGGTGGAATCCCAGTATCCTTGACAACATCATAGCCGAGACCTGACACGTCATCCATCTGTCTACTATAGCTGATAAGATTCTCTATGATCTTGTACGACTGATACAGCTTAATTAGATTGTCCTTCTCAGTTTGCAACTCTTTGACGAGTACAACTATCTGCTCGGTTTGTCCATCTGACTTCTTTATCAGCTGTTCGATCTGAGCATCTTAATTTTTCAACTGATCTTGTTGTTTCTTGTTCTGCTTTGTCAACTCCTCATCAGCTGGAGCCTTAGCCTCGTTCAGTTGATTCTTGAGATTCTCAATCTCCTCGGTTTGGCTTTTGATCAGATTGTCCTTTTCGGTTAAAGAATCTTCAAGTTTGACGAACTGAGCTTGAAGACTCTTAAACTCAACCGATTGGTGATGCAGCTCCTCACTGAGTTCTTGAAAATCACTCCAGGAGGGTTCCAACTCATCGTTCAGAGATTCCTGTATGTTAGAAGTATTGGAAAAATTTAAGCGAGCAGGATTAGATTGTACCTCAATATCATCTTGGTCGGTTCCAAGTGCCATGAGGCAATGATCCTGACTGATGACTTTGTTGGTAGAAGTCAGTTCATCTTCATCTTCGGTGTCAGTGAAGATATCCATATCGCCAGCTGCTTCTTCTGCAACCATGGCCTTATTCTTTCCAGCTTGTTTGGCCCTTAGAGAATCTCTCTCTTTCTTCGATAGATCTGGGCAGTCAGCCTTGAAATGACCTTCCTTTCCGTATTCAAAGCAACCATTGGTGACTGGCTTTGAACTGTCTCGAGTTCGGTTTGATTTATAGAAACGTTTATATTTTCCGAACCGAGTGTCCATTTCGGCTAGCTTCTTTGACAACGCTGCAATGTTCTGTTGCAATTCCTCTCTGCTTGGCTCCTTTGCAGTCGTGACAGCCGATCTGGTTGGCCTTGACGATCTCGACTTTGAGTAGTCAGCTCGGAGAGCAACTGACTTTGAGGCTGAGCCAACATCCTCAATTCTACTTGTCTGACCTGAGGGCTGCGATCTCCTCCTGTTGACCTTATACTCATTTCCTTTCAAGATTGAGAACAATCTTTCAGTTCCCATTTCACCAATGTCAGCTCGGCTCTCGTGGATATTTGTGAAAGTATCCCACTCAGCCGGTAGAGCTTGCAACACTTTGAGGTTGATTTCTCTTAGTGTGTATTTTCCTCTCCGGATGGACTGGATTCTCCTGATGATGTCCATAAACCGGAGCTCTAGCTGATCGATAGTCTCATCAGGTCGCAGACTGAAGTTGTCGAAATCTTGACATGCATGCGAGAACTTGTTTTCCTTTGTCTCGTCGCTTCCTTCACTTAGCGATGCCAGGACATCCCACATCTCTTTTGCAGTCTCACACTCCTCTATCCAGGGCAGATAATCTTGTCCAACCGTGGACATTATTGTGCTCTGAGCCCAGATATCCAACTGGCTCACCTTGGCCTCCTTGGAGAGTAATCTTCTGGCTGTTTCTCCACATACTCCACCACTGTATCTCCATCGTTAGGATTTGTGGGAGTGCGAGCTATCCTTTCTTTAATGACGATTGGTCCGGAAGAGAGAACTTGTTGCATCCTGTGATGCTTTGACAGAAGGATCTTCTTCATTCGAGTTCTCCATGATGTATAATTGACTACTGAGAACATGACGACGATCTTGTCCTTGACGTCCATCTGCACAAACAACAGGACAAAAAAAAATGCGAGCAAAAAAAAGCACTAGCGTGAAAAGATCTGTTCAGTTGACCACTGAAGAAAATTTCTCGAATTCACACCTTGTGAAACAGAGTCAGCAGTCTTTTGAACCACTGCTCTGATACCACTTGATGGTCCCGAAACGAGTTACTGGTGTATGGGGGGGTGGGAATACACCAGATAGGATTTTAAAACTTAACCCTGAAAAAAATCACTTCAACTGAGTAAAAGGACTCAGTTGGAATCTCACAGCTGAGTAAGCAACCTCAGCTGGAAGAGTGTAGCTGTACGGAATGTGGTGGAAAATTAAACTCGTTAAAACAACTCACGCTTTTAAGCTCGGTTGGTCAAGAACCAAAACAGCTCGGGTGGTCAAAAACCAAAACAGCTCGGTTGAAAATGTGCAAATGCAATTTGTATGCCGGTTAGTTTGGTTAGTTAGAAATGCAATAAGTAACTGAATAAAAACAAACACAGACACATAGGATTTAACGTGGTTCGGAGATAACCCTCCTACGTCCACGGGGAGATATGAATCCTCACACCTCAGTCCAAGTTCTTCTGGACAGATCCACACAGCTTACCCGGGATGTGCAACCGTTGCAATAAGTTTACGGGTACTTATCAACCTTCACAGTTAAGTTTACGGGTACTTAACAACCTATGTCAAGTTTGCGGGTACTTGACAACCTAACTACTCAATTACAGGAAGAGTAAGCTCCTAGCAAACACTTTTCAGGGTGTGGGTGGGTTTTCCAACTACAGCTCGATCACGAATGAGAGCTGGATCTAAGGCTTGAACGAATAAACACTCAAACTAAGATCTAAGACAGAATTTCACTCTATGAACCCTCAGCTACTAATGTTCTATCACTCTTGAACTCTCAGCTGCTGATGTTCTTAGAATATGAATTTTGCAGATTTTTCTTGCGCTTGATTTTCTTGTAATTGCACTTATCTATCTCTTGTCTCGTGTGCGTGTTAACTCTCGAATGAGAGAATGCCTCTATTTATAGGCGGAGAGTATCAACTAGCCGTTGGAGGAGCTGTTGATCTCTGATCGATGAAAGCGATGGCTTGTCTCTCATTTCTGTAGACTTTCCCGATATGGCATCTGTGCTCTTCTGCTTTCCATCTGAGACAACCTTGTGTTGGGCCAGATGGGGTGATGACTGAACGGTCAAACCCTCATGTGACTTCCTTTTGAAATTCAAATCTTAACCTTTCTGACATTCAACCTTGGTTAGTCGGTTGAAAGTCTTGATCTTCATCTGAGTGGTCTTCAGCTGATGTTCTGATCTGTTGAACTCTCAGCTGACTTTGAACTTCAAGCAGTTGATCTTCTTGTTCGAGTTCTACAGCTGAGGTTCTGAAACGGAACACTCAGTTGTCTTCCTTGTATTTACTCAGTTGAGTTTGAACCTTCAGATGACTTTCTTTTCATCTGATGTTCTCTTCCTCTCTACTGCTTCTCATCTGATGAACCCTCAGTTGGTTTCCTTCACAACTGATGTTCTGAAGACTTCCCCCTTTTTGCATCAGAACAATGAGCTCTCAGTTGTATTTTGTGACAACCGATGTTCTGTCTGAGTGATGCCTTGTTGCCATCTTCAGCTGGAGCCCTGTAAAGATAAAATCTTAACTTTGCTCAAACAGCGAGCCTAAATTCTAACATTAGGTTCTGGCAACATGTACTCGGTTGGGGTCAGTCGGTTTTGGAATTCATCAAAACTCTTACTAATAAATTTCCCAACAGATATTCATATTTATTTTAAATCTTCATTTTAATTATTTTTATTCAAAATATTCAATATTTTCCAAAAATATGCACGACATATCTTCCAAGATTTAGACACATATATAAAAATATCTTCCAAGATTTAGGCATATATTATAGTATTATATAGATTGTAAGCCAACTTGTATTAGGATATTGCCATTTGTATAGTACATTATATAAATATTCATACATATTCTATATTTTCTAAATTATTTAATTTGTGTGTTTTTATTATGTTCAATATATTCTATCCCACATCGCTTTTCAATAACACACCACCTTTTCAAAACCTATACAAATACTCAAAATCAATGTGTATTTTCTCATCCTGCAATTGTTTTGCACAACCAATTTGATTTAGCCAATCAATTAATTGGCCAATAAAAATAATTTATTTCTATTTAAGATTTTGATTTGACCAATAACAAGTTAAATTTTCAGTCTGATCAATTATTAAGTTGTCAATATTGATTTATCAATTTAATTGGTCAAATAATTATTTTTAAATAACCTCGAAACCAATGTGTATTTTTTTATCATGCAATTGTTTTGCAAACCAATTTAATTTAACAAATTAATTAATTGGTCAAATATATAGTATTATTTTTGCTTTACAAATTAATGTAACCGCCTATTAGGTTGTTGAGTTAGCGCAACTAAACAATTAAAGAATTGTCCAATATTAAGTTGTTGAATTATAATTGCTGAATCTTTAATTGCAATAGTGATTTATCAAGACTAATTAATTGCATGTCAGATAAATCCGAAGATCCAAATGACCGACTTCTTCATAAGTAGTATCCCCTTCAAATATCTTATGTATTGTATATAACTTTAATTTTAAGTCATACAAACCTCCATTCAGTATTCATATTTATCTTAAATTATTATTTTGAACATTTTAATTCGTATATTCCTACTTTAATTTAATAATTTGTTATTTGTTATATAAGGAGCAAATATTACTTGAATCATACTTTTTCGTTAATAAGTACTATCATGAGCTTTTACCTTAAAAAAAAATCAATGCAAAGATTTAATAGTAATGCTTAGTACGATTTTCTTAAAGTTCATAAACTAATAAATGCCAAACTATTTATTTGGATATTATTATTCTTTCCAATTAAATAAGAAAATAATCTGGTCATATGAAGCCATGCCCTTAATTTGGAATTCTTCATTAATTTATTCAATTTAATTATTAAGATGAAAATAAATAAAACAAAATTGTATAGAGAATTCTCCATATCAGATGATCAAATAGATGTATACACAAAAATTTAAAAATTTAAACTCCCTGAACAATCTTCAAGATTTTGTTAGTTTTGTAAATTACAATGATTGAGCTATTTTGGCACTCCAACTAGATGATCAAATGTGACACTTATTTGTAATGATTTGTCGAGAGCTTTTTATGATCCTACCAATAATATGATCATTCATGTAACACTTATTTGCAATGATTTATCGAATATCAACATAATTAAAAAAGTATCGAATTATTATTATATTATTATATAGAAATTACAACGTAAAGTGATAAAACTTTTTAAGGAATAGAAAGAAATATATATTTTGAACTCTTATAATGACTTTTTGAAATATAGCACTTTAAAATTAAAAAAAAACAAGATTTGCCATATTGAAAAATAGACAAGATAAAGAATGAAATAATAACACTATCGCACAGTCCAATTTACCATAAATGTTAAAGAATTTGAATTTAATATACTAAAATTTTAATTTTCTCTAATTTTCTCTATTTATATTTGTCTAAAAATTTCATCCCACATTGCTTTTTAAAAGTTCACTCTTGAAGAACCTTTATAAATACTCAAAATTAATATAAATTTTCGCTCAACATGCACCACCAATTTGACTAATTAATTAATCAGTTGGCCATAAAATACTTTTATTGTCAGTTAATTTGGCTAATATTAATTTGGTCAATAATCAAATTTGTCAAATAAACAGTTTAATTTTTTTATATCTATTATTGATAGAGTTGTTTATTCGAGTTATCTGTATTTGTATATTATTAAATTCATATATTCCAATTTTTGTTTATTTTATATTTTGCAATTTAATTTTTATGTATCCAATATTCTAGACAACATTGTTATATTTCCATAAATTTAATTTTCTAAGTAGTTTGACCAAATAAACAATTTTTTTATAACTATTAGTATAATCATTATTATGGGACGAGATAATAAAAGTTAAACATGGTTGATAATACGTTACAATCTTATGTGTTGAACATTATAGACAATACTTTTTATCCCTATATTTAATTATCTAATTAGCTTGACCAAATAAATATTTTTTCCATAACTATTACAACAATTAATGTGAAATGAGATGATCAAAGCTAAACATGGTTAATAATACCTTGCAACTCATGAGTACATTAACAAAAAGAGATATCAAATTTTTAATTTCTAACGAGATGATCAGACGTAAACAACAATTAACATTTTGAATGATATCTTTGACAAATTATGAGATACTAACTTCGAAGTTGTTTTTTATATTTTAACGTTGTTTATTTTGTACGAAAAAAAATTAGTTTGATTTCTATTGATCTTTTGCAAGCAAAGAAAGTGAAATAAAAGTAAAGAAACATTCAAATTCATAACTATTAGTATAACAATTAATATGAGACAATATGATCAAAATTAAACATGGTTAATAATACGTTACAATCGTATGAATCGAATATTCTAGACGACACTTTTATATTTTCCTATATTAAATTATCTAATTAGCTTGACCAAATAAATATTTTTCCCACAACTATTACAATAATTAATATGGAACGAGATGATCAAAATTAAACATGGTCAATAATACATTGCAACTCATGAGTACATTATCAAAAGAGATATCAAAATTTTAATTTCTACAAGATAATCAGACGTACACAACAATTAACATTGTATACGATAGAATCTTTGACAAATTATAAGATAACTACAAGTCTACAAAATTGTTTTTTTTTTATATTTTAACGTTGTTTACTTTGTACGGAAAAAAAAAATATAGTTTGATTTCTATTAATCTTTTGCAGCTAAAAAAAGTAGAATAAAATCAATTTAAACATTCTTTTTGATCAATTGTTGAAATATTATTACTTCAAAATAATATTAAATTATTTTTGTTGTCCATGCTTATATATTGCAAAAGAAGATGATAAAAATAAAAATATTTATTGGAGGAGTTGTTGTGAGAGGAGAAGCTAATAATGAAATTTGAAATTTGTGGAAAAGGTACACAAAATAGTAATTTATGAAATTAGTTTTGTGTTTTAAATCTAGCCTACTCAAATTTACTTTCTATATATTGATTTTTCTTACATTTACATACTTATAAATTACAACATATCGTAGTTCCCCGTTGATTTTCGACGGGTAACACACTAGTTTACAAAATAGGTGGGTGAGGATTTGGTCAGCGTGAATCATTAATGTTAATAATATGATTTTTAATTATGTTAACTAATATATTCTTGAAACATATCTACATTAATTATAAAGATTGATATAGATTAAAGATTGTAATAAAATTGAAGGAAAAAAGTCAAAACACGATTAACGTTGAAGGAAAAAAGTCAAAACATGTAATAAAATTTAAAGACGAAAAGAAAACATCTTCACCCAAAACATGAAGAAAATCATCCTATTTTTACTCTTTGTTGTTAGCATTTCTCAAACTCGAGCATGTTCTTTTATCTCACCAAAAATGCTCGTTAATTTGAAAGACGAGATTCCTAGTTCCCCATTGCAGGTGCATTGTAGATCTAAAGATGACGATCTTGGGCCTCATACTCTCAATGCAAATGATGATCTTCATTGGCATTTTTGTCAAAGTCCCTTAGGCACTTCTAAATTCTCCTGCGATCTGCAATGGGGTAATAAAAAAAATCATTTGACGTTTTTGATACGAAAGTATCGGGTAATTGTGTAGATCACCACGGTTCATATTCATGTGACTGGATAGCAAAGGAGGATGGTATATATTTTGCTTATAAATTTGATACTATAAAGGTATTAGATTGGGATTAGTGGAATTTTACCTGCAAGTTGGAATGAAAAGCATGTAATATTCAGGTATTTGTGCTTTGCTAGATTGAAATAATATAAGCTTTCTTTTGATATTCGTTTCATATGTCTTGAATCTTTTTCCATTCACTTTATAATTATTTCACACTTCCTCTAACAAGAGTCACATGTATGATGCAATAGTACGTAAATTATTATTCAACTATTAATTAATCAGAATTTAGCCACAATCCTTGAACTCTTAGATGCGTACAGAAATTCTATTTGCTGTTAGGTTATTTTGACATGCCTTTTTGGTATATCAAATGCAGACAGGATCGGTTCTGAGGGCGGCCGAGCTGGTGACCAATTTTCACATTACTTAACAATTATTGTAAAATCTAATTTGAAACACTATTTTTCAAGTTAACTGAGGGAAGGATTCATGCGGCATTGGATAGTTTGTAGTTCGATCATTATTTTTATACAACTAACTAACTATTTTTTTTTTTAAATTACTCTCCAATTATTATATCAACTCCTAATTAAACCTTTCAACCTCTCTATTACTTTAGAATGATAAAACAAGAAGTTTGGCATTATTCTATATAGGAAAAACCCCATGTTAATTATGTCCCAACGTTTGAAACTTTTTACAATAGCGTCCCGGCGTTTTAATTTTTACTATATGTGTCTCGACGTTTCAAATTTTTTACAATAGTGTCTCAACGTTTCATTTTTTCACAAATTGTGTCCTAACATATCGACGGTCGATTTCCTACCATCTTTGTCAGCTAGCTCGCCGGAGTCATTGACACATGAATTTTCAGAATAAAAAAAAAATGTGTCATGAAAAAATATAAATGATTTAAGTACTCCAGTTTAACCACCCTACTCACACAACTTAATATCGATCAAAACAACAAAATAAGAAATTACTTAGCTAGAGAAACAAAATGCAAAAAATGAGAGAACATAACCACCTATAAAATATATCAAGAGCTAACGAGCTAATCACCAATTAAAAGAGAAAAATTTCTTATGTAAAAGCATACTGCATGAAATTGTGAAATCAACATATGATAATATTTTGAGTGAAAGAAATCAATTTTTACAATTTGAAAATTCACATGCCAATGACTTGGAGTCTCAAGTGTTTAGGAGGAAAAAGGGTACATATGAACTACTTGAGCTCCGATTTCGGAAGTTATAACTTGAGAGCCAAGAAGAATTCCTTATACCACCTTTCATAAATATGGAGTCAGTTCTCTAAAAGTTCGAAGGACCACACAAAACATTGTTACAATTACAAAAGAGGTTAACATTTAACTTTTCAAAACTATCATGTTCATCTGGAATTTCACTGCCATAGACACAAAAGAAATCAAGCACTGAAAAAATTGAGAAACTTCGGAATTTAGATTTTTTTTACATCTATACTAATATAAAAAGAGATTTATTTTACAAAATTTATTTTACCTAAAATATCTTTAATATTGTTGCGTCCTAAAAAGTGACACACCATATAAACTAATTTTTGTGGCCGAAATCAGCCCAACATCTTCAAGAACATTCTCCACATAAGGAAAAGGGGAAATTGCTGCTCGCTTGTTGTGAATCCGGGGCCAAGAGATGAACTGCAACGCTCCCGTTTCATGTCGATGTGTGTTCGCCTGCAAAAGAATGAACGCCGGGGGTGGTTTCCGGCGAACACCCTCCGAAGCTTAAGTCAGATTCGCTCATTTTTGAAGATAATATTGTAGAGTGCGTGAGTGTTTTTGTGTAGAGCATATTGTGTGTAAAGAAATGACCAACTCCCTTATTTATATGGAAATGAGTGTTGCTTAAAGATTAAGCACTAGATCCAAAGGTCCTTAGTAGCCAACTTTCCACGTGGCGAAATCTTACTGACTTACTTAAAAGTGACGTCAGAGTTGGCAGGAAGGACACGGGAGACCTAACGAGGTCTCTCGCGCAACGGGAGACCTGATCAGGTCTCTCGCGCTACCTGATGCTAGCCAGGTCTCTAAACAAGTGTATTAAACTGTTTCTCTATATCTTAGCGAATTTTTTCTTTCTCAGGTCTCTAACTGAGGCCGATTTCATTTATGTTCTCGTACTTTCCGTGTGTGATCTCTTTATCAGGTCTCTAACCGAGACCTGATATTTTGTGCCACAACAAATAGATATTTAATTAAGGGTGATAGTGACAAAAATATTCAGGTCCCCAAGAGACCTAAGCACTGAACTTGAGCACTCTATATAACCGTTATGAATACTTGATCGAAGAACTGATATAATGTTGGAATTAAGGTCTCCTATGAAGACCTCAATTCAGAGACCTGGCTGGAGGACTCCCAGTCTGGATTTAGCCAGAGGTCTATCCTGAGGTCTCCCGTTTAGAGCTCTCGCTTGGTTAAATACCTGACGGATGAAGGAACTTTAATTAATGCCCGTCCGGCGTTGTTAGAATGTACGATCATACTATAGCAATCGGATAGCTGAACGTGTAAAGATCAAGGTAAAAGAGTTGGAAGCAACACAACTTCATTCTCAAGAAAACTCACGAGTATATATACTAAAAAACACAACACACATAGACACATTATTCTAAATCTTACTCCATGTTCCATTAAACTGGTTCCGAAACAAAACCCAGAACACTAACTTAACCGTCGGAGGTGGCTCGCCGGGAAACCTTCCCGGCCCTCCTTTTCTTGTAGATTCATGCTCGGAATCTCTTGGGGAAGACGATTCCAACCATCTGAAGTCAGGAAGAGTTGTGGTATAGGTGAGTACTGCTTTCCAATCGTACATTTGACCTGATTTTACATGGTGTGCTTTTTTGGCCGCATCATCTGGCGCCGTCTGTGGGAACGGAATTTAGCTTCGGAATTTCGCCCTAAACTCTTTTTACGTGTCCTTCTTTCAATGACGTCGAGTTTGAGCTTAAACTCGAAAGAGAGAGAAAAGAATTGAGAAACTGGATCTGAGTATTTTAAGTCCTCTCGTATTTTTCTTTTCAAAAGCTTTTTCTGTTTTTAAAGGAGTGGGTTGAGTGATTTCAGAACTTTTATGTTTCGAACCTCTTTATGAATCTTGGTGTAATCTCTTAAACTTGCTTATTTCTGGTATTTTTGCAAAGTGCTACATTTCATGGTATGGTATAGAGCCGTTGGGGGAGTAGAAGTTAAATAGAATTCCCTGTTGAGTGGAAGAATGGTTAAAAATAGATGATTCCGAGAAGTAAAATTCGGAAATCCTCATGAACTGAGGGGCCAGAATTGGCAAAGGCATAAAGACTTCAGAGTAAGTCTCACTCAGTCCCTACGGAGATGGGGAGCGAGTGCGTAGGGAAAGGGAATATGGTATATCATATTCCTTGAATTCCCTGGAATTCCCCTTCTGAGACCTGATGATGGTCCTTCGAGAGGGGCAGTGTAGACCTTGTAATGGTCCTTGTGAGACCTGATGATGGTCCTAATGCTGTCTTTTGACTGATAAGTTGAAAATTTTGGAAATATAGATTCAGTCATGGAAGATACATCAGTTCGAGACCGGGAATCCCCACCTGAAAGAATGGTGCGTGACGATAGCTCATCAGAGGAACGTACTGAGGAGGAAAATCAAAACGCGCTGAAGGAAGCTCCACCAAAGATAACCACGCCTTAGAAGGAGGGGGCCTCCAAGTCGACCAGCCCTCAGAAAGCAGGAGGTCATAAAGGCTCGGAGGTTACGAGAGATGAACGTCAGATACCTGCGCAGCAGGGTGTTACCTATGCGGTATCCATGGATCAGCTCAATGCTATGGTAAAGCAAGTTGTATCCAAGGCCCTAGCTCCGCTAGAAGGTCAAACTAAGAAGTTTGGCAGCACGGCAAGGGGCAAAACCAAGAAGGTATGAATGGGTCTTGTAAGATCTCGATTGTAATGAGACACCAGTGAAATGGTTGAACCCTCATGAATATGAGAATAAATGTTCGTGATCTAAATACCCCTATTTTCCTTGACAGGGAGAACCTGTGGAGGAGGGTCAGTATGAAAGTGATGTGTATGAGAGCCCTCAAACTGAATCAGAAAATGGTCAGTGAATAAATAAAGAAAGTAGATATTTGTGACATTCCCAAAGTAACTTACTCAGTAATGAAGTCGTGATTACTTATTTTTGCAATGAAATTTGCAGAAGACGAAACATGTATTACAAGACCTCAAGACGAAGGAGCTGCTGCTGAGATTGCATCCCTCAAACAGCAGCTGAAAGACCTCCAGTGCAAGGTTCCCTCATCTAAGAAATCTCCTAAGAAGCCTGTTAAAACTAATAACAGCTAGTCTCCTTTCTCGAGGGACATTAGAGAAGATCAGTTACCTCCAAACTTCAAGACATTGACATTGGAATATGATGGTTCCACAGACCCATATGAATACATAATGAGGTTTGAGAATGGGGCAATGCTCCATCAGTATACGGAAGGGGTGAAGTGCAGGGTCCTCCTTACAACCCTGTCGAAGATAGCTCAGCAATGGTTTTCCCAGCTACCCCCCAACAGCATAAGCTCATTTAGTGAATTCAAGTCCATGTTCTTGCATCAGTTTTCTAGTGCAAGAAGGCATGTTAAGACCTCCTCCTCGCTCATGGCGTTGAGACAGAAACCCTCGGAAAGCCTGCGTCAATATGTTGGACGCTTTAATGCTGAAGCATTGCAAGTACCCCTGGCTTCTGATGATGTCAAGGTGCAAGCATTGATACAGGGCTTGGCCCCAGGGCCGTTCTTTGATTCGTTGAACAAAAAACCTCGGTTATATTTTGAGGAGTTGCAGCAAAGAGCTGACAAGTACGTTAATTTGGAAGAGGCCCAAGAAGCTAGGAGAGCTAAAGAGGAGTCTCTTAAGCCCAAACAAGAGACCTCAGAAAGGAGGTCATCCTCAACGGCGAAAGCTGAAAAAGACAGAGGGGGGCAAAGGCCCAAAAGAGTTCCCGAGAGGTTTGATCAATATACGCCCCTTAACGCACCTTTGGGGGAGGTCATGGAAGCAGCTGCTAGGTCTCCTCATTTCAAGTTTCCCAGCACTTATAAAGAGGCTCCGCGTAACCCGCGATCCGAATTATATTGCAAGTACCATAATGATTATGGGCATGACACAAACTCTTGTAGACACTTGAAAGACGCTATTGAGCGGCTGTTGAAGAAGGATGACACCTTACTCCAGTTTGTTAAGAAAGAAAGAGAGAAGGGCTACAAGAGGAAAGAGCCGGAGCAGAAGAGGCCTGACCAGAGAGAAAGAACCCCCCCGAGGCGAGAGGATCCTCCTCCAAAAAGAGGAAATATTAATATGATTATGGGAGGGAATACCAATGGGGATTCAGGTCGAGCTCGCAAAGTTCACGTAAGGGCTGTAAAAGCTCAAGTGAGCAAAGAAGTCCAGGAGTTAGCAGAAACGATGGGCATGGAGATTGATGTAGTAGATTAATTCCCGGGAGAAGAGGTGAGCCCGTAGGTATGTGTGAGTTTTGGCCCCAAGGACCTAGTCAGCAAGGCACCCCATAATGATGCATTAGTGATTAGTGCTGAAGTCGCTAACTGGAGGGTAGCACGAATCTTTGTTGATACGGGGAGCGCGGTGAATGTGCTTTCCTAAGATTGCTTCCAGATGATGAGAATTAATGCTGACTTAACGCCAGTAAACACGGCATTGTACGGTTTTGCTGGAGGCGAAATATAGCCTAAAGGGGAGGTGACCCTTCAGGTAACACTGGGCAGTGGTGACACCTCGAATACTCGGATGGTAAAGTTTCTGGTAGTGGATACACCTTCGGCATATAACATAATATTGGGAAGACCTGCCCTGAACGATTTCCAGGTGGTAGTTTCCACCTACCACATGAAAATAAAGTTTCCAGCCTTCAAAGAAGGGTTGGTAGGTGAGGTCTCGGGTGACCAAGAGGTATCAAAAGAGTCTTATGTGAAATCCATAAAGCATGCTAAGCAAAAGGCAAAAGGAGCCTCGGTGGCAGAACGCCCACCGCAAGACAAAAACGTAAAGGTAAAAGAGGTGGACGAAGACATAGAGCTGAGAATGCAGCCGGTGGAAGAGGATTTGATGATGGTAGAATTGTTCCCGGGAAAAATGGGGTTCACCACGAAGATGGGGAAGCAAATGACTGTAGAATTGTGGAAGAATTCAGATCTATTCGCATTTAGCCCGGAAGACATGAAAGGGGTAGACCCGTCGGTAGCCCTGCATTATCTGAATATAGATCCCAGGGTGAAGCCAGTGAGGCAGAAGAAAAGGTCCTTTGGACCAGAAAAGGAAAAAGTGATCAGAGAAGAAATCAAGCGCCTGTTAGACGCTGGTCACATCGTTAAAATCCAGTACTCTGAATAGCTGTCGAATGCGGTAATGGTAGCTAAGAGCAATGGTAGCTGGCGAATGTGTATAGACTTCAGAGACCTGAATAAAGCCTGCCCGAAAGATCATTACCCACTGCCTTGCATCGATCAGCTAGTTGATTCAACGTCAGGGTGTGAATTGCTGTCTATGCTAGATGCTTACCAGGGCTATCATCAGATACAGCTGGCCCCTGAGAATGTGATCAAAACGGCCTTTGTAACTGTGTGCGGTACGTTTGCGTATGTGAGAATGCCTTTTGGCTTAAAAAATGCCGGAGCTACCTATCAGAGAATGATGGATGCACTATTTGAAAACCAAATAGGGAGAATCCTAGAGGTGTACGTAGATGATATTCTCGTAAAAAGCGTGAGAGCAGAGCACCATGCCAGAGATCTAGAAGAGGTCTTGACAGTTGTAAGAAAGTATGATTTGCGATTGAATCCAGCAAAATGCACATTTGGAGTCAGGTCAGGAAAGAATCTGGGGTATATGGTGACTCCAAGAGGAATTGAAGTTAATCAGGAGAAAGTACGAGCTGTACTGTAGATGGCTGCTCCCACTAATGTAAGGGAGGTACAGCGGTTGAATGGAAGAATCACTGCGCTTAGTCGGTTCATATCTACTTCGGTGGAGAGAAGTTTTTCGTTTTTCAAAGTGTTGAAAAAGGCAAGTAAATTTGAATGGGATGAGAACTGTCAGAAAGCATTCGAGGAATTGAAAGCTCACCTAGCAAGTCTGCCAGTGTTAACCAAGCCTACCCCAGGTGAAACTTTGTACCTATATATATCTGTTGGGGATCACTCTTTGAGCTCAGTTCTCATAAAGGAAGAGGGCTCTATCCAGAAGCCCATCTATTATATCAGTAAGGCCTTGCAGGGGGCTGAATATAGATACTCAGATGTTGAGAGAGCTGCTTTGGCTGTGATGACGGCAGCAAGGCGTTTAAGATTGTATTTCTTAGCTCACAAGGTGGTGGTGAGGACTAATTTCCCCTTTAAGCAAGTACTGAGTAAGCCAGATCTCTCGGGGAGAATGGTGAAATGGAGTGTGGAATTAGGGGAATATGATGTGGAGTTTGAACCACGCACAACTGTCAAAGCACAAGCCCTAGCGAATTTTATCCAAGAAACCACTCAACCTACGTAATGGCCAGAGTGGAAAGTCTTCGTCGATGGATCGGTGACAGTGGAAGGATGCAGTGCCGGAATTGTCATAATAACGCCAGATCAGAGTGAACTCAGTTTTGCGTTAAAATTTGAGTTTAGAGTCTCTAATAACGAGGCTGAGTACGAAGTGTTTGTCAGAGGCCTGGAGATGGCGGCTGAGTTGGGAGCTCAAAGGGTCGTCATTCACTCTGACTCGCAATTGGTGGTTCAGCAGGTCTCAGGAAATTATGAGATCAAAGAAGAAAGGATGCTAAGGTATGTGAAGCAGGTCAGAGACCTGAGTGAGCAGTTTCAGCACTTGAGGGTAGAGCAGATACCTTGGGACCTCAATGCACAGGCAGATCGCCTCGCCAAGCTGGCCAGCTCCCTGAATGAGTTGGTTCCTGAGAAAGTGACGTTGCTAAAAACAGCTAACAGTCGTGTAGAAAAAAGCATTCACGAGATAGAAGAAAAATGTGACTGGAGAACGCATGTTTTACACTTTTTGAAAACATGGGAATTGCTAGAGGGGGAGAGAGCTGAAAAAGGAAAATCTATGCCAAATACTGTCTGATTGGAGGACATTTATTCAGGAGGGCTTACTCACAACCGCTGCTGAGATGTGTGGCCGAGTCAGAAGGTCTACGGGTAATCAAGGAGGTGCACCAAGGAATAGCGGGATGCCACACGGGGTTCCGAGACCTGATCCGGCGAGTACTGAGAGCTGGGTACTATTGGCCTTCTTTAAAGAAGGATGCTGAAGTTTTCGTAAGAAGGTGTGCCAGGTGCCAGAAGCATGGGCCGCTGATTCATAGGCCTGCTGAAGAGTTGGGAGTCCAGTATGCAGAATGTCCATTCGATCAATGGGGCATAGATCTTGTTGGCAAACTTTCCATGGCAACGGGAAAGAAATGCCACATCATTGTAGCGGTGGATTATTTCAGCAAATGGGTAGAGGCAGAGCCTTTATCTTCAGTAACAGAGGAAAGCATTATAAAATTCATATGGAAAAACATTTGTTGCAGGTATGGTCTGCCTAGAGTGCTGGTCTCCGATAATGGGACGCAATTCTTTGGAAAAAGAACTCAGGTTTGGTGTAAAGCCAGAGGAATCGAGCAGAGGTTTGCTGCTGTTGCCCATCCAGAGACCTGTGGGCAAGTTGAAGTCACCAATCGGACCATAGTGAATGGCATCAAGGCAAGGTTAGAAAAAGAGAAGTCTCAATGGGGGGAGGAGCTGAGCTCAGTGTTATGGGCGTACAGAACTGGACAGAAAACGGCTACAGGGCAGTCCCCCTTCTGCTTGGTTTATGGAATGCCGTTATGCCTATGGAGGTGAAAATTCCGATGCATAGAGTCCTGTCTTACAATGAGAACCTGAATGGAGAGCTGAGGACTGATAGCCTAGATCTGATCGATGAGGTACGCGAGGAGGCGCATCAGCGAGCTCTGGCTTGTAAAGCTCACGTAAAAGCAGCATATGACGTGAAAGTAAAGACGAGGAGGTTTCAAGAGGGAGACCTGGTGCTCAAGAGAGCTGACGCCATGCATCCGGTAAGAAAGTTCGAACCAAACTGGGAAGGACCATTTGTGGTGACCAAAGTGTTACCAAGTGGAGCATACGAGCTCACGAGCCATGAAGGGTACATGGAACCAAGACCATGGAACGTAAGCAATTTGAAGAAGTACTATGTTTAGAAGCATGCTGCGAAAAGTTTTGTCTTAAATGGGGAAAGGTCTACGTGCCAGGCTTTATGCCCATTTTCTTTTTTGATAGGATACTTGCTTAGCTAGACAAGTATTCCTGTAATGGCACGAAGAGAACTTGTCGTAAATAAATAAAGGCTAAGAAGTTGTTTTCTTTAGTTTTTGTCTTTGTTTACATATTGCCGTGTTGTAATAACTGGAAATTATAAGGCCGAGACAGGGCAGTAAACATGATATTTAGAAAAATGAGACATTTACTCTAAATGGTTTGACAATGGGTAAAACCATCTAGAGTAGGGGGGAGTAGGGGTGTACCTTACACCCCTAAGGGGGTCCCACAATACCCCATGAAAATGCAAATGAAAGCGCAAACGAAAGAAATACGCAGAATAAATGATAACACAGTAATAGACATAGTGGATTAAGCTGCTAAATGGAGAATGCAGCACTAGCAAAACAAACAAAAATACTGAAGTTGTTCAAATGTCAGAGCGTAAAAGAAATTGTTCGATACGGAAGCAGGTACAAATATTATTCGAAACATGAACTACATGATAACTAAGCCAGGAAGTTGTTGGTATCGTCAGCAGGGTCAGCCTCAGCAGCTTCAGCAGGCTCATCCTCAGGGACATCTCTTAGCTGTCCACTCCCAATGGCTTGCGAGGTCCCACCAGACGAAGGCACATCTGAAAAAGAGGTGTGAAAATTGGGTTAGACAAGAAAGTGGGGCATTGTAATGGCAAACACAAGATCAGTATACAAGAGCATGAGATACCTGATGTCTTGCCAGGGTGAAGGAAGTCCTTGGGAAAGAAATCATATATAGGCTCAGGTGGATCAGAGAAGACCGCTTGTAGGTCACATGGTGCTGTGAGAGCCTCGAAAGCCTTCTGCATGATAGGAAGCCACCAAGCAGTCCCCAGAGGGGTAGAAGTATTACCCTTGAAAGAGGGAGGTGGTGGGAGATGCTTCACTATCGGATCGACCTCTATAGTTTCTTTGAAACCCAAGCTATGAGCCTTGGCTAGTACAGTCATGCCGCATCTCTTTGCCAAAAAGGCAATGTCTTGGCGGATGGCCAGCAAGTACTCAGGGGATGCTTGAAAGGACTCCAGGAGACCTTGGTGAAGAATCCGCAGCGCTTGTTGGCCCAAAGAGGTTCGAAGGATGTGGCTACGACAGTAATGAACCCCTTCAGTGTAGCCCGACTGGTAAGAGAGGTTGGCGGCATGAAGAAGATCTTTGGTCCCTTCGAGCTCCTTGCTGACTTGGGATAAGTGATGACTGAGCTCGGCATTGACGTTATTGAGGGAGGCATTCTCTTCAGATAAAGCAGACATCCTCTCTTGGGACATGAATAACTCATGGTTTTTCCTCTTTAGATCGTCATTGGCTAAAGAAAGCCTGCTGCTGGTGTCCAGGATGTCCCGATTTTGATGCTGCAGGTCCTCATTCACTTGGGTCAATTCTTGTAGCTGCACCTGACTGGCCACGAATGCTTCCCTTAGCCTCTCCATCTCCTTCTCTTGGGCAGCATCTTGAAACTGTAGCAATCGGCCATGAGTGCTGAACAGCTGCGATGATGCCAAGGGAGGGAGAAGAAGGCATTAGATATATGACAATAAGGATGCGATAGTATTTAGTAATGAGCATTTTCTGGAAATGAGAGCATAGTGACAATAATACCTGCACCAGGTTTTGAGCGCTTTCCTCCTGCAGCTGGCGCAAGGTGGGGAGTGTGCCCTCAGCCTCCTCCTCAGAGAGAGGGATGGCCTTTAGCAGGGAGAGGCATTCGGAAGGAGGCAGATTGCGAAGGGAGCTGGAAGTTTGGCCCCTAAAAGCATAACCTCATGAGTCAGTGCTTCTGGGAGGGGAGCTGCCGAGAAGAGGAGTATGCTTAGATTTTTTAGTGGCACCCGCGGAAGGTCGAGGCAAAAGAGGTCTCTTAAGGCTGATGGAGGTGTCCACTTTGGCTTTTTCCTTGAGAGATGAGGAGGGAGGCCCACTAGGAGTGATCTTGTCTTTGCCTAAACTTTGGGGAGGAACGCTTGGGTTTAGTGACTTAGTGGTGGGTTTGATGATGACCCCTGGAGCAGTAAGAGAGGTTGATTGTGGCCTTGATGATGTGGCAGCAGATGAAGAAACCGGTTGACGGGGTGTGGAGTATCATGAGTTTGGGACTCTAGACGGGCTTGTTCCTCCAGCAGGATAGCAAAGTCAAAATCTTCATCATCGGGGAGCTTCACGTCCTGAATCCAACTCGTCCCTGCACCAAAAAAGGTGCGAAGAATAAAATGCATGTTAGGAAGGCTGGAGAAATAAAAAAGGAAAAGATGAAAAGACAGTTGAAACCCACCCTCGATGGAAAAAGAGTGATCTCCTCGGGGTGCCAGTCCGAAGAAGAAAAGTACACTAGGATCAGATAGCAGGGAATTGAATGGAAAAGGGGCAACCCGTGCTTTTTGAGACAACTTTGATAGCACTTGAAGAGTTATGTCAGCAATACTCGTAACAACAGGACGGGGATACTTTAGACGAAGTGTTTGCCATTGAGGGTAATCAAAAGGCCAATGACCCTCTTTTGGAGTAACAATGAAATACTTGTCCCTCCATTCCTTGCCCGCCGTGCGGGGTACACACAAATGCTGGGCAGGACCCTTGGGCCTAGCGCTAGCATAGTAAAAGGCTCTAGTGGGTTTTACGTCTTACACCGTTTGAAAGAGAGAGGGAGTGGGGACGCCCCCGTTACCACGAAGCAGGATAAAGAAAGTCAATAAGATTTTGACAAAAAAATGATGAAATTGGTTGGGCCATAGATTGTATAAACCACAAACTTGGACTACAAAGTCGGGGAGAGGAAGTCTTAGGCCTGACTCTATCTGGTGATACCAAAACGCTACCGAAGGACATTCTAGTAGATGGGGGCGGTCATGTGATTCTGGCATGCTAATATCAAACAACTCATCGCAGTTCAACATTGACCTTACAAGCGCTAATTCTACAGAAGTTAGGGAGGATTCACCTGCTATAGTGTTTGCAGTCGTAGTGGGAGGAGCAGAAATCCTCAGAGAGGAGGAAGTCTCAGCAGACGGGAACGACGAATCCATCTCCTTGACCTCGTGTCCAGAGGAAGGCGAGCCCTCAGTTAAGTTGATGACATCGGTCGAGTGGGAAGGAGGTGCTTGACTGGAGGGGTTTTGGATGGCTATCCGATGGGAGCGACGAGCAGAAGTTTGTTTCCTCTTCGCCCCAGAGGGTTGTTTCCTATTCACTTGAGTATGAATGGAGGTGTCCAATTGAGAATCCTCGTGCTAGGAAGTTTGTTGCCGAGTGTCAGACGGTGGGGGCTCGCGTTGATCGGAAGTGGTGAATTCCTCAGAGCGGAAAGGAGTTTGCGCCATGGAAAAATTGCAGTAAAAGTTCGAAGAGAATGGCTAAAAGTGAATGGAGATTAAAGTGAAAACCCCAATATAAGAGAGAGAAGGGGGCGGTTGAAAAAAGGGTAGGGGAAGTTGTAGAGTCTTCTCCACTTTTTTACTTAATATAATACCGGTCAAAAAAGACCTGGTTTAAAAATTCGAAATGGGCAGATCTACACGAGGGAAAAAGTGATTGCGAAGGGAATTGGTGTACATAACAGTTGTACGAGTTAAGTTACTTTGAAATTTCTTAAAAGGAGACCTCCCGAAATTCAGAGTAGGGGGAGTAGATAATCGTGACAAAAATATTCAGGTCCCCAAGAGACCTAAGCACTGAACCTGAGCACCCAATATAACCATTATGAATGCTTGATCGAAGAACTGATATAATGTTGGAATTGAGGTCTCCTATGAAGACCTCAATTCAGAGACGTGGCTGGAGGACTCCCAGTCTGGATTTAGCCAGAGGTCTATCCTGAGGTCTCCCGTTTAGAGCTCTCGCTTGGTTAAATACCTGACGGATGAAGGAACTTTAATTAATGCTCGTTCGACGTTGTCAGAAAGTACGATCATACTATAGCCAATCGGATAGCTGAACGTGTAAAGATCAAGGTAAAAGAGTTGGAAGCAACACAACTTCATTCTCAAGAAAACTCACGAGTATATACTAAAAAACACAACACACATAGACACATTATTCTAAATCTTACTCCCTGTTCCATTAAACTGGTTCCGAAACAAAACCCAGAATACTAACTTAACCGTCGGAGGTGGTTCGCCGGGAAACCTTCCCGGCCCTCTTTTTCTTGCAGATTCACGCTCAGAATCTCTTGGGGAAGACAATTCCAACCATCTGAAGTCAGGAAAAGTTGTGGTATAGGTGAGTACTGCTTTCCAATCGTACATTTGACCCGATTTTACATGGTGTGCTTTTTTGGCCGCATCAAAGGGCAATAACATAAATAATATATATGGTTATAAGAAATTATTATAATTCAACTCGAAATTCAACTAATTACCTTATAAGAAATTAGGTAATTTCGTGTGAGTTCCTTGTTTTGCTATGATGGACCATCCTTTTTCCAATTAATTTTTTGAAAAATATATTTTATTTTACTTATAAGAAATATATTAATTAAATGCATGTGAATCAAATTCTAACCTTTTTAGAATCTAGTTTTTACCATATTGATGCATGAATTAAATTTGCACCTTAGGATATGAGATCAATCAATTAAAATTTAGAAGCAATAACAAGACATTGATGAAAATTCTTGGAGGATAATTCTCCAATTTGCTCTTATTGAAGAAGCAGCAGAAACTGATGTAGTTCATCAGACAATGAACGCATATCAACGCAATAACAAACTTTAGAAGGATGCATGGTTTAACTCTTTATTAAGTTTTCACCTCCAATTAGATTTAAAATATGATTATGCTACTTTTTTTTTCAAGTTTTCTCATTCAATTCATCGGAATCTAGGCATATCTTCTTTATCTCTCGTTATGTCATCTTTCATAGTTTCTACGAGCATGTAGTTAAATGTTATAACTAAATGTTTATTTTATCAAGGTTTTCTCTTTCATATTCATTCGTGAATCATAGTCACTACTTTTTTGTTGCTTTGACAAAATTTGTTCTTTTTTTCAATTTCTATTTTGGAGTACCTTTAAAGATTTCAGATCGATGTTGTTGGTGTATTAATTTGATTATATACTATTGTCTCAATGCAATAAATTTAGTTGATGGTTTACCTTTGACATTGAAGGATATCCTGATATTATAATTTACTTTTGAGAGTAGCTATGAGCTCACAAGTTCATTGGCATTCTTCGACTAAACGACAAGCTATTGCACACCGGGCCTGGAAAACCAAACCAAATTTGAATTCTCCCACCTTCTCCTAATCAATTTAATTGCATGTTTATTATGGCATTCATGTAGTCTTTTCTTAACAAGCATATATATATATATGATTTATTTTGTCCTACAATCCAAGATATAGATGGCGCCTTAATACCAATGATGATATAACCAGAAGCTATTTATATATGATGAGAGGCCAAATAAAAATAAACATTTACGATTCAAGACGCGTGTTTATTCTCAGCTAAATAACTTAATATGTTTCGAGCATACTTTTATTAGCTTAATCCTATTATATATAAAGGGGTTTCACACACTGAATTATCATTGTTTCAATTCGCCTCTTCACTATAATGGCAATTTTTTTTTCTTTTTTGGAGAATTTGATTAATTTTGACGTGAAGGATTTATTTTTAACGTATCTTTGCTTCTAGGTCACCACTAATTATTCTGGTAAATATCTACTTAGAATTTTCATCTCTCTATTTTCAACAAACTCTTACAAATATTTATAGGCTCGAGACACTCTGGCCAATTGTTGCACCTGTTCTCCACCTCAGGTAAGTGTTTTTAAAGGATTTTACATTATTTTCACTAATTACTTGAATGGTCCATTTTTTTTTATTGATTTTACCTTTAGGGTTTTCTCTAACGTTCAACTTTCTAATGCAAGTTCAGATACTTTGACTTAAGATGTCTAGATGCCAAAGAGCAAGAGTCTTTGGTCAAATCCGGAATCTATATTTCAAGACATTTTTTGAATCCGTTGACGATTAAAGGGTATTCTTATTAAAGAAAAAAAAATGGCGGAAAAAATTGAGCTATAACTATGAGATCAACTCTTGAATTAGGTACTAATTCTTTATATATACATATATATATATATATATATAATTTAAATTTTGGCTTATTTTGATAAATATTGTTGGACTTTTATTGTTCATCGTACAGTATTTGTTTTCACCCGATTCAACTTTGTCTGCCAACCATCTCAGTTTGTGAAAAATAGATTTCTTATCTCAGTCATTCTTTGAAACATAAAACTTTTTGGAAATAATTGCTACGTGGGTTAAAGAGATTCAGACGTATAATATTACTTCATATCATCTGCATATTCTATATATGGTACAATATATTCCTGATTAAACAACTCTTCGAATGCATTTTTTTTGGACTCTCTTAAGATTTATTTTTATCCCTATTCTTGTATTTGATTTAGCAAATTTGTAATCCTTCTGCTATTGCTCTTATTATATCATAATTGTTGTTTCTCATATTTGACTTTACCATTTTTACTTTGTGATGTTTGAATGATCTATTTAACGAAGAGTGTGATATCCTATGAATAGACCTAACTCAAACTTGAATTAATGCATTTTATGTGTGACATATTTTTACTATGTAATGCACCTATAGCTCATCAATTAAAGTCAAACCTTTAGTGTTCTTACTCTCTCTCCTAAGTCCTTATTTCATGAACAAAAATAGAGAGAAAAAATAATAATATTTTATATCAATTAAGTGATGACAGGTGCAATACATTTGATAAAAATTTATCCAAATTAATGAAAATGTTATTTGATTTCTTCAATGAAATTATGTTGGGAAAAGTCGTACCTTGACAAACTCTATTTAGAATCCATTACATCCTAAAAATAGTTCCAGGAATTTGAGCTCAAGCTCAAATTAAGCTGATAGAAATATCACTCTTTGGTGCAATTTTTCTTTTTCATATTGGTGATCTCTTAAACATATTCTTCAACATTCATATAGTGCGAACAAATCATATCTTGAGGACAATAAGAGAAGGGGAACCCGTTAGGGGCACTGCAATGTTGAGAACAAATCATAAAGATGGTATGTACATATACTCCAATGTTGAGCATAGAAGTGTTGCATTGGCATGGATAAGATAAAATTTATATGAAGTGTCAATTTAATAATATTGTCACTTGGGGAGATGGAGCATTAACATGATTGCGTTTTTTTTTTCTTTTTTTGACATGGGGAAGGGGAGCGGTGGAGTTCCAACCCGACACCTCATTACGTACAGACTGAAGTCGCACTGCTTAGGTGTCTCCTTTGTTATGGTTAATTCATTACTCTAAAATCCTTAGCCTTATAGTTGTCAATCTTCCTAAGTTACATGAAGAAAAACAAATTTATAGAGACATAGCAAGCATCACTTGCATGTAATCCCTATTATATACAAGATTGAGCTTATCTTTTTTTTTTTTTTTTTCATTTTTTCATTTCTCAGGATAATATATAACATAACAATCAACATAAGCAAAATACAATTACAATATGATGTCTCGGTAACAAGTAACTGGTGTATGGGGGGATACACCCTTAAGGATTTTTTACAAAATAAAAATCAATTTCAAACTCTTAAAGCACTTTACAGTTCAGTTAGCTCGACAGCTGTAAAAGATAGTTGGAGCGGTTCACTCAGTCAGGATCCAAGTTGACTGAGATTTTAAACACAGTTGATAACTTTGCGGAAGTTGGTGGGTTTGGGCCTCATTACAAAACTGAAAACCTTTTGAGGGAAGTTCAAGTTTTCTAAAACCGTTTAGTGTCGATACAAAGTTAGTTTTCGTGCCATTGTTAGTTGGTTCGTAAACTGAAAGTAAAAAATTCAGTATTTTTACGTGGTTCGGAGATCGATCTCCTACGTCCACGACTTCCTTTTCGGAGAAGTAATCCACTAGATAAGCTTACGCGTGCTAATCAAATGTTCCGTTTGGTTTACGGGTACCAAACAACTTAACCAGTTCAATTATGTGTTCGAATTAGACCTTACAACACTTTTTCGGGCAAGTGTACAGCCTTACTTAGATTCCGGGTTCTAAGGGACCTAGTTTCTTTGATTGCGGGTTTAAAGAAAGACCTGGAGATTTGGGGTTGGGGGTTTTTCTAACTATGAAGCCTGCTACACTTAGAAAAGTTGAGGCTTCTTCCTAAGGCTTAGAGACTTAGATCTCGTACAGAGAGTTTGCTTAGATACTATGCAAGAACTTAAGAATTCTAGACTCTATCAAAGAAGGGGATTGTATGAGGCTAGATGGAAGAACAGGAGGAGGAATGAACACTCTACTTTGACTAGTTCTTCAGCTGGCTTGTTCTTGCTTGGAGAGCTTAATTCTGCTTCTATTTCTACCGCTATGCGCGGATGTGTTTTCTTGAAGTCTGTAACCTGCTCTTCTAAGCTCTCTACTTGCTTCGATGAGGAGACCTCTATTTATAGAGAAGGAGATCAATTTAGCCGTTGAAAAGAGCCATTGATCTCTGCCAAAAGCACGACATTCTAACTACTCCACTGGAAACTTTCTTAAAATGGAAACTGTGACCATCGCTTTTTGCGCATCTCGTTGGTCGGTCTAGTTATGGTAAGTTCTAACCTATCTTGTGCTTCCGAGTAGATTTAAATTATAGATTCAACTCTTCTATCTTCAACGTCTTCAAAGTCTTCTTTTCTTATCTTTGTGACGTCTGAATTTAACACAACTGCTCTTCATGCATGGTACAATTATGGAGTCAACTGAGTAGTGGTCTAGCGCTGACGAAGTTCTTCTTGAACTGCCTTCTTCAATCATGCTGACTTCTTCTGTTTGTTCCTGTAAAGAAAAATCTCTATGCTCAATCAGTGAGCTCTAGTTAAGTTCAGACTAATGACTTCATCTACTGGGTTGGGGTCAGTTGGGTTTTGACATAAATCAAAACCTTTACTAATTTTCCCAACAAAATATATCAGAGGTATTGTAATCTTTCTCTTATTTATGTATATTTTGTTCTTTAATTCTTTTGAATTTATTTTCCATATTCAAGTTCTTTTGTTCCTTAATTTCTTTATTTTGGAGAAAGAATTTTAGATTATTGAACATAAGATTATTTTAGACAGCTTTTGCTTCATTTTTAAGTATTTGTACCTACTAATATATAGGAAAAAAAGTGGCTGCCAAAAATAAAGATAGTCTTTCTACGATTTAATTTATATTTTTGGCAATTCTTATACTCCCTCCGTCTTGTTCAACTTGGCCTGCATTCCTTTTTTGGGCGTCCTACTTAATTGTTTCTTTTTCGAAAAAGATTAGGTCTTACTTACCTATCTAATTAAAGGATATAGTGAAAAAGCACTATCTCATCAAAAAACAAATTTATTATCAGGCCGAAAAGAACTACGCCAACTTCAACGGGACAGAGTGAGTATGATTTATTCGTAGAGTTATACGCCCTATTTCTCAATTTAATGTTGAACCTATTATTATTACTATTATTTAAGTTTCCAATGCAATAAAAAAAGCTAATTACACGAATCAAAATAATTACAACAAATATATAGTATATTTAATTTTTTCTAGTTCAAGCTAAAATAGATATTAAACATGGAACATTTTAATGGTCCCGGTAACGAGTAACTAGTGTAGAGGGGAATACACCAGCAGTGATTTTTCAAACTTGAAACCTTTTCACTAAGGAAACTGCTCAAGTCAATTCTCTCAACAACTGAGAGAGGCAGTTGGAGTTGATCACTCAGTGAGGTGCACATCTGACTTCTTTGGCTGAGGGTCAGCTGTGTAATCTAACTGACATTTCAAAAAGTTAAGCTATGCGGAAGTTGGTGGAAATTTAAAGCTCGTTGATTAAACTGAAACTTTATGAAAACGGGGAAGGTCAAGTTCTCAAATCTTAGTGCAGTTTGTATAAATGTAGTTTGTATACAAAGTCAGTAGGTTAGATAACTGAAATATAAAATACTGAAAGTAAATGACACAGTATTTTTACGTGGTTCGGAGATTGACCTCCTATGTCCACGACTTTCTTTTCGAGGAAGTAATCCACTATATAAGCTTACGCGTGTTTATCAAACGTTTCACTTGGTTTGCGAGTACCAAACAACCTAACCAGTTCGATTATGGGTCGAACTAAACCTTACTACACTTTTGCAGGCAAGTGTCATAGATTGCGGGTTCTAAAGGACCTAGTCTTAGATTGCGGGTTCTTAGGGACCTAGTGTCTTTGATTACGGGTTCAAAGACAAACCTGGGGTTTTTGGGTTGGGGGCTATTTTCAACTATGAAGCTTTCTACACTGAGATGGAAGAATAGGAGGAGATGTAAACACTCAACTTCTACTAATTCTTCGACTTGATCGTTCTTGCTCAGGAGAGAGATTCAGCTTGAATTGGTCTTTTGCTGCTTTGCGCGTATGTACACTCTTGTTTTTCTCTCTCGTAATCTCTCTACATTCTTCAATGGGAAGACCTCTATTTATAGAGAGGAAGATCTAATTAGCCGTTGGAAAAGAGCCGTTTGATCTCTTCTGCCAAAAGCATGGCATTCTACCTGCTCCACTATAAACTTTCCTAAAATGGTAGTTGCGACCTTCGCTTTATGCGGGTCTCTGTGGTCGGTCCATTTATAACAAGTTTCCAAGTTGTCTTGTACTTTCGAGTAAATTTAAATTTGGACTTCAACTCTTCTGCCTTTAACGTCTTCAAAGTATTCTCTTCTTATTTTTGTGACGTCTGACTACAACACAACTTCTCTTCATGGTTCAATTAAGGAGTTAACTGAGTTGTGGTTTGACTGACCAAGTTCCTCTTGAACCGCCTTCCTCAGTCTGGCTGACTTCTTCTGCTCGAATCCTGTAAAGATAAAAATTATGTTCGAATCTTGTGAGCTCTAGCTAAGTTCAAACTGATGACTTTCATATACTCGGTTGAGGTCAGTTAGATTTTGGGATAAATCAAAACTTTTACTAATTTTCCCAACATGTTTCATTTGCTAGTAGTGATAAAAAAAGATGACATATCCTTCATTTGATGATCAATACAATCAAAAGCATAACCTCATAACTTCTTTAATTCAAAATGAGTGATTTTCAAGTAGAATTCATTAACTGAAACAAATCTATACCTATTCTAAAAGAGCGGATTCTTACAAAATTTCATTTGTCTAATATATCCTTATTGTTAGAGAATATCATGTCATACGGCCATAATGAACATTGAAATATAAATTTTGGCCCACACTCTTCATAAATATAAATTATGGCCATTCTTTTGATTTTATAACAAAAATACCCTTCGTGCAAAAGCTATGAATTTCTCGAAACTCAGAATCAGCTCCACCGTCTTCTATAGCAGCCACCCTTCCTTCCGAGCTTCCAACTTTCTCATACCCCTTCCCCTTCAACTTCACTGCCGCCGGCACCTCAAACTTCTTCATCCCCTCCGCCTCCCGCTTCAGCGCAATCACCGTCATTCCCTCCTTCAACTCCCACCTAATCCCCTTCTCCACCGGCATCTTCAGCCTCTTCGCTGCCTCCCGTCTAGTTACCTCCGTCTCCTCTGTCCGTGACTCCGTCAACTCCACATCCCGCCGCTCTTGCGCAGAATTCTCTACCGCAAACAACAACCGTTGATTCCAACTTTGTGATTTGGAATTTAGGGATTTGAATGTGGAATTCGGGGATTACGCGTGTGATGTGGAGGCGCTGAAAAAATGTTTGGAAGATAACAAAGACGATTAGACTAAATGCCGATTACAAATTGAAGCTTTCAAAACCGCATGCTCAGTTAAGAAGCCCGGCTCATGTCCAGATTCTCCTCGAACGATTCGATGTTTGAGGTTTCAATTTCTAGTTTAAGTTATCCTTTTATTTCTTCTTTGATTTTTAGTAGGAGATTTGCAATTTGCATGTATCTACTAAATTTAAAATATATGAATTCACATTTCTTCCTTTTCTGTAGAATATTACTAATTCGACATTATAGTTTTGGAGATTCTTGTTGTTTTGTAGAATTTGTTAATGGCTTCGTTAGAATTGGAATTATTGTTTCATATTATTACATCTTCTATTGGAAAGTGATCCATTTTATGGTGAGTTTGTCATTTGTTACTTCTATTGTGTTGAGTTTAATTAATGTATTGATTTGCTGCTTGTTACATCCATTCTTTTCGTTGGAACTAATTTGACCGTCCGTTCCAATTGTACCATAGTGAAACAAGTCATAATTTAAAACAATTGGAACAAATTAGTATATTCGTGCCAAAAGTACTACGTCATAACTTGGAACATCTGGAACTATTTCTACAATTCGTCCCAATTGTACTAAATCTGGAAACAGTTGGCACTAATAACGCTAAATTTGTACCAAATATACCATATGCCTGATACCTGGCCCGACCCGACCCGCGCCCGCCCGCGTCTGACCCGACCTGCTCCGCGTTTCATTAAGGGTATTTTTTTTCCCAAATTGAAAAAAATGGCAAAATTTTATATTTTTGAAGGAGGTGGGCTATAATTTATATTGTAATGCTCAGTTTGGCTATTTCAAAATTTCTCTCTTATTATTATATTTATTTTAAGGGAAATAGTGCAAATCTATATTGAATTTTTATTAATATTATAAATAAATAATATAATCCTACTCCTACTATAACTTTTTTTTTATTTAAAAATGTAGTTATACTCCTATTATAACTCAACTTAATATAATAATTAATAATGTAGTCCTACATGTTCTATTACTCAAAGTGAAAGAGAAAAGAAACATACATTTTAATAGCTCGAGATTACATTATTGAAATTTCTGTATAATTTGTTTTATAATTTAGAATTATTATATGATTTGATTATAAAGTACCTATAGGTCTGCAACCATGGTTATTATGATGAGAGTTAAGAAATTAGTGGTTGATAAATAAATTTCATAGGTTTAAAGCATAATATCGAGCATGACTGATGTAATTGTACTTCAATAATTGGGCTTTGATTTTGAGTAATGTGAAAAATTGAATATCTTTATCATAATTTTTTAAATATTAAAATAAAATTTTGATGTTGGCTACAATCCCTTCGTCATCCCACAATGAATGGGGTGATGTCGTTGTTCAAAATGAGTTCTTGGAGATTTGTAAAGAGTTTAGTGGCTTTGATTAGTGAAGAGATTATCTACTTAACTGCTCACAAATGAACACTAGCATATTGGTCTTTGATAAATATTTTCATAAATGAAAATATTTTCTTTTTTCTAATATCTACTTATAAATTATTTTTCTTACTGAAATTATGAAGTATTTTTAGTCACTATAGTTCATAAAGGGAGTATATAAATTAATGATTGATAAATTAATTCCATAAATTCAAAAGCATCCCATGAAAATGATAAAATGAATTTTTGGTGTGAAAAATATGATTTTTGATGTAATTAAATCTATATTCATTGTTAAACACAGTGTCAACCAAATTAAAGTTGAAATAGTATATGACAATTGATTTTTCATCTTATTATTGTAATACACTAAACTATTAAAATTTTATTTGAAATAGTTATGAATATATGTAAATATAATGGAAATTATATATATATATATATATATATATACATCTATACTAGAGTTGAAAAAGAAAATGGAGGTAACGAAAAAAAGTATGAGAAATTAAAACTTAAAACTTGGGACACTTAAAAATTGTTATATTCCTTATCATTATGTATTATAAATTTATTTAACTATACAAATACACAAACCATTAAAAAGATGAAACATAATATTTTAGAAAAATACTTTAATTTAATCATTCAAAGAACAGAATATTCTGAATTTTTTTCTTTCTTATTAATATTTCAATATTCAAATACTTTGTTGGTTAATTGTGAATGGAAATTCAAAAAAAAAAATATATTCTATTACAATAATTTCCTTTCACTTTCATAGTATGAGTTATGTATATTATCGTTTGTGATTTAGAATTATTTTCACAAATAATATCGGGGGCAACTTTTCTACATAAAAAGGTCTACATAAATTAATCAATTTTCTAAGTAAGTACTAAGGTCGTTAATCAAATTAATAAATTATAATAGATCTTCCTTACCACCGTCATATTTTTTAAAATTGTATACAAAATAGAAGATATATTTAAATTATAGATGAATTTGCTTATTTTAAGGTCTACATAAAAATCTGTTTCTTATTACACATTTCCTATCCTTCTCGCTGCCTCAAATCCTTTAATTTATTTCTAATTTTCATAGTAGGTATATATAAATATTAACACCAACTTGTTTTCTAATAAAATACGTGTAATTTGGAAGAAAATGACAAAAGGGATTGAAAGGAATATGGTCATTACTTTCCCTGTTTTTATTAGTTTTACTTGTAAGATTAAAATATTGTTGTGGATCTATATATATTTGTATGATTAAGATGTATAAACTTGGGTGTGTAAAGGAAAACTGCAATAAAGATTGAGTCTTTGGAAGAAATAGAAAAAGAGGTTGAGATCAGATGAGATAGGGAGAAAGAGAATACTTCATTCATTAGGTTTTCATTTCATACATGCAAGGACTTTATAGTATGGTCCCCAAAAGCAGTACGTACTATTACTAGACATTAAAGGAATTAAATAATACTCATAATAGCAGAAAATTAATAAAATGATAAAACGTGTAATGTGAAACACGCTCCACTCCATATGGTTTTCTTCTCACTTTAGCCACGTGTCTGGACAGGAGCTGCTCCCTCAATTCCTCTCGTGTAATTGACTACCAGATTACTCTCAACAGAGTTCTCTTCCCCACAACCCAAATCAATTTCATTCTTCTCCCAAACTTCATCCTCTATTCCGATCTGTTTTCCGCCGGCCCCAGTCATCCTTACCTCTTATTTTTTCTTAAGAAATCATCCTTCATGTTCAAACCTTGTTCCAAGCCCATGACAATACCCCATCGATCAGCAGATCCTTGTCCCCAAGGATCGAAATCGGGAAATTGACGGCGTATATGCTTGGAATCCTCTCAGCTCGTTTGCGACGGATCATCAGAAATCTATTGGATAAGAACCTGAGGTAATTCCTTGCCATCTCTATCAATGGTGCGCTGTCCTAAAATGGAGAAAGGTGAAACCTTGAAAGTGCCGTCGACTTCTGTGTCCGGAAGCTCCTGAGAAGGTATGACATTTTGCCCCAAGCATCTTTTTAATAACGAGACATGGAAAACTGGGTGGATTCGAGATGAAGGTGGTAGTTCTAACTTGTATGCTACCTCCCCTATTCGTTGCAGAATCCGGTATGGTCCATAATATTTGGCTGACAGCTTCAAATTCTTGCGGAGGGAAACTGAATTCTGGCGAAAAGGTTGCAATTTAAGGTAAACAAATTCGCCTTCTTCAAATACTCTTTCACTGCGTTTCATATCCGTAAAAAACTTCATTCGTGCTTGAGCTTGCTTGAGATTTTCCTTCAAATTTTGAGTCAAAGCCTGCCTCTGCTGCATCCAATCCTTAACCTCCATGTTAGTGGAGTTTAGATAAGCCCCTAAACCAATGTGAGGAGGTGGATTCCCATAAAGAGCTTGATAGGGAGTGCACTTAAGACTAGTATGGTAATTTGTATTATACCAATACTCAGCTAAAGAGGGCCACTTAGTCTAATGCTTCGGGTTAGCACCAATCATACATCTCAAATAAGTCTCCAAGCATTGATTAAGTCTCTCAGTTTGTACATCCGACTGAGGATGATAAGCTGAAGACATGTGCAATCTAGTCCCCATGAGTTTAAACAATTCTTTCCAAAAACTGCTGGTAAATACTTTGTCTCTTTCAGAAACTATACTGACAGGTGCGCCATGAAGTTTGTATATATTATCTAGGAATAGTTTGGCAACTGATTGAGCAGTAAATAGATGTGAAAGAGCTAGGAAATGAGCATACTTACTGAACCTGTCAATGACAACCAAAATAGTGTCCTTTCCTGCAGATTTAGGTAGACCCTCCACAAAATCTAGAGAAATATGCGTCCAAGCTTTGTCAGGAATTGGCAATGGCTGGAGAAAACCAGGGTAAGGATTGTGGTCAGCTTTGCTTCTCTGGCATACATCACAGCTGCTCACCCATTCTTGAACATCTTGCTTCATTAATGGCCAATAGAAAAAAGATTCCAGCCGCATATAGGTACCTTGCACTCCAGAATGCCCTCCAAATGAGGTGCTGTGAACTTCTGCCACTATTTCCTTCCTCAAATTGTTCATGAATCCAATCACTACCCTGCCCTTGTACTGGATTATGTTAAAGACCAGTGAATATTCTATCCCTTTGCCACTAGCATCGGTCTCCAACACAAAAGGTTGTGTGAAATCTGGAAGTGCTAACACTGGAGCAGTAATCATAGCTTCTTTCAATGCCAGAAAAGACCTTTCAGCTTCCTCACTCCACTTGTAGTTATCCTTCTTCAACATGTCAGTAAGAGGCTTGCTTATGACTCCATAACCCTTGAAAAACTTCCTGTAGTAGCCTGTCAACCCCAAAAACCCTCTCAACTGCTTGATAGACTTGGGTTTTGGCCATTCCTTCATAGCTGAAATCTTCTCAGGATCTGTAGCTACCCCATCTTCTGAAATGACATGACCCAAATACTCTATTTTCTTCTGACCAAAATGACATTTGCTTTTCTTTGCAAACAGGGAATTAGCCCTAAGAGTAGATAGAACTTCCCTCATGTGATGTATATGTTCCTTCCAACTCTTGCTATATATAAGTATATCATCAAAGAACACCAATACAGTTTTCCTCAGATAGGGTTGGAGCACTTGATTCATAAGGGACTGAAATGTGGCGGGAGCATTACAAAGCCCAAAGGGCATCACCGAAAATTCAAAGTGCCCGTGGTGTGTACTAAAGGTAGTCAGGTACCTGTCCTCAGGCTTGACTAAAATTTGAAAGTATCCTGACCTCAAATCCATCTTAGAAAAGAACCTAGCCCCAAAAAGTTCATCCAACAACTCATCTATTAAAGAAATGGGGTAGTCATGTTTCACAGTCAAGGAATTCAGATACCTGTAATCAACACACATCCTCCAAGACCCATCCTTCTTTTTAACCAGTATAACAGGAGATGCAAATGGACTTCTACTGTGTTGAATAACCCCTGAGTCAAGAAGCTCTTGTACAATTTTTTCTATCTCATCTTTATGGTTGTGGGATGTTCTGTATGGGTATTGGTGTTTGGGAATGCTTCCTGGTTTGAGAGTAATTTGATGTTCTGTTCTTCTTTTAGGTGGCAAGGAATTGGGCTCTGCAAAAACATCACTAAATTCCTCCAGCAGTGAGACAACCTCAGGATCTTCTGATGAGAATGAATCGAGACTGGACTTTGGCTCTAGTAGGTAGACTTCTTCTATATCTTCCAGATGATAGTGTATGAGATTGAATAAACCTTGTGCAGTGATAGTTTGAAACTAAGAGTTATCTGTGATTGCTCTTAGCTTGACCTTCTTTCCCGCAGAACAAACTGTGAAAGTCATTTTTTTATAATCAAGTGTAATAGGAGTGCAGTGTTCCAGCCAGTCACTACCAAGAATTAAGTCATACCCCTCGTTTGCTAGTATTCTAGGAGAAAAAAAAAACTGGTGACCTTGTACATTCCAAGAAAACCCATTGGCAACTTTAGTACTAACCAACCTTTGCCCATTTGCTACCTTGACTAGAATAGGTTTATCAGTATCCAAATCCAATCCTAACTCTCTGGCTATGCCCTCTCTCAGAAAACTTAGTGTGCTGCCCGTGTCCAATAAAATTCTCAACTGTTTATCACCAACCTCCCCAATGCATCTCATTGTTCTACTACTGGATTTGCCCATAATGGCATTAAATGTCATGTGAATTTCTTCCACTGGCTCATTCTCAGCCAGCAACAAATCCACCAATCTATTCTCCTGTTGGTTGTGCTTTGCTTCTTGTTCCTCATCCATTTCCATAAAAAGACTTTATGCTTACATTTGTGCCCAAAAATGTAAGGTTCATCACAATTGTAACATAAACCCTTCTCCCTTCTAGCTGCCATCTCAGCACTTGAGAGAATCTTGACTGGAGTCTTATTAGGGTTAGGACTATGAAGCTTGGGTGTCTCTGATCTCTTGTAGTTTCCTCCCTGAGTCTGAAAAGTTTTGGGGGCAGGTTTTACTCTTTTAGCAATAGCATCAAGTGTTGTCAATTGTTTATGACCAATATCCACAGCTTCAGCCACTGTCTTAGGCTTGAAAAGTAACAGAAACCCTTGCATTTCTTCACTAAGGCCACTAATAATGCTGGCCACAAAGTACTCCTCTGAGTAACTTATACTGCTACTGAGCAATAGACAGGCCCTTAGCTCCTCAAATTTCTCAACATAATCCAAATAGGATCCAGTTTGTTTTAAGTTTTTAAACTCCATAACCATCTTGCACTCATCCAAATCATCAAATCTAGATACAACCACTTCCATAAACTGCTCCCATGTGATAGCAAATAAATTTTCACATCCAAAGTTTTGTAACTATTGTAGAGCTTTTCCCTCAAAGTTATGGATAACAATTTGAACCATATGTTCATCAGTCATGGCAGAAGTGAGTTTAAAATAAGTGTTGCACTTAATAATCCAACCCCTTAGATTTGAGCCATTAAACTTAGGAAACTCAACCCTATGAACAAAATTTCCAGAACTAGCACTGGACTGAGATGAGTAGTCAGATCTGATTTTAAAAACAAAAGCAGGAGATTTAGAAGTATTACCTTCCTTCCTAGCTGCGAATGGTGATGGACCGAGGATAGAACCTTGTCCACTCTCCTTGTCTTGGTTCATGAGCACAAGTTGTTGTTTGATGTCCTTGAGAATGATAGCAAGTTGATCATACTTCATATCCACCTTCTGATCCACACTAGCTATTTGTTACTTGAGTTTATCCTCCGATGCTGCTCTTTTTAATGCTTCTGCTTGTAAAGTTTGATCCAATTTTTTCTGCGCTTCTTGCAGATCTTTGAATCGAGTTCCATCAGCCATTTTTCACCAGGATTTTGCGAGGGAAGCAAAGAACCTTGCTCTAATTATACCAAATGTTGTGGATCTATATATATTTGTATGATTAAGATGTATAAACTTGGGTGTGTAAAGGAAAACTGCAATAAAGATTGAATCTTTGGAAGAAATAGAAAAAGAGGTTGAGATCAGATGAGATAGGGAGAAAGAGAGAAGAGAGGCGAGAAAGAGAATACTTCATTCATTAGGTTTTCATTTCATACATGCAAGGACTTTATAGTATGGTCCCCAAAAGCAGTACGTACTATTACTAGACATTAAAGGAATTAAATAATACTCATAATAGCAGAAAATTAATAAAATGATAAAACGTGTAATGTGAAACACGCTCCACTCCATATGGTTTTCTTCTCACTTTAGCCACGTGTCTGGACAGGAGCTGCTCCCTCAATTCCTCTCGTGTAATTGACTACTAGATTACTCTCAACAGAGTTCTCTTCCCCACAACCCAAATCAATTTCATTCTTCTCCCAAACTTCATCCTCTATTCCGATCTGTTTTCCGCCGGCCCCAGTCATCCTTACCTCTTATTTTTTCTTAAGAAATCATCCTTCATGTTCAAACCTTGTTCCAAGCCCATGACAATACCCCCTCGATCAGCAGATCCTTGTCCCCAAGGATCGAAATCGGGAATTTGACGGCGTATATGCTTGGAATCCTCCCAGCTCGTTTGCGACGGATCATCAGAACTCTATTGGATAAGAACCTGAGGTAATTCCTTGCCATCTCTATCAATGGTGCGCTGTCCTAAAATGGAGAAAGGTGAAACCTTGAAAGTGCCGTCGACTTCTGTGTCCGGAAGCTCCTGAGAAGGTATGACATTTTGCCCCAAGCATCTTTTTAATAACGAGACATGGAAAACTGGGTGGATTCGAGATGAAGGTGGTAGTTCTAACTTGTATGCTACCTCCCCTATTCGTTGCAGAATCCGGTATGGTCCATAATATTTGGCTGACAGCTTCAAATTCTTGCGGAGGGAAACTGAATTCTGGCGAAAAGGTTGCAATTTAAGGTAAACAAATTCGCCTTCTTCAAATACTCTGTCACTGCGTTTCATATCCGCAAAAAACTTCATTCGTGCCTGAGCTTGCTAGAGATTTTCCTTCAAATTTTGAGTCAAAGCCTGCCTCTGCTGCATCCAATCCTTAACCTCCATGTTAGTGGAGTTTAGATAAGCCCCTACATACCAGTGTGTCCTCCCAAACACAAAAGACCCAAAACTAAAGAGGAAAATACTCTATCTAGACCTATACCGATACCGAAAAGAGCACGAAAATAGGGCTCATCACGTACCAACTCAATAATACATGAGTAGTTGTTGGTACGCAGTTGTAACAGCCCGCTACCCGGCCTATGCGGATAATCGGACTGTTACTGGGAACCGTAGAATAAATCGTTGACTTTACAGAAGATACAACTACAAAAGACTTGGCTTCAAGGAACTCGAGGGAGCTTCGTCAGCTTGTCTTCATTACCCTAACTTGATCGTCTTGGAGTCAAAGTATGAGGACTTTGGCCCCACACTGCGGAAGAGTTGATTGAGACTAACCCGCGATCGGTTTAGTCGAAGCGTGAAGAAAGATAAGCGTCAAAGAGTTTGTACTTGGATTAATCAAACAAATATACAATTGAAGGAAATGGGAGATGACGATCCGAATGATCGTCATCTAGAACATCTTCGATGCCAACACACCTCCATCTCGTCTGTCACTCAACCTGTTTTGAAAAGAAAACATTTTGGGCTGAGTACTTTGGTACTCAGTGAGATCCGTGCCCCTTTTTTAAAAACGTTTTGCCAAAATCATTTGAAAGATATAACATGCTCACATTCATATACAAGGGAGATACTTGAAAAGAAAATATTTTTATCCCATGCATATGCGAAAATATTTTTATCATACTTTGCCGGCACTTAACTCGCCTACCGTGTTACCTTCCCTGATTCTTCGAGTGGGGAGCCACTCCCACTCTCTGAACCATCATAATAACCTTGTGCGCACTACCTTGGGGTGATCGGGTCCCAAGGCCGATCGTAATAATATTTGGCATAAAGCCCATTCATAATGGTAAACACGAGTAGAGAGCATAAAATATTTTAGCATGCATATCACTTTTTCATAGAAAGCAGTTAAGGCTTATTAACCCGAAATGTTACCTCCGTGGGGCTTATAACCCACAGTTTGAAAATAGGAACCCACCCCTTGTCCTGGTCGTATGTGGAGTATCCTCTTGCATCCCTAATACTTGGTGTCTCCTACAAGACAGTCTATACACTTAGGCATCATACTAATCGAGGTTAATTATCCTATTAACCTAAAGGTCAACCTATTCCCGGTCTTTATCATTTGGAGTTGAGAATCCATCAAGGCATCGCCTTGAGGTTTTTAATTTAGAGAAATTGGATCAACGATCCTTTATTAAAAGCATGCATCTTAAATTGTTATTCAAAACTTGATTTTAAAAACATGTCGTGTCATGATATGCCATGTCATGCTTCATCGTGATTCATATAAGTATGAATGTCACATTATTGCTCATATAAATCATTCATACTATACTTATGCAATTAATATATGCCTACACGTCATATCATTAAATCGTGTCATGCTTTAACATATATACTTAAGCAATTAAGCACATATAGCATCATATAACTTAGTTAGTTAATTTTAATTAATTAACAATCTTCATTAGCAAAGCCATGAACAATTGATCATATAATACCACGTCATTAAGCTTGGGTAATTAATCCAATCATGATTAATTAATCACATAATTAATACTTTAATTAATTAATTAGCATACGTTAATCAACATACTTAAGCACATTATACTTAATCAAATCATATCACATAAGTACATGTTAATCATCATGTCGTATATTCGTACTTATACATACACATTGTTTATATAACATGCATCAAATAAATATCTCATTATCAATTACTTAAGCATTTAATCTAATTAATTAAATTAATTAACATTAGTGGGTCAAAGATCATTGACTAATTTAACTTAGTCAAGTTAATTAATACATAAGTCATATATGGCCCGTAGGCCCACTTAACAAGCCCAAATATTTTAATGGATTTCAATTGGGCAAATAAAAGCACACATAACCAAACAAGGTATATGGGCCTAGATTTAACATATTTAATCAATTAATAAATTGGGCCCAACACTTTAAATTCTACTGGCCCAATCCAACATGCAAGTCCATTAGGACAATAATTTAAAAGGTCCAACCTTAATTTCTTAGAAAATAGACATTTTAATTTATAAAAACTCTTTTTATAAAACACTAATAATTTATAAGCTGACATTTTAAGGATAAATAATTATATATAATTTTAAGAAAACATTTTTTATAAAATAGTAAGAAATAAGGAAATTCCTTGAAAATTATTGTAGTGCATCGAAAATACAAACGGGCTTTGTAAAAATAGCAAATGACTTTCAGTCGATTTGCCCTTTTGAACTAACATCCTAAACTGACCAAATTACTACTTTCAAGTGGTAAAAATCATTTTGAAGATATTTAAACTAAGCAAAATACGTTTTTTGGGCAGATTGCAAAATGCAAGATTTTCTGGAAAATTTCTGGAAATTTCTGCACAAGGGCTCTACAAGAAAATTTATAGAGGATGCACCACTAGATGAAAAATTGACTTCTTTATATCATTGAAAACCTTGAGATGTCTACTATATGATTCTAAAAAGCAAAACATGAATATCACAAATAATCAAGGAGATAATAGCTGATGAAATGAAACTGTCCAGTTTTAGAAGGATGCGGACAGTTGAGCGTGTAGAGCGAGTTTGACTCAATGAAAAATTCTGAATTTTAGATAAGTTATACTAGACATCATGATCTACAACATGTTAAAATTTCAAGTCAATCAAAGTTAATTTGATAGGGGTTTTACCTTCTGTTCTAATTCAATTTAACAAAAATCTTGCTGAAAATTTCTAACACTTGGAGATCTAATCTCTTTGCATCTCAAACATCATAAATCGTACTTATAAGCCCTAGATCTACACATACATCATGCTTATAACATAAACCTTAATTTAAAAGTAAATCTTAACATGCAAATTATCTAGAACACACCTAAAGCATAGATATGCATAGATATCAAGAAATCAAGTAATAATCATCAAACCCCATGGAAAATTGAGAGCTAAGCCTCTCTTTTGACATTATTCATGCTTCAAAACTAACATGCAATTACTTCTACACCCTTTAACATGATTTTTCTAGGAGGAATTTAAAGAAGAAAGCATAAAATTGAAGATTAAGTGTGATACCTAGCTTTCCTCCTTTCCACTCTCATTTTCGGTTCCCTAGATGGTGAAGAAATGGTGGTGGTGATGGGGAAAAATGATGGAGGAATGGGGTGGTGATGGAGCTTTATTCTTGAGGGAAAAATTGATGATGGAGAAGATGAATTATTGATGGTGAGAGTGAAGTGGGGGGGCTGCAGATTTTTGGGAGTTTAAATTGATGGAAATGAAGGATTGCTTGTATGGGTGAGTGTGTGTAAGAGAAGGGGAGGCATGCATTGGCCAATTTCAAAAGTAGAAGACAAATAGGTTGTAGATATAATCATAGGTTGTTGCATGGAGATGTCTTTGTGCAAGTTGTCATCCTCTCTTCTCTCCCTCTCTCTCATATTCTTTATCTTTTATTTTATTTCTCCCATTTGTCTTATTCATCCACTTGCAAGAAAACATCTAACACTTTATTATTTTTATAGTAAACCATCTTGCAAGTAATTTCATACACTTATACATACACACATCACTCACATGTATAGGTACACAAATTTCATTCATCTCGTATTATTCATCCGGGCACGATCTATCTTCATCAACACGTATTTTATTATTTGAGCTAAGGAATTATTTAGCGAAATATATGCTCATGTTTGATAAATAAAATGCAAAGTATGAGATGAAAATCACATTTAAAACATATGTCGTGTCATGCTCGTGCTCGTGCTCGTTTATAAATGTGAGGAATGCATTTATTTGAAATTGCAATCGAAAACTCTTTTCCCTTTATAAACAAAGTCTTTATCTTATCAATAAAAGAAATATTATTTTCTTTTGAAACTCCGAAAATAAGGACCTATCTCAAAAGTTTTAATTGACTCGAGTTTTTCCTAGACCGATTTTGCAGGGTGTTACAGCAGTACGTAATTACAAATACGTACTGCGTTGTCCCGGGTTCAATTCCTGGAGGGCACTTCTTTGTTTTTTATCCCTTTTTTCTTTTCTTTTTCATTTTCACTTTCATTTTTTGTTTCTTTTTTCTTTTCTCATTTTTGTTTTTTTCCCTTTTTCCATATTTTATTTCTTTTTTTTTTGCTTTTTAATTTTTCCCATCCTTTTTGTCTTTTCAATTTTCACTTCTTTTTTTGTTTCTTTTTCCTTTTTTTTCTTTATCCTTATTTAATTTTTTCCCTTCTTTTATTTATTTTATGAGTTATTAAATTCTTTTAGAATTTAATAAATCTTAATTAGGATTATAAAAAAATTAAATTAAAATTGATTAAACAAACATTTATCAAAAAGAAAACGTATAAAATAAATCAAGTAATTATTGTCGTAATGAAAAGTAATGGGGTCCAACTTTTTAAATACCATTACACAAAATACTATTCTTCTATATCCTCATTTTAAATCACTCTTTTATATACCAAAATGTTTTAAAAGACTAATATACCCTCCAACTTACAAAATAATAAAATCAAACTTAAATAAAAAAACAACAAAAAAACAAAACTAACCCTACCCCCCACCCACCCGCCGTCCCCATCTCTCTCTCTCCCCCAAATCGGTCCCCCCCACCCGACAATCTCCCTCTCTCTCTCCCAATCGGTCCCAATCGGTCCCCCACCGCCACCGACCTCTTCTCTCTCTCCATCTTCATCGTGACATCCCTCTTTCACGACCTCACGACATCTCCTCCTCACGATCGATTGATCGTCATGAACGGAAGAAAATGAGCAACCGCCGCCGCAATGAGTCGTCGTCGACGTCCTCCGGCGAAGAGAAGGAAAATTCGAATTTTCGAGTCCCAATTCCACCGGTTAGTGCCCTTTTTTTTCAAAATTCATGCTTAAATCTTCGATTGAATGCATGTTTTTAGTTTTACATGCTAGAAATTGTTATATGTTAGAGTTAGGATTTTCATGTGGAAGATTTCGACATTATTTTTGGTGTAATAGAGTTCGAGATTTTTGAATTTGTTGATGTTGGGTAGTTCGACATTTGCTGTGTTGGTTTGGTGTTCTTACGGGGTCGATGGAGGTGGGGAAGACGACGGCGAAAGGGCTCTGTCGTGCTCACGATGGGCTTCCCATTGTGAGGTCACGGTAAGGTTACCATCGCCCGATCAAGATGACACTCAATCGTGAGCTCACGATGGAAACCTCACCGTGACTTCACGATGGGAAGCCCATCGTGAGCTCACGATGGCGAGGGCTGTCGTGACCACGGCAGAACCCTTCGCCGTGGTCGCGCCGGTCCTCCTCCCGTCGTGACTATGGCCACGGGCTATCCCCCCGTCCTTCATCTTCTTGTGTTTATGTTGGTATGTTGAATTATAACACGTTACCATGCACTTAATACTTGGTTTTATTGATTTTGTAGGAACATTATGAATTTGTCAGACCCGCCATGTTGTATTCGTCTCCTAAAGTGAACCTTTACATGAGGGTAGACGTGTTTGATGAAATTAGGAGAGTTTTATTTGAAATATCTGGTGATCATCAAGCCGAGGCATTCCTAAGAACCGGTATTGTTGGGCGGTTGATTGATGCAAGAAGAAATCAGAGTGCAAGTAATTCGCTAAATCTAACAATAGTCCGACAGTTGCTAGGGGTTGGTGCTAATCGGGTACCAGAGAATGAGCTTTGGTTTTATCTTGGTCATACGACCATTCGTATGATGGCAGTGGAATATGCTCTCATCACCGGGCTTCACTTTGGAAACTCTACATTTAATCCTCATGCAGTTCATGTACCTCCTAGAACTGGCATTCACTACAGATTTTTCAACGGCCGAGAGATAAAGACAAATGAGTTGCACGACGCCTTCAATAGAAAACAACTTGGGAGAGACATCGATAACTATTTGAAGGCGGCCAACTTGCTCATTTACTATTATTTCCTCCTATGTCGGGATAAACCCACCATAGAGGATTGAGCATGGACGTTAGTTGAAGACTTCGAGGCTTAGGATGCCTTCCCATGGGGCTCGTACACATGGGGAGCACTATGTCACTATGTGTACAACGCCCAGACATTCCCCAAGGACTACCACCTCTATGGTCCGGTTTGGGCTTTACAGATTTGGACTTATGAAATGATTCCGGTGTTGGGAGGTCGATGTGGAATCAAAGATCACATCGAGAGAGTGCCCCGGTGCTTGATGTGGGCCACAAGAGTGATGAAAGTTGATCCAGTCAATTCTTCGATAATATACAGGTACATTTATAATCTTATAATATTTTTCATTCATTCAATGATGCAATCTATATTAGTTTCTAAAATTCTAATATTACATTTTCATTACCTTTGCAGCTTCAGGTATTGGAAAGTTTTGAAGCTATGGAAGCAGAGCGTTATGAGTATTACATGCTGAGCTTCGAAAATGGAGACTCTTTTGATGTTCGATATATACCTCCCAAACAAATTGCTTCCAGAAATAATCCGACTACAAAGAATGCAAAGCAGAAGACTATGGAAAAGTTGAAGCAGTTAGAGTAAGGGTTGTCCGTGGTGACCCGGCACGACAGATGTCGAAGCGTCCTCAGGAGGGTACCCCACCACTTCGCAGTTCACCACCTAGCAGTTCACCACCTCGTAGTTCACCACCTCGCAGTTCACCACCTCGTACATCACAGTGGGGGCCCTTGGGAGAGCCAGATAGGGTCTGTTGTTTGCACGGACGACCATGCCCCCTCCATGATGAGGGCACGAGCATCAGGGGGGACGAGATTGAGCGCCGATTGAGGAGTTTTTTGGACGACGAATCTGACAACGGCTTCCTTGCTAAACTGACTCAGAGAATGAGTCAGTTTTTTATTATGAGGCGCCCAGACAGTCCTCCAAAACAGTCACATAGGAGTCGTAGGATGGCATTGGATGCGGCCCGTCACTCTACCTCGACATTCGATGCTCAGATGCGGACTGGTAGGATCGACCAGGACTGGGATCCGGCCTGTCACTCTAGTGCTGCAGGTTTTAGTCACATGCAGACTTCTCCAGTTCGGCCCCAGCAGTCTCCAGTTCAGCCCCAGCACTCTCTAGTTCGGTCACACCATTCTGCAGTTGGGTCCCACCACGACGAGAGGCAGACTTCTCACCACTCTGAGCCAATGCCTTCCCGTGACTCTCACCGGCAGACTTCCCACCGCTCTGAGCCGGTGCCTTCCCATTACTCTCACCGGCAGACTTCCCAGCACTCTGAGCCAGTGCCTTCCCGTTACTCTCACCGGCAGACTTTCCACCACTCTGAGCCGGCCCCTCTTCACGATTTTACGGCTCCTTCTCGGCAACCTCAAATCGGTGTTACAGTCCGTGATGAGCCGTTTCAGCAGTTTGGGCCGTTCCAAGCCGATCAAGAGGAGCAGTCCTCACAGCAGATTAGTCAGGACTTGTTTGCCCAGCTCTTTTGGCCGATGCCGATGTCGGCCCCTTACGAGACAGTGCAGCAGCCCATTCTAGAGACGCCACAGCAGCCTATTCACCAGACGCCGCAGCTGCTCCCTTACCATACACCTTTGCAACTGACCTATGGTCCGAGTGAGCATCAAGGTTCTAGCTCACACACTCCCCAGTAGTGCGTTGTGGATGATACGGTTAACGTGGATGATGCTCAATATGAGGAGCCGAATTAGGGGGTGGTGAGGAGGTAGGTGATGTTGCCTTCGGTCCTCAGCAACGTAGACCGTCGTCTGCAAGACCAAGTAGAATGGAGAGGTTGAGGATAATGTATAGTGACTTTAGGAAGCAGGGATATGAGTGTTATGTGCCTGTGATTGAGACGGGTCATCGTCTAACAAAAAAATTGTTTGATCTGGTGGAGAATCCGAAGAAGGACTTCCGTCAAGAAGTAAGTTACTAATTTTATATAGCAAGTTTATACTTATATTGAAATTGATTTGAAATTTATATTGTCTCAGGTAATGGAGCTCTACGTGCTTTCCGTTCGCACGAGGATCCGAATGCATAACAGGACTGCTCCAAATATTGGGCCAACTAACACGATCATCATCGGCACTCAGTTACTTGTAAGTTTTTAATATATATTCTTTATATTTTATTATAAATATTTAAAAATGATATTAATCTTGTATGTTGTCAATTTGATAGCAAGTTTTGCGCGCCGAGCTGAGACTCCTACATCCGGAAGATAAAAAATTCATGCACATAAAGGGAAAGCCCTCGTATAAGCATTGGAAGATGCATCCGAGATTACAAGATATTGTGTACAGGCTAGACTATCCAAATGCCGTTCCATGGTCGAATTGCAAACATGTAAGTGTTTATGGTGATATATATTTCAAGTTTCTTACTTTTAATTGATTTAAATTATTCTAATTTTTTTATTGAAACAGATTTGCGCTGTGTGTAATGTCTTTGACAATCATTGGGTCACGATTCGGATAAGTATTGCTGATTGGACGGTTGAGTTGTACGACTTAATGTCACACGAATATGATCAGGAAAGGGTCGCACCTATTGATTATGAGCTCAAGCTCAGGCTATTGGAAAAACAATGCAACAATGACGAAGCGAGGTGGTGAAATGAAGCTTTTGAAGATGCCGATCAAAGACCAGTTTGCCCAGACAGACAGTCACAGTTGCGGCCCCATTGCATGCATGTATTTGGATCGTTTGATTAGTAGTAAGCCGAGACACTGGGGGAACATCACCGAACGCTACATTGAAAGATATCGGTGGCTCGTAGCGACTAGGATTTATTGGCTTGCTGTACTTGACAACGTCTAGTTTTATGTATATGTATGGTGTTTGAAACATAACTTTTGAATCTTATTTTTATATTTTGTATTTCATTATTATTTTATGGGGTAGTTTTATTAGTTTATCGAGTTTATGGTGTTTGAAACATGTATTTGGATCTTATTTTTATGGTATAGTTTCTTAGTTTATTGACTACATGAATGAAATATTTTTGAGCAGGTAAACTCCTAAACTCTCGGGTCTGGTCACAACGGCCCTACCATCGTGACCTCACGATAATGACTCCATCGTGAGCTCACGATGGAATGTCACCGTGAGGTCGCGATGGCAGGGCTGTCGTGAGGTCACGATTAATACAATCGTGAGCTCACGATGAGGACGCTAAACCCCATCGTGACGTTAGGATTTTTGACTAATTATGGTGTTTTAACCGGTTATATTATTTTGGTATGTGTTAAATATGTTCTACTTAACATTGAAATACATCAACAAATGTAAAATTACACATTTAAACACACAATTATAGTGTTGGCGAGATGTGTGACACAACAATGAATACATTACTATATGTTACATATACAATGACTCTTGCATTTGATAAACAATACACCTCTAACAATAACCCATTTAGTGTTTCTTTGATATAAAACCGCAAAATATGATGTGCAAATGTTTCTTAAGACATAATATAACATTACAATACTAATTAATCATTATTTTAGACGTAATTGTTCCGATTTATTAGTTCACGACGGGATAAAAATATCATCGTGAACCTGGTCGTGAGAATGTCATCATGATCATGATGACCTTAGCCAACGTGACCACACGGTGGCTTCTTATCGTGAGGTCACGATGGCATCATCATCGTGAGCTCACGATGGTGCCATCGTGAGATCACGTTGATGATGCCTTCGTGAGGTCACATTGGCGTGGTCATCGTGACTTGTCCAGAAACTAGAAAAATAATAACATTGAAATTCAAGTTAGCATCGCATAAAACGAAACATCAAATTCAACACAAATTTTAGTACAAATTCATACAGAACCCTCAAACAAATTACCAAATAAAGTCATCAAATAGGTCTAGTAGTTTAATACGAATAAAGTTCAAACATAACTTTTAAACAAATCTAAACTACAACCAACACGCTAGTCGACATCAAGAGCCGTGGAGGTTGACGCACCATCGTGCGCTGCTTTATTTCGGGCCTCAAGTTCCGGCGGCAACCAAGTAGTGTCCCTCAGGATCAGCACTCGGCATCTAATAATATGCTGTGTCGATTCCATCACCTCAAAGATCACGGCATCATCTACTTTGAGGTCGAAAGTGCGTGTGAATTGTTTCCACCCTGCATACTCAAACTTCGGTTTCTTCAAAGATCCAAGGTACATCAACTGACATTCGGTTCCATTATGATTGGCAACCAGTGGCACATCCGCACGAAGAAGTTTACAGACAATATGTGCTGGTATATGCTATATTGCACACAAAGCATTGATTAAAAGTCATACAAAACAAATTAATTGTTTGTTTAGTGGTAGAAATTCTTACCAAATGTCAAGGAGCCGAAACATGTAACTTGGCTAGGATAACATCGAATGGGCTTGTCTCCTGATAGACAACACAAGTTTGAACCGGATGGGTTGGTCGACATCTACAACCATCCAAATGCGACAAAACATAAAATGAAGACAAACATCAACATCAACCAATTAAATTCAATAATTTGCCACATTTTACATAAATCGAACATCATTATCAACATCTACATCTCCAACCAACTTCAACAATTGACACATAAATTGAAAATTTTTACATATCAACAACATCAACATATTCTTCGAAATTCAACATAGCAAACCAAATTAAAAAACAACAACATATATCGGACATAAAACAATAACAACAACATCAACATATCAAACAAAATTTTAGAATTCTTGCAAAAGAATACTAGATAATCAATTCATCAAAACATAAAACTAAAGATAATTTCATAACTCCTATAATTGGGTGACATTGAGGTCAAAGAAACGTACCTCCAATCGGAAACGAGTGGTGGGTGCGGCGGCGGCGGCGGTGGACAAGAGAAGCGGAGGTATTGAAAAGAGGGAAGAGGGATATATGAATGAGATAATAATGATATATGTTGGGTATTGGTGGAAAAGAAGGTAATGTACGTATGGTTGAAATAAAAAGTTTGAGATTCTGTCCCACTTTATCGGGAAATCTAGATTCATCACGATGGGATCACCATCGTGAGGTCACGATAGGAGTGACCATCATGAGGTCACAACTGTTCCTTCATCGTGACTTCACGATAGCTATCTCATCGTGACCTCACGATGCAGATCCCATCGTGAGGTCACGATGGTTTTGTCATCGTGATCAAGGCAGGGACTCAGCAAAAATCATCCATGTATGCAAATAATATCTGTCTCAAAAATTCTGAACATAAAAACAGATATTAAAGGTTTAAAAAGGTCAATACAATGCCATAAACTCAACAAGTTTTGTTACTCCTATATTTCATCTTCAATTGGATCAGGACATGCCCTAATATCATGACCCTCACGACGATAATTGCTACATCTTTTTTTCCTCCGGCGTCGTTGACTTGATTCTACTCCCCCAAAATCATGAAAATTTTGTTCATCCTCTGTTTGTTGGAGAGGGATATTCAAATCGACTCCACCAGGGGGAATAGATGTCGTGCATTTTTTTCTGTTGTGCCCAGATCCACCACACCTTGAGCAAACTTGAGGACGTCGTGCTCTCGTGCCTTCAACTGCTGACCGAGCACGACTCGTTCTTCGACGACCGGCCTGACGTACATCTTCTGGAGGATAAACCCTAATTGATTTGATCTCCGGCGGCACATTCCACTCATCGGGGTGTGGTATTTGATTGATATGCTCAGCATAAGTCTGTCTTAGGCCGTCTTGTTTGAAATATCTATGTACGAAATCGTACACGTTCAAACCAATGCCGGCCCGCCTGTTAAAATAGGAAAAATAGAATTACTTACATACAAAATGAATATAAAAATAGTAGAAAATTATAACAAATAATATAGATTCTACCTTATAACGGCAGCAGCATGCTTACATGGAATCCTATCCTCATCGAAGACACGACAATCACACGTCTTATTTTGAAGATCCACTTGATATTGTTGATTATCTTCGTCTACTTTATAAACATGGTCGGTGATTGCTCGAACAGGAAGAGAGAGACTCGCTTGCATGGATAGAGAAAGCTTGTTGAATGTAGTTACAGTCAAGACATGATCTCTTGATTCAGCATCAGTACGCCGCTCGTCAAACCAATCCTCCAATGTGTGGCGAAATATTTCAAGTAATGAGCACACTGGTAAACGCCTACCCCACCACAAAACACTTTTCACGGATTCGACAGCATTGGATGTCAGTAATCCATAGCGCCGCACAGGACACTTTGGCCTAGCCCACCTCTCTGGTCCAATTTGAGAAAGTCGTGTGTGAGCACCATTAGGACTTACAGTGTATAACAATTCAAAAAAGTTTTCAAACACTTCGTGGCGATAACTAAATGCTGCTTCATAAAAGAGTGTGGCCACAGTTTTGCCATATGGGGTCAAATTTTTCTGCAGATGGTGATAGCACAATCCGTAGAATGCATTTGGATAGACGGTTCGAACTACATCCTAATGCTCTTATGTTGGTCGCTCACTATCAACAAATCTTCGGGTGGATTGAAGCATTTGCGTAGGTTATAGAGAAAATAAGTCCATGACTCATCGTTCTCTATCGGACCAAGGCCAATTGCAAGCGAAAACACTTGCTCGTTCCCATCCTTCGTGCAGGCAACAAATAAGGTTCCTTTATTTCTACCCTTAAGATGAGTCCCGTCTACTATGAGCACAGGTCGAAGACACTGCTCAAATGCTCTAGTACACTGTCCAAGGGCAAGGAACATGTGACAAAACACTCCTTCACTAGTCGTCTGCAAGTCGTATACAGTGCCAGGATTACGTTGTTTCAACAAATACAAATATGACGGAATCTTCTGATATGACGAGGAAAAGTCACCGTACATTCTCTCTATCGCTAGTTGCCTTGTTCGGACGGCAAAGTTGTATAACATTTAAACGCCGTATCGCATGCGCATCTCTGCCATCATCTCCTTTGGCCTCAGAACGACCTTCTCATCTATCAATTTCTTAGAAAAATAAAATGCGGCCACCTCGCTACTCACCAACCTTGACGGTTCAAATCTGATCGGCAACTGTGATCCAATGTCAACTTAGAAATCCGAAAAAGAGTTGCACATTCCGTAGCACACAACCTAAACGTGCAATTCTTTCTACCACTCCTACATAGGTACACTGCACGGTTCGAAGCGGAGCGATCGGTCTTACACTCCCCAAAGTGCTCCAAATGATACATTCCTACTAATGGTCCCGATACGAGTTCTGGTGTATGAGGGGGGGGGGGGGAATACACCAGATAGGAATTTTAAAATCAACCCCCTGAAAAAATACCACAACTGAGTAAGAGGACTCAGCTGGAATCACAACTGAGTAAGAGAACTCAGCTGGAAGAGTGGTGCTGTGCGGAATGTGGTGGATACAAAAACAACTCGTATAAAACAACTCACGCTCAGATGCAAGGTCGGTCAACAACCAAATCAGTTGAAATGTAAAGATGCAATTTTGAGTGCTGGTTAGTTGAAAAGTTAGATATGCAGAAAGTAACTGAACAGAAAACACAAAAGCACAAAGGAATTACGTGGTTCGGAGAGAACTCCTACGTCCACGGGGAGTTGTGAGTCTACACAACTCAGTCCAAATTCTTTAGGACATCTACCACAAAGCTTACGCGGGCTTTGCAACCGTACAGATAAGTTTTCGGGTACTTATCAACCTTTCTACTCAATTTCGGGAAGAGCAGGATCCTAACAACCTTTTTAGGGGATGTGTATAAGGGTGGGTTTTCCAACTACTAGCTCTAACAAAGAAGTGAGCTAGGATCTAAGTTTGAACAAAGAAAGACTCAAACTAAGATCGAAAACACCAAGACAGATTCTATCTCTCTATGAACTCTCAGCTGGTGATGTTCTTAGAAAGAGAATAATTGCAGTTTAGCTTGTGCGCAGTATAAAGTCGTTCTTTAGCTCTTCTGTCTCCTTTCTTGATTAATGAATGAATGCCTCTATTTATAGGCGGTAAGGATCAACTAGCCGTTGGAAGAGTTGTTGATCTCTATTCTGTGAAAGCGATGGCTTGTCTCTCATCTCTGCAGATTTTCCTGATTTGGCAACTGTGAACTTCTGCTTTCCTTCTAAGACAACCTTGTGTTAGGCCAAATGAGGTAATGACAGAACGTCAAACCTTCACGTGATTTCCTCTTTGAAATTCAAATTTCAACCTTTGTCTTTCAACATTGGTTAGTCGGTTGAGACGTTTGATCTTCATCCGAGTGGTCTTCAGCTAATGTTCCATCTGATCGCTACCTTCATCTGACCTTCTGTCTGAAGAGAAACAGTTGAACCCTCAGCTGTCTTGAACTTCATGTTGTCGATTTATCAGATTGAGTCCTGCAACTGATGTTCCATCTGATCAGGTGGATTGTCACATCTGACGAGCAGTTGCTTACTCAGATGTTTTCTTTCATCCGATGTTCTATATTCGAACGGTTGGCTTAAACGCTCAGTTGTCTTTCTTACATCTGATGTTCCATATCCGAGTTTCTATCTGTAGATCTATCCGAGTATAGCTATGTTGCTGTCTTCAGCTAGAGTCCTAGATAAAATCTGAACATTGCTCAAACAGCGAGCCTAAATACTAACATTAGGATATGGCAACATCTACTCGGTTAGGGTCAGTTGGTTTTGGAATCAATCAAAACTTTACTAAATTTTCCAACAATTTCCCCTTTTTTGATGATGCCAAAACCCTACTGATCTAGGCCTCACTGACCTATCTATAATCTCAGCTGAAATTCTAGACAGTCTATAAGGTTAAACATCAAAGGGTTAGCACAATTATAACATGGTATTGAAATAACTTTGCGATTCAGAGCTTGGACAACTGGAAAATTGTACGTCAAGATGAATCGAATATATGATGAAAGTTTTCATTACAACTGATGTGTTTACACAGATATGCATAGAAATCAATTACATCAGTGGCTCAAAAACTCTATCTCGGCTAATACTTCAGCCCATACTTGCCGAAAATCCTGACAAAAATTTCTCTCTTGGCATCTGATTCCTTCGAGATATCCACTCCATGTTCCTGACAGACTTTTCTAACTTCAGCTGCGATCTTCTGCCTGTTAGGATTTCTTGTATCTTGAATGAATGGAGGAAGATATGCAACCTTCTGAGGGACATAGACGGTATTCATGTACAGCTTTGCATCAATCATAGCTCGTCTAAACTGGTTGAACATGCCCGGATCCCCAGAGTGAAGCTCGGTTAGGGCTTCTTTGAATGCTCTTCTTGAATCCTCAGTTGCGAACACCTTCCTGTAGTAGAAATCATTCACAAATTCTTGTTTGAATGATTCCCAATCATCATTCCATTCTTCCGGCATCCATTTATCAACATGCTTGAAGTGTCCCTGGAGCTTGATCTTTCCCGACAGTCTTTGCTGCTTCATTTTTGCTTCAGCCTTCATATGATGTTTCTCAATGCGTCGTCGGCTTCGGGAGGCAACATTTCTATCCAAGTTATTGGTAACCTTGGCAAGCTCTTCCTCGAACTTGTTAACTCTTGTTGCTTGGTTGGCCGCAAATCTCTTCACCCATTCTGGATTCATGTAATCCTTCTCCGGGACATCCATAGCTTTAGCAGCAGCAATACACTCTTCGGTTGTAATACCGTTGAGTTCAGCATCGATCTCAGCTGCAATCTCGGCTATGGAGTTGTAGGAGACTCCATACTTCTTCGCCTGCTCCATGTCCTTAGCCATTTCTTCTCCTCCGACAACAATAGATTTCAGCTGTTCTAGTTTCTTGTCTGTTGGCTTCTTCGGATCGGACTTCTTCGGAGTTGTCTTCTTTAGCTCGGTCTTCTTCAGCTGAGATTTCTTTCCGGCTGGCATACCTTCTTTAGCTTGCGTCTCATCTTCCCTCTTTTTGGCATCCAGAGAAGTGAGGTTTTGTTCAGCCTGCTGGATCCGGTTGAAGAGTTCATCTACAGCACATTCCACATCAACCTTCTTCGCCAATTCCTTATCACGACGCTCTTGATCAGCTTTCTTCATCGCAGCGAAGGTTTCAGTGACTTCAGTTTGAAACGCGACAAACTCAGCCCATTTTTGTTCAAACCGAGAATCCCATTCTTTGTCTTGCGTCTGTTGAGATTTTGCAAGATTGGATTCTGAGATGGACTTGAACACGTTCAGGTCTGATCTGATTCCAAGAACTGTTGTCTTCAGGTCATTGATGTCTTTGCTGGTGGATGTTGAAAAGTCATCCAGCTTCATCTTTATCGCATCTTGTTCTTCCAGTAGCTTTCTATGTTTCTCATCTTGAGCTTCTATCATCCGCTGCTGTTCTTCGCGGTTGAGCTGGATGTTGGCTATCATCTCCTTCCTCAGCTGATTGACTCTCTCAGCGATCAACTCGCATATTTCATCCGAGGAGGGTGCTGGCTGATCAGATGGTGCTGGCTGTTCAGCTGGTGCTGGCTGTTCAGATGGTGCTAGCTGTTCAACAGTAACCATGACTTGGCGATTGGCCAGGTACTGTTGAAGATCTTCTTCCTCCTGCTTTGCTGCTGCTGCGGCTGCGTCAAGATCATCTACGAATTCAGCAGACTTGGCCAGCATGTTGTCAAGGAAGGTGACAAGTTCTCGATCTGCTGTCAACTCCCTTGTGTCTCTTCCTTATGCCTTGCTGATATCCAGTCGGCGAGTCAGTAGTGCGATCTTGTTGTTGCACGTAACCTCGAGGTTGGTATAATTGAAGTATTCCCTCAGACGCGACTCATCTGCCTTGAGCTGGTTCCAGCTGTGTATCCGGATGGTATCTTCCTTGACATACCAATGGCTGAAAATGATGTTGAATAGATACAACAGCTCAGTTCCGAGCGTGGCAAAGGTGGGCATGTCGCGCGCCTCGGGGAACATACCAATCAGCTTCTGAAAGCAATATGCCAACTTGCCTTCATGTTCTAGCGCGACAGCTCGACGATCAGCTTCTTCTTCAATGGGGGAAGGAGAGAGATTTTCATAGGGAATAGGTTCAAGGGATTCCTCAACATTAGGTTCAAGAGTTTCCTCAACATTGGCCAAAGAAGAGGTCGTAATGTTGGCATCGAGTGGGGAGCTCGGAATTTCTGGCTGATGATCAGTTGTGAGAACCTCTTTGTGCTGTATGGCATCAGCTCCTGCCGTGGGAGAGGATAGAACATCTTCGGATTTCTTGGATGAAGAAGCTGCATCCGAGGACATGTTCGGCTCATCTTCCGGATCGGTTTCCACCCCTTCTATCCCATCTTGATGGGGAGACCTCTCCTTCCTTGTTCCACTTTAGCGAGGAACAATTTCGAAAGCAGCCTAGTCAACTGAGTGACTCGACTCAGATGGTACCTCCTTAGCTAGTTTTGCAACTGACTTTTTGATACGAACCTTCAACTTCTTCTTAAGAGGCTCTTCCTCTTTATCCTTATCTGACTCATCTCTGAGTCGGCGTGCAGCTGTCGATTTTGAAGAGTGGCCGACAGTTGGAGGCAGCTGAGATTTCATCTGCTCCTCAGCTGTATCTTTCTCCACAGCTGATTTCATAGCTTCCCTTTTGTCTTTTGGAGTGTAGACACTCCGAATCACATCAAAAGCTTTCTTGGCTGTTGGGAACAACATCTGCCTTTTAACTGGTGTCTCCTCACTGTCTTCCCACACCATGTTCTGATCCTTCATGGCGAGAAGTATCAGGGCAGAGATTTTGACTCCAAAATTGAGAGTTCCCTTAACACTCAACAATTTTTCCCCGGAATCATTTTTAGTTTCTAAAATCTTCTGCTTCTCCATCGTCAACTGGTGTTCGAAGTACTTGAACCAGTTGTTGTGCTTGTGCTCCAAAGCTATCAGCTGCTTGAGCTTAGGTCGGCTGATATCTCCAAAAGCTCAACTGTATCCAAAGATAACCTTGGATATAACATCGAACAGAAGTCGATGCTCGGGCTTCAACTTTGTTCGCTGCAGGTTGCTCCTCAATCTTTCTGAGGTGATAAGAGCATTTTCAAGAAATAGATCTGCATCTGCATCTGAGGTATTCTCGACGGCGTCCATGGCAGTCAGATTCGGTGGAATGATGGAGCTTAGTATCTCGGAAACCTGTAGAGAGAAGGTGACTCGGCGGATAGTTCTGGCAGGGACATCGCGCTGTCGACATGAGATTTCTGAAACGAGGCCTACTCCCTGTTCGTGTTGCAGGTTCATGTAAAATTCTTCGACCTGTCGCCTAAGTAATTGGGTGGGAAAGAGCATCGCCCACTCAAGAAGATGATTATCCCTGAGAAGATCGGCGAGAGGGGATAACACCGGTGAGTCCAGTGCTTCTGTTGACAGAATATGCTCAAAGTGGATTCTGGATATCATCATATCATAAGATTCCTCGTACGTCGTTGGGACAAGTTACGCAGAATAAACACAAGTATAGAAGGTAAGAAATCACTTCCTGATTTTCCACCTTTTATAGGTTAGTGGGTCGTTTGAAATAGATGGCCAAGATTGAATGGCGCGAATCCATCAACGGCTGAGATCTCGCGACTATTGACTAACTCTGACTTGTCGTCACATTCCGAGTTCCAACATGCGCGCGTGAGAAGGTGAACTGTTTTTGTGTCAGCCCAGTCGCACTATAAAGTAAGGCTATTGATGTTCAGCCGTACTTTACATTAAATGCGCTATGATGGCTATTTTAGTCTATCTGACACAGTCAGGAATGTTTGAATTTATTTCAAACGTTCACATTTAAGACCTAAACACCTGTAGCCATAAATGATACCTGCCAGCTGATGTCGGAATCAGCTGTGTTTCAATATTGCAGCATGCCATCAGCTGACTCGAGTTCGTCTGTTCAGCTGACGTCTGATGTCTTCGGATGGCGATCCGCATCTGAGATTCCCCCTTCATCTGAGCTTTCCCCTCAGATGGATATCTATCTCTTCACCTCGGCTGATTCCTCATTTGATGGATCCAACAATCCAAGGAGATCACATAACATCTTGAATCGTGCTTCGACTAGAGGTTTGGTGAAGATATCGGCTCTCTGAATCTCAGTTGGAATCTTTTCCACAGATACATCCTTCTTCTCAATATGATCTAAAATAAAATGATGTCGGATGTCAATGTGCTTCGTCCGAAAATGGTGAACAGGATTCAAAGAGATAGCAATGGCACTTGAGCTATCACAATGGATGGGAACCTGTCCAATTGCTACTTCATAGTCTCTCAGCTGTTGCTTGAGCCACAACACTTGCATACAACAACTACCGGCAGCCATATACTATGACTCGGTTGTAGAAGTGGCAACACATGCTTGTTTCTTGGAAAACCATGAAACTAGCTTGCTTCCCATAAACTGACAGTGTCCAGATGTGGACTTCCTGTCCAACCGATCTCTATCTAGATCCGCATCTGAGTATCCGGACAGTTGGATATTGTCGTCAGCTGGGTACCATAATCCAACATTAACAGTACCCTTCAGATATTTAATGATGTTCTTTGCTGCCAACATGTGTGCTTCCCTCCGCTGAACTTGGAACCGAGCACACACTCCGACCGCGTAAGATATATCTGGCCGACTGGTGGTTAGATATAGCAAAGAACCAATAATCCCTCTATACTTACTGGCATCCACGGGTTTTCCCTCAGATCTGGGTTCAATCTTCCAGTTAGTATTCATCGGGATCCTTGTGGTTTTACTTGTCTGCAAACCAAACTTTGCGATGAGCTCCTTTGTATATTTGGACTGATTAATAAAAATCCCTTTTGCTGACTGCTTCACTTGTAGCCCAAGAAAATAATTCATCTCACCCATCATCGACATCTCGAATTTCTCCTTCATGAGAGTTGAGAATTTCTCGCACAGCTCCTCCGACTTGGAACCGAATATGATGTCGTCGACATAAATTTGCACAACAAGTATGTCTTCTCCAACTTTTATGGTGAATAGTGTTTTGTCAACTGACCCTTGTTTGAACCCCGAGTTCAGAAGAAAACCACAGAGAGTGTCATACCAAGCCCTAGGTGCTTGCTGCAATCCATAGATTGCTTTCTTCAACTTATACACTCTTCTATCACCAGTCTCAAAACCGGGAGGCTGTTCAACATAAACATCTTCCTTAATATCACCGTTGAGGAAAGCACACTTCACATCCATCTGATAAACCTTGAATTTGTGAAATGCGGCATAGGCTAGAAATATTCGAATGGTTTCCAACCTTGCAACAGGCGCGAAGGAATCCTCGAAATTAATTCCTTCTTGTTGGCAATATCCCTGAGCTACCAACCTTGCCTTGTTTCTCACGATGAATCCAATGACGTCTCTCTTGTTCTTGAAAATCTACTTTAATCCAATGACTTTAACACCATTTGGTCTTTCTACCAACTCCCATACACAGTTGCGTAGAAATTCATTCAGCTCTTCTTGCATGGCTATTGTCCAATGAACACAGTTGAGAGCTTCCATAACATGCTTCGGCTCTGGCACATCAGCTACGAAACATGAAATCATGGCAACATCTCCGGCTTGCTCGAACTCTTCAAGAACTGCCAACTCCTCAGCATATTGGGCGTAAGTGCTGGAATCTTTCTCGGTTGAATCTGGATTTGTAACTCTGCTCCTAGTACGCACACCTTTGGCTGGATCTCCGATGATGTTGTCCTTGGAATGATCTTCATACCATCTCTTGTTGCGTCTTCCTTCTTCTTCCAACAGTGGCTGTTCCGTGATTTCAAAGGATGGGATAACCTGAGCCGTGGGAGATGCTGGGATCTTCAGAACTGGTGATTTATCTGTTGTTGAGTCTGGATCCTCAATATGGATAATATCTTGAACCGGGCTCGGTTGGGCTTCGGATGCTGATGCAGTTGGAGTAACATCAGCTGAGGTTCCCCCTTGAGATAAGTTGGGGTCCTCACATTCATCTTCAGAGGAACAAGGATCATCATCCTCGGTTGCCCATACCAATGGTTCAGCCAGATTCTTCTGCCTTAGAACCTGCGATCTGGTGAGAGCTGGTGGAACATGTGGATCTACTTATTGTCCTTTAGCCTGTTCCCTGCACTCAAAAGTAGATTCATCAAAACTAACATGAGGTGTTATCTCCACAACACGAGAACTGTTGTTAAAAACTCTATAAGCCTTGATCCGAGAGGCATATCCGAGAAATATGCCCTTCGAGGCCTTGGCGTCAAAAGTTTTTAACTGAGTCTTCCCATTGTTGTGAATATAACACTTAGAACCAAAAATGCGAAAATATGAAATATCAGGCTTCCTGCGTCTCCATAATTAATATGGAGTCTTTCCCAACCGCTTGGTCAGAAGAGACCGGTTCTGGGTGTAGCATGCTGTATTGATTGCCTCAGCCCAAAATCTCTTTGGCAGAGCGGAGCTTGTCAACATGGATGTAGCAGCATCCTTCAGCGTTCGGTTTCTTCGCTCGACTACTCCATTCTGTTGTGGAGTACGAGTAGCCGATGTTTGATGAGTGATTCTGTGCTTTTCGCAGTATTCGATGATGGTTTCATTGAGGAACTCGGTTCCACAGTCTGATCGGATAGAAATGATTTTCATCTCTTGTTGGTTAGATATCCGATCCATCAGCTTGGGTAGCTCATCTCGGGTTTCACGCTTGTGACGCATGAAAATGGTCCACATGTACCTAGAGAAATCATCAGTAACAACAAGTGTATATTCGTTACCATTCATGCTCTTGGGAGTAACAGGCCCGAAGAGATCCATATGGATCAGCTGCAATACTCGGTCGGTTGATGGAATCGTTTTCAACCGAAAGGAGGATCTAGCGAGCTTTCCCAGCTGACACGCACTGCAGATATGTGTTGGTGAAAACACACGGTTCGGAATACCCTTTGCATGTTGCTGTCTCGCAAGGCGGTTCATTATCTTGAAATTCAGATGGTTGGGCCTTTTGTGCCACAGCCAGCTCACATCTGAACTGCTCTTCGATAAAAGACAGGTCTCAGGAAGACTTCTATTCCAATCTGCATAGTAGACATTCCCGGTTGGGGATCGATTTCCCAACAATATGACTTTTTTTGTTCTGACATTTTTGACCCTGCAGCCCTACGCATCAAACTTGACAGAGAAACCATTATCACAGAATTGGCTGATGGAGAGCAAGTTATGCTTCAATCCATCAACATATGAAACATTGGAAATAGACACGTGATTGGTTTCAAGGGTACCGTAGCCTTTGGTGTGACCTTTTGAGTTGTCACCAAAGGTAACAGATGGTCCTTCCTTCTCCACGAAACTCTCAAGCAAATCCCTCAGATTTGTCATGTGTTTCGAGCATCCACTGTCCATCACCTACATGGTATGTGATGCTTTATTCTTCCTCAGTTGTTCCTCCTGCTCCTGCACAGAGAAACACGCTTAGGTCCCCAATTTTAGTTAGGTCCTGGAGGGTTAGAACCAGTTCCTCTTTGAATTGTGGGTCATTTTTCCCTGTAGATTCGGATAGATTTGTCATTCCAAATTATCTTTCCTTCTCCATCAACTATAACAACACCTCGGTCATCCTTAGGCTTGTTGTTATTATTGACGTTCTGTTTCTTGGGAGGAGATTGATTTCTCCCATTGTGGGCTTTAGGAGGAGAGGCGTTCCCCCTATTTTGTTGACGTTTCTGACCCTTTTGGTTTTGCCGATGAGGTCGGATGCCATTTTGAAATCTTTGTGGCTGAGTCTGATTCCATTTTCCTGGCTGTCGATGACAGCTGTTCATGCCTGGTTGTTGATTCAAGTTCTGGCATGAATGTCCGCAGTTGTTGGAACTGTTCCACATTGGTTGACTCTGATGGAACCTCTGGTTGTTCTGATGATGGAACCGATGTTGATTCTGATGGTTGAATCCCTGTCGGTTCTGTTGATTCTATCCCTTCTGAGGTCGGTTCTGAGGTCGGTTCTGATTGCATCTCCGATGTCTCTGGTTCCTCTTCTGAGTCCTAGAACATTCCCCCTCGGTTGTTATCCCAACCGATGGATTCTTCAGTTCTCCAACCACAGCTCTTTTTCCTTTCTCAGCTGCAGTTCCCTTAGTAGGTTGTGTTGTAGGTACTTGCTGTGACGTGAAGGTTGGATTAAGTTGGGGAGTTGCAGACTCAACAGTATTTGGTTTGGCAACCGTGACATCTACAGCCTTGATAAAGGTTGTGTGCGGAATTCCAGTGTCTTGGACCATGTCGTAGCTGAGTCCAGACACGTCATCCATTTGTCGTCGGTAACTAATGAGATTCTCGATGATTTTGGATGATTGATATAGCTTTATCAGGTTGTCCTTCTCAATTTGTAGATCCTTGAGAAGAACAGCTATATGCTCGGTCTGTGCGTCTGACATCTTCATCAGCTGGTCGATCTGTACCTCTTGCTTGTTCAACTGATCATGCTGCTCCTTGATCTGCTCCTTCAAATCCTCATCGGTTAGAGCCTTTGTTTGGTTGGCCACATTCAGTTGACTTTTGAGATCATCAATCTCTTCGATTTGATTTTTGATCAGATCATCCTTTTCGGTTAAGGATTCTTCAAGTCTGGCAAATTATTCTTGAAGATTCTTAAACTCAACCGATTGCTGACGCAATTCCTCACTGAGTTCTAGGAAGTCACCCCAAGAGGGTTCCAACTCTTCATCTAATGTTTCATGCATATTAGTAGCATTGGAAGAATTTAAATTAACTGGACTAGAATGTACCTCAGCATCATCCTGGTCGGTTCCAAATGCCATGAGACATTGATCCTGTCCGATAGCGTTGTTGGTGGAAGTCAGCTCGTCCTCATCTTCGGTGTCGGTGAAGATGTCCATGTCATCAGCTGCTTCTTCTGCAACCATGGCCTTGTTCTTTGCATTTTGCTTGGCCCTCAGCGCATCTCTATCTTTCTTCGAAAGATCTGGACAATCAACTTTGAAGTGTCCCTCTTTGCCGCATTCAAAGCAACCGTTGTTCACAGGCTTTGAGTTATCTCGAGTTCGGTTGGATTTATAGAACCGCTTGTATTTTTCGAACCGAGTATCCATGTCAGCCAACTTTTTTGACAAGGCGGTAATACTCTGTTGCAGCTCTTCTCTGCTTGGCTCCTTCGAAGCTGTGTCCGCAGATCTTATTGCCCTTGATGTTCGCGGCTTGGAATAGTCGGCTCGAAGTGCTATTGTCTTTGTTCCGGAACCAACATCCTCTTGTCGACTCGTCTGCACCGAGGACTGAGTTGATCTTCATCGGTTCACCTTGTACTCGTTTCCTTTCAGAATTGAGAGCAGTCTGTCCGTTCCCATCTCTCCAAGATCAGCTCGGCTTTCATGAATGTTAGTGAAGGTGTCCCACTCAGCTGGTAGGGCTTGTAATACTTTGAGATTGATCTCTCTCAAAGTATATTTTCCTCGTCGGATAGACTGAATCCTTCGGATGATATCCATAAACCGAAGCTCCAACTGATCAATGGTTTCATCGACTTTTAAACAGAAATTGTCAAAATCTTGACAAGTATGGGAGAACTTGTTCTCCTTGGTTTCGTCACTCCCTTCACTAAGAGATGCCAAAATGTCCCACAATTCCTTAGCTGTGTTGCACTCTTCTATCAGAGCAGTGGTTCACAAGACCGATGTCTCTGTTTCACGAGGTGTGAATCGGGGTGTTTTTCTTCAGTGGTCAACTGAATAGATCTTTTTCACGCTAGTGCATTTCTGCTTGCATTTGTTGTCTGTTTGTTGTGTGCAGATGGATGTTAAAGACAAGATTGTTGTCATGTTCTCGATTGTGAACTATACATCCTGGAAAACTCGGATGAAGAATATTCTACTGTCCAAGCATCATCGAATGCAACAAGTGATTACATCCGGACCGATCACCATCATGGAAAAAGTCATTCGCACTCCTACAAATCCCAATGATGGGGATGCAACTGAGGTGATAGTCGAGAAGAAGCCAGAAGATTTCACTCCTGAGGAAGCAAAAGTGAGCCAGCTGGATATCTGGGCTCAGAGCACTATCATCATGTCCATAGTAGGACAAGACTATCTTCCATGGATAGAAGAGTGCAATATAGCTAAGGAGATGTGAGACATTTTGGCATCTCTTAGTGAAGGGAGTGACGAAACCAAGGAGAATAAATTCTCTCATGCTTGTCAAGATTTTGACAACTTCTGTCTAAGAGTCGATGAAACCATTGATCAGTTGGAACTTCGGTTCATGGATATCATCTGAAGGATTCAATCTATCCGACGAGAAAAATATACATTGAGAGAGATCAATCTCAAAGTATTACAAGCTTTACCAGCTGAGTGGGACACCTTTACCAACATTCATGAAAGCCGAGCTGATCTTGGAGAGATGGGAACTGACAGACTGTTCTCAATTCTAAAAGGAAACGAGTACAAGGTGAACCGACGAAGATCAACTCAGTCCTCGGTGTAGACGAGTCGACTTGAGGATGTTGGTTCCGGAACAAAGACAGTAGCACTTCGAGCTGACTATTCCAAGCCGCGAACATCAAGGGCAACAAGATCTGCGGACACAGCTTCGAAGGAGCCGAGCAGAGAAGAGCTGCAACAGAGTATAGCCGTCTTGTCAAAGAAGCTAGCTGACATGGATACTCGGTTCGGAAAATACAAGCGGTTCTATAAATCCAACTGAACTCGAGATAACTCAAAGCCTGTGAACATTGGTTGCTTTGAATGCGACAAAGAGGGACACTTCAAAGCTGATTGTCCAGATCTTTTGAAGAAAGATAGAGAAGCGTTGAGGACGAGCTGACTTCCACCAACAACGCTATTGGACAGGATCAATGTCTCATGGCATTTGGAACTGAACAGGATGATGCTGAGGTACATTCTAGTTCAGTTAATTTAAATTCTTCTAATGCTACTAACATGCAGGAAATAATAGATGAAGAGTTGGAACCCTCTTGGGGTGAATTCCTAGAACTCAGTGAGGAATTGTATCAGCAATTGGTTGAGTTTAAGAATCTTCAAGAATAGTTTGTCAGACATGAAGAATCCTTAACCGAAAAGGACGATCTGATTAAAAGTCAAACCGAAGAGATTGATGATCTCAAAAGTCAACTGAATGAGGCCAACCAAACTAAGGCTCCAACCGATGAGGAGTTGAAGGAGCAGATCAAGGAGCTGCATGATCAATTGAACAAGCAAGAGGCACAGATTGATCAACTGATGAAGATGTCAGATGCACAGACCGAGCATATAGCTGTTCTCCTCAAGGATTTGCAAACTGAGAAGGACAACCTGATAAAGCTATATCAATCATCCAAGATCATCGAGAATCTCATCAATTACTAAAGACAAATGGACGACGTGTCTGGACTCGGTTACGACATGGTCAAGGACTCTGGAATTCCACCCGCAACTTTTGTCAAGGCTGTGGATGTCATGGTTGCCAAACCAAATACGGTTGAGTCTGCATCTACCCAACTTAATCCAACCTCCACGTCACAGCAAGCACCTACAGCACAACCTGCTAAGGGATCTGCAACTGAGAAAGGAAAAGGAGCAGTGATTGGAGAACTGAAGAATCCATCGGATGGGACAACAACCGAGGAGGAATGTTCAAGGACTCAGAAGAGGAACCAGAGACATTGAAGATACAATCAGAACCGACGTCAGAACCGACCTCTGAACTGACCTCAGAACCGACCTCTGAACCGACCTCAGAAAGGATGGAACCAACAGAACCAACAGGGATTCAACCATCAGAATCAACATCAGTTCCATCATTAGAACAACCAGAGGTTCCATCAGAGTCAACCGATATGGAACAGTTCCAACAGCTGCGAATATTCATGCCAGAACATGAATCAACAACAGGGCATGAACAGCTGTCGTCAACAGTCAGGAATATGGAATAAGACTCAGCCACAAAGATTCCAAAATGGCGTCCGACCTCATCAACAAAATAGGGGGAACGCCTCTCCTCCTAAAGCTCACAATAGGAGAAATCAATCACCTCCCAAGAAACAGAACGTCAACAATAACAACAAGCCTAAGGATGACCGAGGTGTTGTTATAGTTGATGGAGAAGGAAAGATAATTTGGAATGACAAATCTATCCGAATCTACAGGGAAAAGCGACCCACAGTTCAAGGGAGAACTGGTTCTAACCCTCCAGGACCCAACTAAAATTGGGCACCTAAGCGTGTTTCTCTGTGCAGAAGCAGGAGGAACAACTGAGGAAAAATAAAGCATCACATACCATGTGGGTGATGGACAGTGGATGCTCGAAACACATGACAAATCTGAGGGATTTGCTTAGAAGTTTCGTAGAAAAGGAAAGACCATCTGTTACCTTTGGTGAAAACTCAAAAGGTCACACCAAAGGCTACGATACCCTTGAAACCAATCTCGTCTCTATTCCCAATGTTTCATATGTTGATGGATTGAAACATAACTTGCTCTCCATCAGCCAATTCTATGATAATAGTTTCTCTGTCAAGTTTGATGCGCAGGGCTGCAGGGTTAAAAATGTTGAAACAAAGCAATTCATATTGTTGGGAAATCGATCACCAACCGGGAATGTCTACTATGCAGATTGGAATAGTAGTCCTCCTGACACCTGTCTTTTATCAAAGAGCAGTTCAGATGTGAGCTGGCTGTGGCACAAAAGGCTCAACCATCTGAATTTCAAGACAATGAACCGACTTGCGAGACAGGAACATGCAAAGGGTATTCCGAACTGTATGTTTTCACCAACACATATCTGCAGTGCGTGTCAGCTGGGAAAGCTCGCTAGATCCTCCTTTCGGTTGAAAACGATTCTCTCAACCGACCGAGTATTGCAGCTGATCCATATGGATCTCTTCGGGCCTGTTACTCCCAAGAGCATGAATGGTAACGAATATACACTTGTTGTTACTGATGATTTCTCTAGGTACACGTGGACCATTTTCATGCGTCACAAGAATGAAACCCGAGATGAGCTACCCAAGTTGATGGATCGGATATCTAACCAACAAGAGATGAAAATCATATCTATCCGATCAGACCGTGGAACCAAGTTCCTCAATGAAACCATCATCGAATACTATGAGAAGCACGAAATCACTCATCAAACATCGGTTGCGCGTACTCCACAACAGAATGGAGTAGCCGAGCGAAGGAACCGAACGCTGAAGGATGCTGCTACATCCATGTTGACAAGCTTAGCTCTGCCAAAGAGATTTTGGGCTGAGGCAATCAACACAGCCTGCTACACCCAGAACCGGTCTCTTCTGACCAAGCGGTTGGGAAAGACTCCATATGAACTATGGAGACACAGGAAGCCTGATATTTCATACTTTCACATTTTTGGTTCTAAGTGTTATATTCAAAACAATGGGAAGACTCAGTTGAAAACTTTTGACGCCAAGGCTTCGAAGGGCATATTTCTCAGATATGCCGCTCGGATCAAGGCTTATAGAGTTTTTAACAACAGTTCTCGTGTTGTGGAGATAACACCTCATGTTAGTTTTGATGAATCTACTTTTGAGTGCAGGGAACAGGCTAAAGGACAACAAGTAGATCCACATGTTCCACCAGCTCTCACCAGATCGCAGGTTCTAAGGCAGAAGAATCTGGCTGAACCATTGGTATGGGCAACCGAGGATGATGATCCTTGTTCCTCTGAAGATGAATGTGAGGACCCCAGCTTATTTCAAGGGGGAACCTCAGCTGATGTTACTCCAACTGCATCAGCATCCGAAGCCCAACCGAGCCCGGTTCAAGATATTATCCATGTTGAGGATCCAGACTCAACAACAGATAAATCACCAGTTCTGAAGATCCCAGCATCTCCTACAGCTCAGGTTATTCCATCAGTTGAAATCGCGGAACAACCACTGTTGGAAGAAGAAGGAAGACGCAACAAGAGATGGTATGAAGGTCATTCCAAGGACAACATCATCGGAGATCCAACTAAAGGTGTGCGTACTAGGAGCAAAGTTGCAAATCCAGATTCAGCTAAGAAAGATTCCAGCACTTATGCCCAATATGCTAAGGAGTTGACAGTTCTTGAGGAGTTCGAACAAGCCGGAGATGTTGCCATGATTTCATGTTTCGTAGCTGATGTGCCAGAACCGAAGCATGTTATGGAAGCTCTCAACTGTGTTCATTGGACAACAACCATGCAAGAAGAGCTGAATGAATTTCTACGCAACTGTGTATGGGAGTTGGTAGAAAGACCAAATGGTGTTAAAGTCACTGGATTAAAGTGGATTTTCAAGAACAAGAGAGATGCCATTGGATTCATCGTGAGAAACAAGGCAAGGTTGGTAGCACAGGGATATTGCCAACAAGAAGGAATTGATTTCGAGGATTCCTTCGCGCCTGTTGCAAGGTTGGAAGCCATCCGAATATTTCTAGCCTATGCCGAATTTCACAAATTCAAGGTTTATCAGATGGATGTGAAGTGTGCCTTCCTCAACGGTGATATTAAGGAAGATGTTTATGTTGAACAGCCTCCCGGTTTTGAGATTGGTGATGGAAGAGTGTATAAGTTGAAGAAAGCGATTTATGGATTGAAGCAAGCACCTAGGGCTTGGTATGACACTCTCTGTGGTTTTCTTCTGAACTCGGGATTCAAACGAGGGTCAGTTGACAAAACTCTGTTCACCATAAAAGTTGGAGAAGACATACTTGTTGTGCAAATCTATGTTGACGACATCATATTCGGTTCCAAGTCGGAGGAGCTGTGCGAGAAATTCTCAACCCTCATGAAGGAGAAATTCGAGATGTCGATGATGGGCGAGATGAATTATTTTCTTGGGCTACAAGTGAAGCAGTCATCAAAAGGGATTTTTATTAATCAGTCCAAATACACAAAGGAGCTCATCGCAAAGTTCGGATTGCAGACAAGTAAAACCACAAGGATTCTGATGAATACTAACTGGAAGATTGAACCCGGATCTGAGGGAAAACTCGTGGATGCCAGTAAGTATAGAGGGATTATCGGTTCTTTGCTATATCTAACCGCGAGTCGGCCAGATATATCCTACGCGGTTGGAGTGTGTGCTCGGTTCCAAGTTCAGCCGAGGGAAGCACACATGTTGGCAGCAAAGAACATCATTAAGTATCTGAAGGGTATTGTTAATGTTGGGTTGTGGTACCCAACTGATGACAATATCCAACTGTCTGGATACTCAGATGCGGATCTAGCCGGAGATCGGTTGGACAGGAAGTCCACATCTGGACACTGTCAGTTCATGGGAAGCAAGCTAGTTTCATGGTTCTCCAAGAAACAAGCATGTGTTGCTACTTCTACAACCGAGTCAGAGTATATGGCTGCCGGTAGTTGTTGCATGCAAGTGTTGTGGCTCAAGCAACAGCTGAGAGATTATGAAGTAGCAACTGGACAGGTTCCCATCCATTGTAATAGCTCAAGTGCCATTGCTATCTCGTTGAATCCTGTTCACCATTCTCGGACGAAGCACATTGACATCCGACATCATTTTATCCGAGATCATATTGAGAAGAAGGATGTATCTGTGGAGAAGATTCCAACTGAGATTCAGAGAGCCGATATCTTCACCAAATCTCTAGCCGAAGCGCGGTTCAAGATGTTATGTGATCTCCTTAGATTGTTGGATCCATCAGATGAGGAATCAGCCGAGGTGAAGAAATAAATATCCATCTGAGGGGGAAGCTCAGATGAAGGGGGAATCTCAGATGCGGATCACCAACCGAAGACATCAGATGTTAGCTGAACAGACGAACTCGAGTCAGCTGATGGTATGCCGCAACATTGGAACACAGTTGATTCCGACATCAGCTGGCAGGTATCATTTATGGCTGAAGGTGTTTGTGTCTTAAATGAGAATGTTTGAAATAAATTCAAACATTCCTGAGCATGTCAGTTAGATTAAAATAGCCATCATAGCGCATTTAATGTAAAGTACGGCTGAACATCAATAGCCTTACTTTATAGTGCGACTGGGCTGACATAAAAACAGTGCACCTTCTCACGCGCGGGTATTGGAACTCGGAATTCAACGTCAGTCAAAGTTAGTCAACAGTCGCTAGATCTCAGCCGTTGATGGATTCGTGCCATTCAACCTTGGCCACCGATTTCAAACGACCTACTAACCTATAAAAGGCGGAAAATCAGGAAGTGATTTCTTACCTTCTACATTTGTGTTTATCTGAGTAACTATTCATCTTTGTCTCTGATTCTATTTCGCCATTTTCGACTAAGTTCTTCATTCTCTCTCTCTATATATATATAAACTTCACTGCAATACTAAATGGCACTGAAAGCTTCATCGCAAGGAAAGAAGACGGCATCCTTCGGACCAACCCTTGTCCCGTCGTCATACGAGGAATCTTTTGAGGTGATGTTATCCAAAATTCACTTTGAGGTGATGTCATACGAAGAATGGCCTTCTTGAGTGGGCGACACTCTTCCCCACTCACCTTCTCAGGCGACAGGTCGGGGAATTCTACTTGAACCTGAAATCTCCTATTGACAGCCGAGATGCCTCGTTTCAGAAATATCCTGTCGACAGCGAGACGTCCCTGCCAGAATCATCAGCTGTGTCACCATCTCCATACAGGTTTCCGATATGCTACGCTCCATCATTCCACCAAATCTGACCGCCACGGACACCATCGAGAACATCTCAGATGCGGATGCTGATCAATTTCTGGAGAAATGATCTCATTACAGCAGAAAAATTGAGGAGCAACATGCAGCGAACGAAGTTGAAGCCCGAGCATCGACTTCTGTTCAATGTTGTATCCAAGGTTATCTTCGGATACAGCGGAGCCTTTGGAGATATCAGCCGACCAAAGCTCAAACAGCTGATTGCTTTGGAGCACAAGCACAAGCACAACATCAACTGGTTTAAATACTTCGAACACCAGTTGATAATGGAGAAACAGAAGATTACAGAAACCACAGCTGACTCTGGAGAGAAGTTGTTGAGTGTTAAGGGAACTCTCAACTTCAGAGTCAAAATTTCTGCCCTGATCCTTCTCGCCACGAAGGATCAGAACATGGTGTGGAAAGACTGTGAGGAGACCCCAGTCAAGAGGCAGATGTTGTTCCCAACAGCTAAGAAGGCTCTGGATGTGATTCGGAGTGTCTACACTCCCAAAGAAAAAAGGGAAGCTGTGAAATCAGCTGAGGAGCTGCCTCCAGCTGTCGGACGCACTTCCAAATTGACAGCTGCACGCCGACTTAGAGATGAGTCAGATAAGGAGAAAGAGGAAGAGCCAGCTAAGAAGAAGTTGAGGCTTCGTATCAAAAAGAAGTCAGTTACAAAACCAGCTGAGGAGATACCAGCTGAGGAGGAACCATCTGAGTCGAGTCACTCAGTTGACAAGGATGCGTTCGAGATTGTTCCTCGTGAAAGTGAAACCAGGAAGGAGAGGTCTCCCCATCAAGATGAGATGGAAGGGATGGAAACCGATCCGGAAGACGAGCCGACATCTCCTCGGATGCATCTTCTTCATCCAAGGAATCTGACGATGTTCCATCCTCCCCACGGCAGGAGCTGATGCCGTACAGTCCAAAGAGGTTCTCACAACCGACATTGCGACCACTTCTTCGGCCAATGTTGAGGAACATCTCGATGCCAACATCCCCACACTGTCAGAAATTCCGAGCTCCCCGCTCGACCAACATTGCGACCACTTCTTTGGCCAATGTTGAGGAAACCCTTGAACCGATCCCTTATGAAAATCTCTCTCCCTTCCCCATCGACGAAGAACCTAATCGTCGAGCTGTCGCGTTGGAACATGAAGGCAAGTTGGCCTACTGCTTTCAGAAGCTGATCGGAATGTTCCCCGAGGTGCGCGACATGCCCACATTTGCCACGCTCGGAACTGAGCTGTTGTATCAATTCAACATCATTTTCAGCCACTGGTAAAGCATAGGAAGCTGATCGCTGAGAGGGTAAATCAACTGAGGAAGGAGATGCTTGCCAATATCCAGCTCAACAGAGAAGAACAGCTGAGGATGATGGAAGCTCAGGAGGAAAAGCATAGGAAGCTGCTGGAAGAACAGGATGCGATGAAGGTGAAGCTGGATGATTTCTCAACATCCACCAGCAAAGACATCACCGACCTGAAGACAACAGTTCTTGGCATTAAATCAGAACTGAACGTGCTCAAGTCCATATCTGAATCCAATCTTGCCAAATCTCAACACACGCAAGATGAAGAATGGGATTCTCGGTTCGAATCCAGATGGGCTGAGTTCGTCGCTTTCTAAACCGAAGTCAATGAAACCTTCGCTGCAATGCAGAAAGCTGATCAAGAGCGCCGCGATAAGGAACTGGCAAAGAAGGTTGATGTGGAGAGCGCTGTTGATGAACTCTTCAACCAAATCCAGCAGGCTGAACTAAAACTCACTTCTCTGGATGGCTCAGTCGCAAGCCTTGTTGCTGATGCAAGGGGGGGAGATGAGACCCAGGAAGATGAGATCGGGGAAGATGAGGCACAAGAAGAGATACTAGCCGGGAAAGAATCTCAGCTGAAGAAGACCCAGCCGAAGAAGACAACTCAGAAGAATAAGTTCGCTCCGAAGCCAACCGACAAGAAACAACAAAAGCTGAAATCTATTGTTGTTGGAGGAGACGAAATGGCTAAAGACATGGAGCAAGCGAAGAAGTATGAAGTTTCCTACAACTCCATAGCCGAGATTGCAGCCGAGCTCGATGCTGAACTCGACGGTATTACAACCGAAGAGTGTATTGCTGCTGCCAAAGCTATGGATGTTCCGGAGAAGGATTACATGAATCCTGAATGGATAAAGAATTTGAAGAAGAGCTTGCCAAAATCACCAACAATTTGGACAGAAATATTGCCTCTCGATGCCGACGACGCATAGAAAAACATCAAGTAAAGGCTGAAGCAAGAATGAAGCAGCAGAGACTGCCTGGTAAGATCAAGCTCCAGGGACGCTTCAAGCATGTGGACAAATGGATGCCAGTTGAATGGAATGATGATTGGGAATCATTCAAACAAGAGTTTGTGGATGATTTCTATTATAGGAAGGTATTCGCAACTGAGGATTCGAGGAGAGCCTTCAAAGAAGCCCTGACCGAGCTGCACTCTAGGGATCCGGGCATGTTCAGCCAGTTCAGACGAGCAATGATTGATGCAAAACTGGACATGAACACAGTCCCTGTCCCTCAGAAGGTCACATATCTCCCTCCATTCATTCTAGACACAAGAAATCCTAACCGACAGAAGATTGCAGCTGAGGCAAGAAGAGTCTGTCAGGAACATGGAGTAGATATATCGAAGGAGTCAGATGCAAAGAGAGATATTTTTGTCAGGATTTTCAGCAAGTATGGGCTGAAGTATTAGCCGAGATAGAAGTTTATGAGCCACTGATGTATTTTGATTTTTGTGTTTGTCTGTGTAAACACATCAGTTGTAATGAAAACTTTCATCATATATCCGATTCACCTTGACGTACAATCTCTAGTTGTCCAAGCTCTGAATCGCAAAGTTATTTCAATACCATGTTATAACTGTGCTAACCCTTTGATGTTTAATCTTATAGACTGTCTAGAATTTCAGCTGAGATTTTAGATAGGTCAGTAGGGTTTTGGCATCATCAAAAAGGGGGAAATTGTTGGGAAATTTAAGTAAAGTTTTGATTGATTCCAAAACCAACTGACCCCAACCAAGTAGATGTTGCCATATCCCAATGTTAGTATTTAGGCTCGCTGTTTGAGCAATGTTCAGATTTTATCTTTATAGGACTCCAGCTGAAGTCGGCAACATGGCTTTACTCGGATAGAACATCAGATGCAAGAAAGACAACTGAGCATTTAAGCCAACTGTTCAGATGGAACATCAGTTGCAAGACTCAATCCGATAGATCGACAACATGAAGTTCAAGGCAGCTGAGGGTTCAACTGTTCCTATTCAGACAGAAGGTCAGATGAAGATATCGATCAGATGGAACATCAGCTGAAGACCACTCGGATGAAGACCAAACTTCTCAACCGACTAATCAATGTTGAAAGACAAAGGTTGAGATTTGAATTTCAAATAGGAAGTCACGTGAAGGTTTGACGTTCTGTCATTACCTCATTCGGCCCAACACAAGGTTGTCTCAGAAGGAAAGCAGAAGTTCACAATTGCCAAATCGGAAAAATCTGCAGAGATGAGAGACAAGCCATCGCTTTCACAGAACAGAGATCAACGGCTCATCCAACGGCTAGTTGATTCCCTCCGCCTATAAATAGAGGCATTCTTTCATTCATCAAGATAGAAGACAGACAAGACTGAGCAGAGATATACACGAGCGTAAGAACGACGAAAAACGGCACACAAGCCAAACTGCAAATATTCTCTAAGAACATCACTAGTTGAGAGTTCATAGAGTGTTAGAATCTGTCTTGGTGTTTTCGATCTTAGTTTAAGTCTTCATTTGTTCAAGCTTAGATCCTAGCTCACTTCGTTGTTAGAGCTAGTAGTTGGAAAACCCACCCTTTTACACATCCCCTAAAAAGGTTGTTAGGATCCTGCTCTTCCCAAAATTGAGTAGAAAGGTTGATAAGTACCCGCAAACTTATCTGTAAGGTTGATAAGTACCCGTAAACTTATCTGAACGGTTGCAAAGCCCGCGTAAGCTTTGTGGTAGCTGTCCTAAAGAACTTGGACTGAGTTGTGTGGATTCACAACTCCCCGTGGACGTAGGAGTTCTCTCCGAACCACGTAAATCCTTTGTGTGTTTGTGTTTTCTGTTCAGTTACTTTTTGCATTTCCAACTGACCAACTAACTAGCACTCAAAACTGCATCTTTACATTTCAACTGTTTTGGTTGTTGACCAACCTTGCATCTGAGCGTGAGTTATTTTATACGAGTTATTGTTGTTTCCACCACATTCCGCACATCACCACTCTTCCAGCTGAGTTTTCCTACTCAGTTGTGATTCCAGCTGAGTCCTCTTACTCGGTTGTGATAATTTTCAGGGGGTTGTTTTTAAAATTCCTATCTGGTGTATCCCCCCATACACCAGAACTCGTATCGGTACCATCAGACTCTTACTCTTATAAATGAGTGTCAATAAATTCTATATTTTATAAAATGATACTTAAAAATACATTCTCATATATATGGAACCGATTTTTGAAAAATCGATTTTGTAAATTATATAAGTAAAATAAACTGAATGTTCCATTGTTAGAAGATCCGGCTTCTAAATACATGCATGTATTTCTTGGATCGAACAATTAACTGAATATAATAAACAATATATTAGTATTAAAGGCAATGCTAGTTTTTTGTGTGCTTCCGTACTCACACGGAGAAACAGCTGACTTTTATGGTATTGGCCGGGCCCTTTAAATTTTTCTGAGGAAGGCCTTTCAGGTTTTACTAGGTAAAAAAGTTTGGTGCAACTAATAATCTTAGGTATACTTGGTTATATAACTACGAGTAATCAAAATTTAAAATTTGTTTCAGAGTAGTTTATGAATAGTTAAAGTTTATTAATTTTTATTAAACCTAATTGGGAGTAATTAAATTTCAATTAAGATTAACTAAATATAAGGAAATTAAAAATAAATAACAAATAATGCTTTTTCTATTTAAAAAAGACAAAATTTATAATAATGGTGACTGCACAGCTTTTTTTTTTTTTTTTTTTTTCAACCCCATGTAAAATACAATGTGCAAATCAAAATTTCTTTTGAATTTTGAAGTCAAAACTCTTTTTTATATAGTACACACCTATTTAATTTATTAGAGGAATAGGCATTCTTCGTTTTACGCTTGTCATGTCCCAACAATTTAATTTATATACCTGACCAACCATGAAAAATAAAATCAACTCAAGTTTTGTTTTTAAATTACTTAACTTTGCATATTCGAACTCTTTGAAAAAATACAGTTGACGAAGTCGCTAAATGCTACCTCATGTATTTCATCACATACATAATTTTGTAGGCGTTGAATCAACTAACTCAGTCTTTAATTATGCTATATTTGTTTTACTTCAAGCAGGTCATGAGTACTCTGAGCCGGACAAAAAAGTGAGATTAATCTTAAATTAAGCACAAGCTGTTCTTTAATAGATGCATGAAATAATTAAAAATGAAGCCAAACATAAAATAAAGGGCCACTATGATTGTTTTTTTCTAAGCTCGATCGATCAAACACTTAAGCACGTAGTGAAATTATTTCAATTACTATTAAGAACTAATTAAGAGAAGGCTACAAAGAGCTAAATTAATTAATTGTAGTTGACCATGTATATATTTGGAAAGGTGTACGTAGTTTATGACAATTACTTTGCTGTCATCGATTAACCATTGGTTATTCTTTACACCCACTTTGTATGTAATTAGTCGAAGCTGGAAACAGATTAAAGTACTTAATTATATAAGCTGATAATGAGACAAAAGGTCTTAGACAAATAGGTAGTATTTTATTTTAATCTCTTAACCGGTTTTTTTGATCGGGTCCAATAAGAACCAATTTTTTAATATTTTTGATATTACTAGTGTACTCTTGTAGTATTTTGGAAAGAAAACAATATGAAAACAAATCCTTACTACAATTAATTAAGGAAATAATCAATCAATTCAAAAATCAAATCGTAACTAATTATTAAATTATAAACACACGATCGAGATTTTATAAACCTTAACACATGAGAGTAGTGAGTGGTCAGTACAATCATCTCAATATATATATATATATATATATATATATATATATAATAATAATAATAATAATAATAATAATAATAATAATAATAATAATAATAATAATAAAGAAATGTGTTAGTGCAGTGAGTACTAGAACTTAAAAATATTTGGAGTGTAATAGATGGCCAAATTAAGATGGGTTTTTCGATGATTTATTTGGCGATGGTGATCAATCTATGAATGATATCCCTGAATATTTTTAGGAATAAATCACACGAACAATATTCAAAATGTCATTGGTAAAGATTTCAAAATTAAAAAATATTATAAATTCATATATTCAGAAATGGTATATTAGTACTAATTATGGTAGTAGTTGTTAAAATGATAAAAAATGTCCCCATTTTTCCAAAACAATTTGTAATTTATCATTTCTCATTATATAAAAATCAAAGATAGAATTTTTGGATCCCTAATCATGGTAATTGTGATCCTTAATCAAGACTTTGATGATAAGGATTTATTAATAATTTATTCAAATTTAATAATCCATCATCAGAATTTATCAACCCATAAATCTTATTAATATTAGTTAATTAGAAAACTGAAAATACAATAATCATAAAAAAGTTATTGGGCGGACTCCTTCTGATCGAGTAACAGTCATGGAAATACTATTGATTATTCAACTCAAAAGAAACATTTGATTATTTGCCCGCAACGTCTCATTTTTTCTTTGTCAAGAAACAAGATTAGACAACGGAAAATCCGCGTCGTCTATAACAAAACATCCCGTCGTCTATAGCCTCGTAAGTCTATTGAGGACGGTTATAGACGACAATAAATCCCCGTCGTCTATTTATCTTATACACAATGGTAAATTCCATCGTCTATAACCAAAATTCCCGTTGTCTTTTTAAATTTTAGACTACAGTTTTCTCTTATATAGACAACGCTATTTCTCCATCGTCTTTAGTATTAATAGGTATCGGTTTTTTGTTGTCTATTGTATTACCAGGTTCTATTGTCTATTAACATACATTAATATTTCATTTTTTTCCAATCAAATGATAATATCATGAATACCACAAGTCATAATTTTAAATAAGATGATATCACGTGATATAATTAATAGTTTAAGATTTAAAAAAATATATAAGAATAATATATACCCTGAATTTTAAATCCTTAGTCATGTCACATATTATTTTTTTACTGGAGCAATAAGAGACGTCACATGAAGAGGTGATAGATGATCCAATATTGATTTTTTTTTTTTTGTGAGTTTCGAAACATTGGCTATTTTTTTTCTTTTAATATGTTGTGTTGTCTAGCTAGCTTGTTCCTTTTCTTTTCTTTTCTTTTGAAAGGACTAGCTTGTTCCTTTTAATTCGTAACAGTTTCACGTATATCATGAAACTTTGTAGTACCCGTGTAATATATTCCTTTTATCTTTTGTTTTTTACTAGGGCAACATTTTTTTTTTATATATTCTTGCTATGTTCATCATTTTATATTAAACCCGACCAACCAAAACTTAAAAATAATACTAGTAATCCAAAATTTGTTTTATCTCCGACCCATTGATATTGTCATGTTACTGTTTGACACATAGATTAAGAATAAGGGTAAAAAGTTAAAAAGTGAGTTTTACTTTTGAATGGTTAAAACTTTTCTTATTTGGAAGATGACATTATGAGTGAGACATCTGAATAAGTAAATGATGACAATATGAGTGAGTTGAATGGATTATATATATTATCGATTCGAGCTCCAGTTTATAAATAAATAAATAAAACACTTCACGGAGTGTTGAATCAACTAACTGATCAACTTGTTTCTGTGTTATATATATATGTCTTATTTTCAAGCAAGGTGAACAAAATTAAGATAAAACATTAATCTCAGCACATCCAAGCTATCTTGATCATCAAACACCGATTCGAGAGAGAGAGAGAGAGAGATGGAGGGGATGAGAGAGATCGCGAAAGCCTACCATAAGAGAGCAAGCGAAGACGAGAAGAAGGCGATCGTGGAATCCTTCAAGAAACTGGACGTCAACGGCGACGGCAGAATAAGCCTCCTCGAATTCAAGAAATCCGTCAGCTCGTGGCTCCGTGCCGAAGCTGTGTTCAAGTTACTCAACAAGAATGGCGACGGCAGCCTCGGTTTCGACGAGTATCTGTGTCTTCACTACATGGAGAAGAAGATGGACATCGCCAGGTGCAGCGGCTGGTGGGAGCTGCTGGTGGGCCCTTACTTCTCTTGCTTGCTTTGCATGGAGAGAGGCGCTCATACCTTCCATCTCTGCTGTTCTTGCTACTGCCACCCCAATTTTTCGCATGAGCACTCCTCCGATTACATGATGGATCATCATTCTCTGCTCATGGTTTTCAGGAACCGCACCCCTGCCACAGAAAAGTCTCAGAATAAGGTACGCAACCCTATGTATTGGAAAATTTCATGCTAGGTCGACCTCATTTAAGTTGCACTGCACTACAAACTAAATCGAATTGATTGAAAAGTTGTTCGTACAAAAATATTTTAGACAATTCTAAACTCGTGCAAACATAGTTCTCTAGCCTTTTCGATTTATTTAGACTTATTTTGACTAGATCTTCTATTGTCTAACATCCTCCATATATTGCATCAGTTAGATTAATAACACCCGTAAATTTAAAAATACCTTAGTTCCCATATTTAAATTTGCAGATTGCAACATATTAATCATCCAAAATAGACAATAGAAGTTGTCACAATAGAAGATCTTGTGGTGTGGCCTAGATAAGATCACTCGTGTGAAACTTTTCATATATATCATATATATTCTCTTTCTATACATTGAATTTGCAAGTACTAGGACATTATGCAATAGAGAATTCTGACTTAGAAACATGTGTTTCGTTTTTCACTTGTAGGTAAACTCAACTAGTTCATTTATTCGAAACAATTATGATTAAACTAATATTATCTCTCTCTTGCTTTGAAATATTCATTATATCTTGATAGTTATGCTCCAACGAACTGATTATTACTTTACAAAGTTCCATTGTGGCTTTTAGTTCTATAAATTATTTATTGTAGTTATTTTCATGAAAAGGTTCCAGTCAATAATGTCATTAATTAATTGTCAGTATATAGAGTTAGATGCTTTTTTATGATACTATCTTAGGAGTAGTGCACATTCATGACACATAATGCGCAGGCCTCAATTTGAGGACATTATCAATTTAGTATTATGTCCGTGTGACAATTTTTGGCCCGAACGGGCTTATAAATCACACGCTCCATGCACGTGATGAGTCCGAACGCACATGTTTGTCACCTCAGCCTCCCTCAGCCTCCCCTAACCCTCTCTCTCTATTAAACTGCCACGAATGGAACCTTTTTCACCTAATTTTTCTCCCCCAAATTGTAGAACCCTAAATTTGCTCATCTTCTTTGAAAATGCAAGCAAATATCAATGCAGTCTCCCAAGGTACAAGTCAACAATTCCAACCACCTAAGCATCTTGGAAATTTCATATCTAAGTCAATTATGAATTCTGTATTGTTAACCCTTTAAATCACACAAATCCAAACAAAAGAAACCAGATGCTTAAACACAAACATTAGCTTTTCCAAACCAAACTCATCACACACATATGTATATATATCATGGAGTTCTTCAACAATGCGAAAGCCTTGAGGCTGAAAAGCCACCTCGAAAAATACCTAGTCGCCGACAAAGAAACCGTCCGGCAGAGCAGCGACGACGCGTCGAGGAAAGCGAGGTGGCACGTGGAACTCGTCAACGGCAATCCGCACGTGATCCGCCTGAAAAGCTGCCACGGACGCTACCTCACCGCCTCCTACGAGCCGTATTTGCTCGAAATGACAGGGAAGAAGGTGCTGCAGGCTTCTCCGCATTCGAGAGAGATGCTTCAGTAGAGTGGGAGCCGATCAATGAGGGGTACAGTGTGAGATTGAGGTCGAAAGGCGGGAAGTTTTTGAGGGCGAACAGCGTTACGCCGCCGTGGAGGTGACGTTTGATCTGCCGAATCTGTCGGCCGTCTGCTCGATGAAATTCTGATGGCGGCTACGACAGAAGGCAGCGGCGGCGGCCAGTGTGCAGTTTGCACGGAGGGGCTCCATTAGGCGCGACGCCGAAGCGGATCCCCTCCGGCCATGTTTTCCATGAAGACTACATTTCGCGGTGGCTCTCCATCAACTATTCGTGCCCCTTGTGGTGCCATAAGTGGAATTTGGGATTAATGATTCGGTTTTTTTTTTTCCAGAAGAGGGCTTAGTGCATGAATGATTGAGAATCACAAGTTGAGAAGTTATTTTATGCATTTTAGATTTTCTAATAGAGAGAGAGGGGGTTAGGGGAGGATGGGGTGGCAAACACGTGGCGTTCGGGTTCATCACGTGCACGAGGTGTGCGATTTAACTTGTTCGGACCAAAAATTGTCTTCTAAACATAATACAAATTGAGACCCGCACGCTATGTGTCCTGAATGTGCACTATGCTCTAAGATAGTATCTTGAAAAAGTCTCTAGCTCTCACTATATACGTTGAATTTTTATTAATTAATTTACCTTGACTTTTTCTTACTGCTATTGATTCAATTTTATTCTTATTGGATCAATTTAGAATCAGTTGTCGTATTTAACCCCAAGGCATACTTCTAATTAATTTTTAAAACTAAATCGCCAATCAAAATTTATTTTATTGAGAGAAATTGCGGATCAAGAATTAATATAAACTTTTGCCAATTTTCCTTTTGCCTAATGGGGATTATTATTAATTCACTAACACCACCTTTCGGAATCTGCTCATTAATTGGTCTTTTATGCAGAATGATTCTCAATATATTTCAATTATTTCTTGATATTATTTTATTTCCTGATATTGGAATAACTGAATAAAAGCTGATTTAATTTTTACTTTTCAAACCATTTTTTGTCCTTTTACTTAAGAATTATAAAGCTGAGTTAACAACTTTATAAGTTTATGATAGTCGTACATAATTAACAAAGTATTAATTTGTTTATAAGAAAACAGAGAAAGTGATCACAATACATTTATTGACACGAAATTGTTGGAAGAAAAGAAAAATTGGTAGAAGGTATTCTTGATCGACAATTTACAAAATTGATTAGATTATGTTAATTTATAGTACCAATTTTTATGAGATATTGTTTTCCATAAATTGTGGTTTATTTAATAATACCTCTGGTCCCCAAGTCTTTTCCTATCTTTCCTTTTTGAGGTAGTCCCCAAATTTCTTCCTAACTACTTTTGGACACTACCTCACAATAATTTATTATCTCTTACATTTACTTTATCAACTTGTTTACCTAAAATACCACATATAGCTCACCACTGTTTCAATTAATTAATATATCACTACCCTCAATGTGGGACCCTTTTTTCACTCACAACAAATTCAATCACTTTTTCTCTACTCATAACTAACTCAATAACTTTATCTTTAATACCCATGCCACTTCCTCCTAGGAAGAGACTTGGGGACCGGAGGTAGTAGGTATTTATTATTGACTTTTTATATGGTTGACTCTCCAATCCACATGGCATTGCCACATCAACGATGCTCATAGTGGGTAGGGAAACACAACTTAATAACATATGCTATAGCATAACATTTTCACACTTAGTTTCATTTTTTGTACAGTGAATTATTTTATATAAAAAAAAGAAATAATGCGACTCTATGTTATACATAGTATGTCCCAGTTAATAAGTACATCTTGATTACTAATATACTATATAACATTAGAAAAAAATTAATTTTACTAGAAGCTCAAGAGAAAATTATTTAAAATGGCAAAAAAATGACACTTTTATTTTGGGGTACTTTCAAGTTGCATCGCATATTCACTAATCCGATACACGTCATATGTATAGTTGGGATGCTATCTAGTAAAACATAAAATTATATCTAATACACGCAACATGCATTAATTAATTTTACAATGTTATAATCATACACTTGAAATGATCCAAACAGAAAGAGATGGAAGAATTGCGCGAAATTGCAAGAGCTCACTACCGAGCTGGATCTCCACAGGTCCAAGCATTGGCGTACGAGTTCTACCAAACCATGGACTCGGATGGAGATGGGCGAGTCGATCGCTCCGAGTTCTTAGCCTTCATGAGACAAGAAGGCTATTGCTACATGCAAAACCCTAATTTCTTCGATGAGCTTGACCTATACGGTAATGGAACCCTCGATTTCTCGGAGGTTATGACATTATACTATATAATCAAGAGCGGTCGCCCATTCTGCAAATGTTGCGGCAAATTCATTCCAGGACTATTTTTCTCATGCGTTGAGTGCTTTAAAAATCCAAAAACCACGTTTGATCTCTGTCGTGATTGCTATCGAACGGCACAGTGCAATCATAATCATAATGGTCGAACTCAATTCTTGGATAATCATACATTGCTGCAAGCTATGAGAGATCAGACTCTTGCACAGGCATCAGGGGTAAATTTGAATGAGGTAATGTGGAATTTTGTACCGTGGTGGAGCTACAAATTTTATTTATGGGTTAATTGCCCAAGGAATATTCATGATTTCTTACATATTTCAATTTACCACTTTTAAAACATTTTTATGAAGCAATTTCGGCAACCCTAATTTTTTTCAACGTTAAAACGAATGGTGAAACAAATTGCAAAATGAGTAAAAAATGATGATTTTGTCGGCAACTAACCTGATCTTTTATATGTATATATTCTCATAGCTAGTAACGTGCATGTTGTGTAGGTATACATATGTTCTTCATATGTAAAAAACATAATATTCTTGAAATAACCAGGAAAATATATCACAAGTACTAGTGTTGAATTGTGAAATAGAAAAAATATTTATTAAGTCTGTTTTTCTTGATTAAATGACCTTATAATTATTGGTAACTCTCTTGTTTGTGGTTGCAGGTATGGAATGAACCGGCAAATGCCATAGTTCCATTACAACAATATGATATGCATAATTACCCAACGTATAATTCAGACGTGGTACAACCTGATCATAATGCAGTTGTTCCAGCATCATCAAATTCTAAATGGGTAAGTATACCTCTGTGAATTTGATACTTTTGGGTAGAGAAACCACCCCCTCTAGATTTATTTATTTTTTATTTGGAGCCATCCATGATTTTGAATTGGAAGTGGGGGGGTGGGGGGGTGACAACTTCTTTTACCTAAATATAAGTGTAGTGATTTGAAATCTAACAAATTATACTAGTAAAAGTTACATAACTAATAAAGGGTAATTACTGATTAATCGATTTGAACCTACAAAATAAAGAATATATCGATGTGTTATTATTGATGAAAAGTATATATATATATATATATGTGAGAGAGAGAGAGATGAGAACGTGAGAACATGCTTAAATTATTATGCAGTCATGCTTAATAAGATCCATGCTATTTATATAAACGTTAGTCCTTATATAAGATCATGCTTGAATCGATATATAGTCATGCTTCAAATAATCACAATCATAAATCATATAAATATAATGTTTATATAAAAAGACATAAACATAATTAAGCATGCTAATATATTAATTTAAGCATGATTACAAAGTAATTTAAGTTTGTTCTCACGTTCTCACACTAGAATTGATTTTTATATGAACCAATCCCTATATATATATATATATATAGGAAAATGATCATATGAGAATAAATATTATCCTAAGAAATGAGAATAGATCTCCACCATAGATTTATGGGTGATGGAGGGTCAAAATTTGACCTAGTCAAAGTAGGTCAAACCTGGGTCAACCCCGGTCAACCCGTTGACTTTTTTTTCGATTTTTTTTTATAAACGGTTACCCAAGATGCACAAATTCACATATTCGGATGCACCACTCTATATAAGTAGATGCACCACTAAGTGCATTTAGATGCACAAGATTTTCAGTTTTTTTTTTTCAATTTTTTTTAAGGGGTCACCCAAGATGCACCACTTCACATATTCTGATGCACCACTTCACATATTCGGATGCACCACTAAGTGCATTTAGATGCACCAGATTTGTAAAATCTGTAAATAAAATGAAAAAAAAAAAAACTGAAAAAGAATCGGATGCACCACAATGTGTAACCAGATGCACCACACAATGTAACTAGATACACCACATAGTGTAACTAGATGCACAACGTTTTACGAAAATAAAAAAAAAACGAAAACAAAACTAGTGCATCTTAATGCACTTAGTGGTGCATCTCATTATATAGTGTGGTGCATATGAATACATGATGTGGTGCATGTGACCTGACTATAAGAAAAAAAAAAAGACGAAAAAAAAATGAAATAAAAAAACTTAAAATCTTGTGCATCTCAATGCACTTAATGGTGTATCCGAATATGTGAAACGGTGCATCCGAATATGTGAAGTGGTGCATGTAAGTTGAACGTTAAAAAAAAGACGAAAAAAAAACGAAATAAAAACGAAATAAAAAAACTTAAAATCTTGTGCATCTCAATGCACTTAGTGGTACATCTGAATATGTGAAATGGTGCATCCGAATATGTGAAGTTGTGCATGTAAGTTGAGCGTTAAAAAAAAGACGAAAAAAAACGAAATAAAAAAACTTAAAATCTTGTGCATCTCAATGCACTTAGTGGTGCATCCGAATATGTGAAATGGTGCATCCGAATATGTGAAGTGGTGCATGTAAGTTGAACGTTAAAAAAATAATAATAATAAAATAAAATAAAATTTGAAAAAAAAGTCAACAGGTTGACCGGGTTGACCCGGGTTTGACCCGCTTTGACCAGGCTAAATCTTGACCCTCCATGTAGATATAATCAATGGTTGAGATTAAACCTAATTCTCACTTTAAGATCTCTTTGCATGAGAATCACTCCCTATATATATATATATATATATATATATATATATATATATATATATATTTTGATGAAATTAACTTCCAAGCTAGGTATTATATGTAGCACTATGCGGTGGTTTAACTATTAAATTTTCCTTCTTCTAAATTGATATGTCGAAAAGAAACGTGCTATTTCGAATGAGAAGGATGAAGTAGTGCTAATTAGCTCTTTCTTTGATGTATATATTTCCAGAGCAAATGGAGTGTTGCACTTAGTGCATTAGAAGTTGCACTCAGCATTGGGAGCGTGTCCACCACCCTCTGTACTATTTTGTGACAAAATGATGAAAAAAGGAAAAGAGGAAAATGTGTATTTTTCCTTCTTGCTTTCGCTTTTCTTAATGTATAACCGGCCGGCCGGGACAATATTGTAAAGTCGGGCAATTTTTATCGAAATTAATAGAGTTTATATTTGTGACGTTTGGGCACAATTGATCAAGCTTGTAATTAAGTAAGTCACGATTATTAACTAGGAAAACAACTATATAATGAAATTATACGGAATTGATCAATAACATGTACTACAAAAAGTTATATCCAGTATTTTGTGTCTTTTCAAAATGAGTGGATCGATATTCCAAGACCCTCTCTTGATTACAATGTTTGTGATTTATGTAGAAGTTTCATTTTGTAAGGGAAAAGATTTAGCTTCTTAAATTGATTAAAAAAGAAAAAGTAGAGAAAATTAATATATAAAAAAATGTAAAATGAGCACGTGATATAAAAATAAAACAGATATTGAAAATAAGCATAAAGAGGCCCAAAATTTAAAAATAAGCCACTAAATTACAAACTAACCCAAAAATAAAATAAAATAAAAAAGAAGATATCTATCTCCCTAAAATTAATTCAAAACAATCCCAAAGAATTGACAAAATTAATACACTCCAAAAAAAAGTTAGTCCAACTAAAAATTTGCAAAAACTAGAACTATAAAATATTTGAACTTAAAATGTGAAAGTTAATGCAGTTAACAAAACAAGTTCTATTTTTGAACCATTTCGAATAATATGATTCGCAATCAGCACAGTCAAAACCTTTCCGATTCTACATTAGATTTCCCGAATTTTTTCAATAACATTACCCGAATTTAAAAATGAATAATTCAATACACTCTACATGATACATCTATTTCGGGCAGGGATTTGCACACAATTAGAAATCATATTCGTATTAATATAATTTGTTCAATCAGATTAAATCCTACCATACATACATTACAAATTAAGTTCCATTTTTTCCCCCTTTAATTGATGTAAAAACACACTATTTATATATCCTCATTTCCCTATCTCCCAAGGGCCAAATCCACCCAACTGGTTATATATATCTCACCAACACTTTATAAGTCGAAACACATATTATAATGCAGGACATAAGAGACACTACTAGGAATAAGGCCTATTACTACATCAAGTTTATGACACTTTTGAGTAACTGTAGTTATAACTATTCAAATAATACATTGATCTACGACTACATTTTTTCTCAGCGTCGATATGGCACTTCTTCATAAATGCCATAATACCGTAAATGTACTGACACTTAATAAAATAACTTATCATCACCAAAAAGACTGTCCATTTCAACACAGCGGGAATACTCCCTCCATTAATAATTTAATATTTTATATTTCTAAGTTTTTCTATTGAAATTGAAACTTGCAAAGATGGAAAAACTGACAACACTCATCCTGAAATTCGTCTCTCGCTGCCGCCTGACAACGAGATGAAGGAAGACGATTGGCGATTATCTATCTATCTATCTATCTATCTATCGTTCTCTCTCTCTCTCTCTCTCTCTCTCTCTCTATAGCTGTAACCACTGATCTCTTCTACTTCTTCTTCAATTCAATTTATTTTATTTTATTCGATAATTGCAGATGAGTGACTGAGAAGGAATCAAGTTAAGTAGAAATATAGAGCGCAGAGAGAGAATTGTCAATTTCTCTAGAAGATGTGATTGTGAGGGACAAGAATTTGATGTAACTGAACGCAACACCGCTTTCTTCCCAGTTCGCTACAACGACAAATACTCTCGCAGATGCTATTGCCTCCGGTAAATTTAAGAAATTAGGTCTATTTTCTCCACCAGAACGAGAACTATTATTATTATTATTATTTGAGAATGTTCTTGTTTTTGCGAAAAGCCTTTTCATTTCTTGTTTTTTTTGTCATTTCTCGAGTAGGAGTGTGAATTGTAGGATGTTTTGAGGGAGTCAATTAGGAGGAAGATTGAGTATTTTATTGGATGTCAAATAATCTTTTTTTATTCTGCTCTAGAAATTGGTTCTGTGCTTCAGATTTGGCTAGAATATTAGTCTCATTAGTTGGAAAAGCTGACTTTTGTTTGTGTGTTATTGTTTGTTGTATAGTTTTTTCTCGTTAGAAACATATGAATTGAATTGCCATTGAACCCAATAGCCATGGCTACCCCAGCTCTATAATATACTCTTCTTTCACGTGTTACTCATTGTTTTGGATCTTAGTTGTTATTATGCAGGTTGGCGTGACAGAATATTTGAAAATTATAACTTGTTCTTGATGTCATCTTCAGCGAAGAAGTTTCAAAAGGTGAGGTAATTGTTCTGAGCTGAGGCAAATCAATAGTTCTCTTCTTTCATGTTGTTTTACAGTTGCAATACCATTTTTTTTTCTTTTGACAAGAGGTAAATATACTGTAATATAATTGCTTGTGAACCTTATGGAATATAAACAAGTTTTCCCTAATTGCTTCTGAACTTTATAGCTCATCTTAGTTCTTGCTTGTCTACTTGTTACTTGAGAGCTTTGTCATTTTGTCTTTGCTTTTCAAATGCTCGAATATGGTGAAGTGATGAACTTCTCTATTTATTCAGCAACATCACAAACTCTAGAAAAAAATATTATATGTGTGCCTGTGGTTTAGTTTTCTGGTAAGTATAAACTGTTGACCTCTTGTCCGGTGTGATTCTGTCTTGGTTTTAGGAACCAGGCCACATTTGGATTGCAGCCAGGCAATCAGATGCAAGATTAGGATACCGGTCTCTAATATATTAGACTTTGATATTTTGTCTTTCTTTCTTCTATATGTATAGTTTTTGGTGGTCTCTGGTGCTTTTCTTTTGTTATCCTGTTTTTAGTTAAACTCTTGCTTGCTTTCTGATGATCAGAGAAATGAATATTCTTGGTCACAGGTAAGGATGCTTTAGTCAAAGTATTGGGCTGGCACAGGCAGGAGTATTTCTCTTTTTAGGTATATCTCTACACTTTTCCATGACTTTTTTGAGGAAACATTATTAAGTCGTATTCTACAAGAAGATCTATGTGTTGTACTTGTTAGATGCTTTCTTGGTATATAATCTCTCATAGTCATGGGATTGTGAGTTCACCATTTACCATGATTCAATTCCACTAGCTAGAATTTTCTTATATATTTTTTTTCATGTGCAGGCAATGTCTAATTGAGGATGGTAATTACTCTATCGTTGTTGGGTCTTAACGTATGCCATTGGATTGGATTGGATTGGATTGAAGCTAGCTAGTCTTAATTATCATTTGTAGATTGTCACTAATGAATAAAATTCTATGGATTTTGAGACACCTTGTTTGAGTTTATATATCAAATATGATAATGATTACAACGATTTTACTAATTCTCCAGCCCAAGTGCTCATTTCATATTATATATAATAAAGATTATTGCAAAGCTAATAATGCAAAAGAATATGACCAAATCAATTAAAAATAATAATATTAAAATATGAGAAAAAATTGTCAAAATAAACAGTTTAGCAATTTTATATTTGCATAAATAATGTAGTGTTTAGTAACATTTCGTCACAGTGTTAAGTGTCATACTAAAGGCCTTATAATGACGTTTTAAGGTGCTGCAATAGAGGGTCTATCCTTACACTAAACCCTATCGTGACAGTGATTCAAAATGCAGCGATAGAGTATTTAACCTTACAAATGATCTATTGCTACACCGACATACACGACATTTCTGTAAAATGTCATGATAGGTGAACTGTCAGAATAAATGTCTTTTGTTGACGTTTTTAGGTGTCTTAACAGGCTATTTTTCTAGTAGTGAGAAGTAGCGAGGGCTTACTACAGCGGTGGAGACGACGACGAGAGAGAACTGGCGCGAAAGCCCTTCCAAACCCTCGATCAAGACGGCGATGGGAAAGTGACCCTCAAGGAGTACAAGAAAAGGGTGAATCCCTTCTTCTCGATCGATCACATTTTCCGGCAGCTCGATGAGAATGGTGACGGAACCCTAGATTTCGATGAGGTGATGGCCCTTTATCACATGGACAAGGTTTCCATTCCGAGGTGTGGAGCCTGTCACGATCTGCTTCTCGGCTCCTACTTCTGCTGCATGTCGTGTGTGGGGAAAACCTCCTACTGCCTCTGCTGCCGCTGCTACGGCGGAGGGACGTTCGACCACACCCACTCCTCCGGCGAGTTTTCCGACACTCGGGCGATGCTTAAGCTGCTGGGTCGGCTCATGGCCGGCGATGTCGCCGGAGAAGAGGGTAGTGCTCAGCTTGATGTTACTGAGGGTGTTGTTGGTAATTTCACACGTCAAGCCTCGAAGGTAAATTTTTGGGAAAATCATTCGTGAAGATAGAAATCAAAACATTAATATGTAACATGTCTTATTTTTTAATTTATTAATTTTTTATTATTTTGTGATTTGTTTGCATATATACAATTGATTAATCAATGGATTCTCTTTATTTTGCGTAATTTGTTCCGCATTTCCATAATTAGCCAACCCCTACCAGGCTACCACAACTTATATACTATATATAAATTAATAATATCGGAAGTTTTTCCTTTTGAATACATATATATCAATAAACATATTTCATGCATTCGTCTCCCCAAAGAAATCCCACCTAGCTACCTAGGATCCAGTGTCATTTTCTATACCATGCACTTTCAATTTTCTGTAAAAATTTTCAATTTAATTTCATGGTCGTTCAAGTTTTAGTGTAATTTTGTATAATTTACAGTACTATGGTAATTTATTCCTACTAGGTTATATAATTTTTTTTGTATTTAATTTCAATTTTATTAGTTAATAATTGACTATATATATAGAGCTAGAGGCTTTTTTAGGACACTTAAATAGGGGGTAGTGCACATTCAGGACATCTCGTTGCGGGCCTACGATTTGAGGACAGTAAACAATTAGTAACCCCTCTGTAGGACATTTTTTGGCCCGAACGGACCCGATTGCCACATGTCTGCCACCTCAGCCTCCAGTCATCCTCCACTAACCCCTCTCTCACCCCTCTCTCTCTATCACTACGGGAAAAAACCTCTCAACTTCTAATTCTCATTTATTCACCTCCCTCTACGCCGCCACCCGCATGTCACCTTCTCTGATGCCACAAGTCAGCCACTCCGACGAAGCGATGGAGAGGAAGCCAGCTCCTTTAGGGCTCAATGAGGAGTTGAAGCTTCCCCAACACTCCACCCCATAAAAAGAAATGGTGCAGGAAACCAGATCTGGAGATCTCCTTCCATGGGTGTTCGTGTTCAACCCCGGGCCTAGTCTGCCGCGACGATCCTCTCACCGAATCTGTCCATTGTGACGCTGTGATCAGCCACTCGCCGCTGTTTCGGTCCGGCCCGTCATCTCTGTGAGGCTCTCTGTAGCCCTCAACTCTCTGCGTCCTCCGGCTCTGTGCGACGATAGTCTCTATCGTTGCCCGTTTCTGTGCAAGCTCTCGCAACCGAGTTGCAACGCCGATTTCTTGGTTTGCATTTCGTAATATCAACATCTACTTACTGTTTGGTGTGTCAACCGTTGGTATCGCTGATGTTGGTTGATTTGGTTTGGATTATTGATGGATTTTGCATAATCCACTACTTGTGAAAAATTCCCGTAGCACTTTGATTATCTTGCAATATCTTTGCACTTGATTCTCCTATTTGTTGCCATATCTTGCTCGGTTTAAAGTGTGTGAATCTAGATGTCGTTGAAATCTGGTTAATCTGTCAATCACTTCATTGATTTTGTTTCAAAGGCGTGATTCTCTTTTTTGGTTGATGCGTTGAATTTTGGAAAATTTATAGCTGCTGGTGTTGTTTCTTGTGAGCACCAACTGTTTGAGAGAATGTCTCTGAGGAAATTGAGCATATTTGCCCCAAGAAATTTGGTTGTCATAGTAAGGCTCTTTTGTTATTATTTTGTGGAAACATTTGCACATGTTTTCCTAAAACATTTTGGCATGAAACTGATTTGATGTTTATTAATTTAATCTCGTACTTGAAGCATTGAATATGACAGAAGTGACTAGTAGATTCAATGAATTGATCATGGTTTGATTGTTGTGAATTTTGGTACATCTCATAAAATCTTTGTAGTACTCCAGTCTGAGGACACATATGATTGTTGAGAATTTTAATTTATTAACTCATTGCTTGTAATCTGATTGCTCGATATAGCGACTGATAATATCCTTTGAAAATTCTCGTTTTCTTGATGTTTCTATCTCTGATTGCACTAATCCTCAGATTGGTGCGAATTAACCAATCTTTCCGTTGAGCACCGAATCTGCAGAGAGCTCGACTATTTGATACTGCTGAATGGAAACACAAAAGCTGAGAGACAACGCAATTGTTGTACCTATTTTGGTGACAATACACAACGAGACAGAATTGGGTGATTAAGGATGAGATCAGCGGCCTAGTGCAATAGCTACTGAATGCCTCTGTCGCCAAACCTAAAAAACAGGTATCTAGAAGTTAAGTTAGCTATTACATATAATCCCATTGTACTTTGTAGTTAAGGTCTGAATTTTTGGCTTGAAAGTCAACCTTAACTTGACATAGATGAGCTAGGTCGACAACATATCTCCTTTGAATTTGTTTATCACATTGTGTGCTCATGGTTTTGGAATGTATTAACAGATTGAAAGAAATATCATTGATGAGTTTATAAGTATGACCTTTTTGGAGTTATCTCTCACTTACATCAATATGTGCTTGATCTTAGTATTAAGTGAGAAAGAACGAACTTGAAATTGCACGAGAGTGTCTGTTTATGGTAAGAAATGAAGGCATAAAAACTTATGAAGGTTGCACATGTTCATTAGAAAGTCTGAATTCATGATTAGAGTTGTGGTTATTGTAATGACAAGTTTATGGAATGAGCTTTCACAATATATTTAGCAGTAAGTTTGTGGATGTCTGCTTGGCTACTCTAAAAATTGATATTTTTGTCGACTCTTTGTGATGACTACACTCGATATTTTTATGATTATGGAAGTCTTAAATTGTGAGATGAAAACTAATACGAGCACATCTGTTTTAACATCTCACTTGATTATTTGAGAAGGATTGTAGTGTTCGTGCCCTTACGTGATTAGCATGCTAAGAGTTGTTCTTAACATTTGATAAAGTATAAACAAAAAATTGTAAAGGATTACTCCAATCCCCAGAAAGTACTAACATGTTTTGCAGATAGCAATCAGAAGTAAGTGCAAAAACTAAGTGTCAAGGTCGAACCTAAGGGTTATGAAGAGATCCTGGGGAATAAAGAGACCTGCGAATGGTGTAGAAGTGGAAATCGTGAAACTTCTCAAATTATTTAGGGCAAAGATATAAAGAATCTCAATGGCCTCTGGTGCAGCATCGACGAGCTATTGCTTCAGTGACCTGAGCCCCAACCATCACCTCCGCTACATGACAGATTCTTATGGGTATATTGTAAATCGGTCTTACTCCAAGTGAAATCAGAAATGAATTCAGTCGGAGTAGGGGGGGTAAGGGCATGAATGCATGGGAGAACATAGATGATACGCGATTACTCACGGAGAAAATCAGGTCTCTTGTCAGAAGCACATGAGACATCATGCTATGTGATTACTCACATTGAAAAGCCTCTTAGCTTGCATGAATCGCAACATAGAGCATGTTATATGATTACTTACATTGAAAAGCCTCTTAGCTTGCATGAATCGCAACAAAGAGCATGTTATGTGATTACTCACATTGAAAAGCCTCTTAGCTTGCATAAATCGCAACAAAGAGCATGTTATGTGATTACTTACATTGAAAAGCCTCTTAGCTTGCACGAATCGCAATAGAGAGCATGTTATGTGATTACTCATAATGAAGTAAAAGCCTCTTAGCTCGCTCGAAGCACATGAAAGAGCATGACACGTGAACTTTCGATGAAAAAATTCCTTATTCTATTGTACGCGCAATAGATGATATTTGACGAAAATTCATGTATCTTCCCGAAAGTGTAGCAAAAAACCTGATGAAGCGTAGTAGGGGGATAAGAAATGTGAAGTTCGCAAAGGACGTGTAATGAAAAGTTACATGAAATGTAATATTGAGGTCTCATGTTGAAAAATACGACTCTTATTCTGTCAAGAAGTGTGGGAGAAAAACCTCAGCCTGAGCTGAGGCAAAATTTTTCTGAATTTGAATTAAGGTCGCAAAGAGACCTGAATCCAGAAATTGAAAAATGAACCTCAGCATGAGCTGAGGCAAAATTTTGATGAAGTAATATTCAGCGAGAGCTGAATTCCGAATTTGGATTAAGGTCGCGAAGAGACCTGAATCCAGAATTTGAAAAATGAACCTTAGCATGAGCTGAGGCAAAATTTTGATGAAGTAATATTCAGCGAGAGCTGACCTTTGAATTTGGATTAAGGTCGCGAAGAGACCTAATTCCAGAATATGTAAAATGAACCTCAGCATGAGCTGAGGTAAAAATTTAATGAAGTAATATTCAGCGAGAGCTGAATTCTAAATGTGGATTAAGGTCGCGAAGAGACCTGAATCCAGAATTTAAAAAATGAACGGCAAAATTTTGATAAAGTAATATTCAGCGAGAGCTAAATTCTGAATTTGGATTGAGGTTGCGAAGAGACCTGAATCCAAAATTTGTAAAATGAACCTCAGCATGAGCTGAGACAAAATATTGATGAAGTAATATCCAGCGAGAGCTGAATTCTAAATTTGGATTAAGGTCGCGAAGAGACCTGATTCTAGAATTTGAAAAATGAACCTCAGCATGAGCTGAGGCAAAATTTTGATGAAGTAATATTCAACGAGAGCTGACCTTTGAATTTGGATTAAGGTCGCAAAGAGACGTAAATCCAGAATATGTAAGATGAACCTCAGCATAAGCTGAGGTAAAATTTTAATGAAGTAATATTCAGCGAGGGCTGAATTCTAAATATGGATTAAGGTCGCGAAGAGACCTGAATCCAGAATTTGAAAAATGAACGGCAAAATTTTGATGAAGTAATATTCAGCGAGAGCTGAATTCTGAATTTGGATTAAGGTCGCAAAGAGACCTGAATCCAGAATACGTAAGATGAACCTCAGCATGAGCTGAGGTAAAAATTTAATGAAGTAATACTCAATGAGAGCTGAATTCTAAATTTGGATTAAGGTCGTGAAAAGACCTGAATCTAGAATTTGAAAAATGAACCTCAGTATGAGCTGAGGCAAAATTTTGATGAAGTAATATTCAGCGAGAGCTGAATTCTGAATTTGGATTAAGGTCGCGAAGAGACCTGAATCCAGAATTTGAAAAATGAACCTCAACATGAAATGAGGCAAAATTTTGATGAAGAAATATTCAGCGAGAGTTGAATTCTGAATTTGGATTAAGGTCGCGAAGAGACTTAAATCCAGAATTAAAAAAATGAACCTCAGCATGAGCTGAGGTAAAAATTTGATGAAGAAAATATGCAGCGAGAGCTGAATTCTGAATTTTGATTAAGGTCGCGAAGAGACCTGAATCCAGAATTTGAAAAATGAACCTCAGCATGAGCTGAGGTAAAAATTTAAGGAAGAAATATTCAGCGAGAGCTGAATTCTGAATTTGGATTAAGGCCGCGAAGAGACCTGAATCCAGAATATGTATGATGAACCCCAGCATGAGCTGAGGTAAAAATTTAAAGAAGAAGTATTCAGCGAGAGCTGAATTATGAATTTAGATTAAGGCCGTGAAGAGACATGAATACAGAATATGTATGATAAACCCCAGCTTGAGTTGAGGTAAAATTTTAATGAAGTAATATCCAGCGAGAGCTGAATTCTGAATTTGGATTAAGGTTGCGAAGAGACCTGAATCCAGAATTTGAAAAATGAATGGCAAAATTTTGATGAAGTAATATTCAGCGAGAGCTGAATTCTGAATTTGGATTGAGGTTGCGAAGAGACCTGAATCCAGAATTTGAAAAATGAACCTCAACATGAGCTGAGGCAAAATTTTGATGAAGAAATATTCAGCGATAGCTTAATTCTGAATTTGGACTAAGGTCGCGAAGAGACCTGAATCGAGAATTTAAAAAAATGAACCTCAGCATGAGCTGAGGTAAAAATTTGATGAAGAAATATTCAGCGAGAGCTGAATTCTGAATTTGGATTAAGGTCGCGAAGAGACCTGAATCCAGAATTCGAAAAATGAATCTCAGCATGAGCTGAGGTAAACATTTAAGGAAGAAATATTCAGCGAGAGCTGAATTCTGAATTTGGATTAAGGTCTAGAAGAGACCTGAAACTAGAATTCTAGAATTCTACAAGAAGTTGGACACCTCGTGATTACTGTGGCCAAACTAAGGGATAGAGGTCTCTATCAGAATGGTGTTGTCAATGAACAAAAATTGAGATTGCTCTCTCAATCCGTGACGGCTCATCGTCTTAATAACCTAAATTTAGGTTGCCATTTATACTGCACAACATATTCTCTTGGATATAGTGTGAAACGATTCTACTCCGAATGACAATTTAGAAATGATGTCAACCGGAGTAGGGGGGAGTAGGGGTGTACCCTACACCCCTTAGGGGTATCAAAAACACCTTATGAAAATGAAAACTTTTTTCGTAATAACCTATGAAAAGAGAAACAACAAAAGCTTGATGAGCTTACGAGAGTGTTATGTCAAAATAACTAAGCACGTGAACTCACCTTATAAGAGGTCTCTGATGAGTAGGAGGGAACCTCACAGTAAAAAGTTGAGAATGATAAAATGAGATAATCTCTCTAGAGAAGAAATATAAAGATAAAGATGCCAGAGAAATAGTACACGAGAGGTCTGACAAATACAACACGTCTGCTCATGCTAAAGGCCAAACAAAAGCTAAGCCACACGGAGAAAATTGAACGAACTTGGTTTGAAGCCTGAACTTCAAGCCTAGGAGAGAAGCTCTATCATGAGCTAAACTTGAGTGAACCCGGTAGGACTCTGAGCTCCAGGTCTCGGAAATGAGCTTTAATATAAATCGAGCTAAATATTGAATGAAGCATAATTAAGTGAGAGCCGAATTATGAACTAGGAGTAAAGTCGAAAAGAGGCCTGAATGAAGAAATTGAGAAATAAGTGTCAATATGAGTCGAGCAAAAATTGAATGAAGTAAAATCCAGCGAGAGGTGAATTTGAAATTTAGGTTAAGGTCCTGAAGCAACCTGAATTCAGAATTTGAAAGATGAGATGCCGTAGTAGCTGAGCTAAATATTGGATTAAATAAGAATCAATGAGAACTGAATTGTGAATGTAGAATAAGGCCAAGATGAGACCTGAATTTGAAATTCAAATATGAGCTTCAGCATGAGCTAAGCTAAATATTAAATGAAACAAAACTCAATGAGAACTGAAAATATGAAGGATAAGCTTCAGTAAAAGCTGACTCGAGCGTGGCTAAAATGAATTTTTACGAGAACTAATACTCATCATTCGAGATATAAGGTCTTGGGAGTCCTGAACTGAAAAATTTGAAAGATGAATTTCATGAAGATAAGTCTAGAGAATGAATGACATATTGCTCATAGAGAGTGAAATTCAAAAGTAACCACTTTTACATTAACCATTACACTAGCTGCAATTTGAGTGAGCTTTATCATGAGTTAAGAATTAAATGAAAAAGATTCCGTGGAAGCTGAATCGTGGATCTGAGAATAAGGTCGAGAGTTAAGAGACATATATTTAGAATTTAAAAGATGATTTTCAGCATAAGTTGAGCTTAAAGTTGAATGAAGGTTCGACAAGAGCTGAAATCTGGATTTTGGGATTAAGGTCAGAAAGAGACCTGAATCAAGAATTTGAAAGGAGAGCTTCATCATTAGCTTAGTAAAAGGTCAAACTCCGAAGCTGAAAAATGGTCAAGAAGAGACCTAAATTGAAATGAAACTTTAGCATGAGTTAAACTTTGAGAGAACTTGGCAAGAGCCCGAGTTCTCAGCCCATAGAAGAAGCTCCAGTGTGAGCTGAACTTTGAACAAACTAGGCATAAGCCTGAACCCTTAGCCTATGAATCTAGCTCCAGTGTGAGCAAAGACCTCTCGGATCTCAGTGGGCACCTCAGCTATCAGCTTGAGATATGAGCTCTAACGCGAGCCAAGCTCTGAGTAACGAAATCAAAATATTAGCATGAGCTGAACTTCGAGAGATACCGACAAAAGCCCAAGCTCCTGGCCATGGGAGAAGCTCCAGTGTGAGCTAAACTTTGACTGGACTAGGTAGGAACTGAGCTCTCAACCTAAGAAGTTAGCTCCCGCGTGAGCTATACTCTGCTTGTTTTAGTCAAGCTCTAGGGTGAGCTAAAACTTTGAATGAGCTAAAGAGGAGCTGAGCTCTTAGCCTAAGAAGTTAGCTCCAACAAGAGTTGAACTCTAAATACTGAATTCAAGTATTAGCAAGAGCTGAACTCCGAATAGTCAAATCAGGTGTCAACAAGAGTTGAGCTTTAAGAGAAATAGGCAGGATCCTGAGTTCTTAGAGGTATGTTTTAGCACGAGCTGAATTCTAAGCATTGAAGTAAACTGTCAGCAAGAGCTAAATTTTGAAAGAAATCGGCAAGAGTATGAGTTCTCAGTCTGAAAAGGGGAGCTGAACTCTGAATATTGAGGATCAGTAAGTTGAACGTGGGATGAACTCAAACTTGAGTTTCATACCTAAGAGATGAGCTTTAGTGAAAATTGATGATAAAATGAACTTCTACAAGATAAGGAGTGGCCGCATACCGAGCCATTGGCCTGAGCTGCAACATGAGTTAACACGAGCATCGACTTGGCCTAAGCAAATAGAAGTGGGCCTAATCATGACGGAGTATCATGAAATTTAGAAGCAAGCCTCATAAAAGGCTTATCCGTAAAAGTGAAGTTTAAGTATAAGCAAGAGGTGAAATTTAGAGATAGCTTGAGTTAAATTCTGATGAACTAAGGTTCAATGAGAAGCTGAACTTTGAATCTAAGTTAAGGTCGTGAAGAGACCTGAATCCAAAATTTGAAAAATGAAACTCAGCATGAGATGAGGCAAAATTTTGATGAAATAATATTCAGTGAGCTGAATTCTGAATTTGGATCAAGGTCAGGAAGAGACCTAAATCCAGAATTCGAAAGAAGAGCCTCATCTTGAGCTGAGACAAAATTTTAATGAAATAATATTTAGCGAAGAGCTGAATTCTGAATTCAGATTAAGGTCTAGAAGAGACCTGAATCCGGAATTTGTAAGAAAAACCTCAACATGAGTTGAGGTGAAAGTTTAATAAAATAATATTCAGCGTGAGCTGAATTCTGAATTTTGATTAAGGTCAATCTTAATGAAATAATATTCAATGAGAGTTGAATTCTAGATTTGGATTAAGATCACAAAGAGACCTAAGTCCAGAATCTGAGGGATAAGGTTGAGCAAAAAACCAAACTTTGAAATTAAGGAAGACTTTTCACCATACTGTCGAACATACTGAATGAAGTAAGCTTGAGCAAGTAATTTGAGAGATGAACCTTAAGATAAGGTGAGGGAAGTAAGCTTAAGCACGCGCTTAGTGAAATAGCTTTGAACATAAGCCGAATTATATGAATCTTAGAAATCAGGGCTCATAGTTTGTAAAGTTGGTTCAAGCAAGATCTGAGCTAAACAATAAATGAAGTGTGATTCCACGAATTAGAAATAATTACTCCGACTTTCTTCTTGATAAAAAATCAGCTGGAGTAAGGGGGAGTAGATGTTGTGGCACAAAATATCATGTCTCGGTTAGAGACCTGATAAAGAGATCACACAGAAAGTACTAGAATATAAATGAAACCGGCCCCAGTTAGAGACCTGAGAAAGAAACAATTCGCTAAGATATAAAGAAACAGTTCAATACACTTGTTTAGAGACCTAGCTAGCATCAGGTAGCGCGAGAGACCTGATCAAGACTTCTGTGGCATGAGAGACCTCGTCAGGTGTCCCATGTCCTTCCTGCCAACTCTGACATCACTTTTAAGTAAGTCAGTAAGATTTCGCCACGTGGAAAGTTGGCTGCTAAGGACCTTTATCTATTGCTTAACCTTTAAGCAACATTTTTTTTCCATATAAATAAGGGAGTCGGTCATTTCTTTACACACAATATTCTCTACACAAAAACACTCACGCACTCTACAATATTACCTTCAAGAGGGAGCGAATCTGACTTAAGCTTCGGAGGGTGTTCGCCAGAAACCACCCCCGGCGTTCATTCTTTTGCAGGCGAACACGCATCGACATGAAACGGGAGCATAGCAGTTCATCTCTTGGCCCCGGATTCACAACAAGCGAGCAGCAATTTCCTTTTTTCCTTATGTGAAGAATGTTCTTGAAGATGTTGGGCTGATTTTGGCCGCAACAGTTAGTTTATATGGTGCGTCACTTTTTGGGACGCAACACTCTGTATCTTAGGTGACAACAATATTTGTTTCGACACTTAATTAACTGTATTAGGAAACCATGTCCTGGTGACCCCAGGTTGATAACATTCCCTTAAGGAGCTCATTAAGTTTATCGTATTAAACCCTGCAAATGAATTTTGTATCCGGTACGATAATAAGGTTGAGTGGTACTACTTAAGGAATTAAAGATATTATTAATTTAAGCTGAAGCTTTAATTAATTAATGAATGTTTGACATCTTAAACATGAGGATTGTCGGAGTCAAAACTAGAAGCCCTGATTCATCAGGGGACTAGAACGGCAGTGCATCACTAAATCTTTAGTGAAATGAATTAGTGATTATATACTTGTAATTATTCTAGGCTTGAATAATGGTGTACAAGTATATAGGAGGCTCAACTCTAGTTTTCTAGTAGATCCCTAGAATGGCCCAAATGTTCTCTTACACTCAAGCCCAACCCACATATCAAGACATAATGAGCTTAAGCCCATGGATGGTCTTATATATACTTGAAGCTCTCTTGAAACCCTAAGTCTTGCATCTAACATACTTAGAGGTTAGAGAGAGAAAGTAGTGAGTGGGTTTGGAGTGCCTTGAGGATCTTGGAGGATTGCCAACCACGTGGCATCCGAGATCGAGACGAGACACACTCTAGAAGATCAACTAGTGGAATCGTTTCACGACCTCCAAATCCAAGTGAACGGTATCTCTAATCCTTATATTGCTTTAAATTAATAGAAGCATGCTAGGTATGATTCTTGTATGTCGAGTTAGATATCCGAACGGTTCGGCTTTCATTAGCCGTTCCCATCAGAAACTGCCAACAGTAGCGACGCCTTTCAAACGCGCGCGCCCTCTGTAATTGATTTTAGTCTACAATTAAACCTATATCTATATAATATATATATATATATATATATATGTCTGTTTTTCATTAATTCATTTTCTGCAAAGAAAAGAATCAAAAGCGCTTTACAAAAAACTGCATCCTGTACGTTATATATGCGATTGCTTATTTGCTACATCCATATATATTGAGCTTATATTATATTAATGTAGAGAAAGCCATATTATATTATATATGTCACAAAAACCCTTACAAGAAACACCATTTGTTGAGAAATCACAACTGATGACAACATACAAACACCCACACACGGAAAATCCAAAATGAACCATAATTCAACAAAGCTTTATGCCAGAAATTTTTATGCATCTGGATTGGCATGGAGGTAAGCCTCAATGGCCTTGAACATAGCCAAGGCCTTCTCTTTTCCTTCCTTGATCTTCTCCTCACTAATCTCAGCATCACCCTTTGTGTTGTAAATGCTTCTGTTCTTGCAAATGCTTCCACCTTCTTCAGTTGGGACAATCTTGACATGATAAGTGATGGATTCAATTACATCTGAAATAACATCACCCTCAATAATGCTATAAGTGTGGGTCAAGTTTTCTTTGTCGATAGCATCGACGCGGTGCTTGACGCTCTTGTACTGACTCCCTTCGCCAAAATGGATGACCTTGATGGTTCCGACCCCACCATCTCCTTCCAAGATCTCGACGTTCTTGATGGCCTGAGGCATGATCTTGGGAATGAGGGTGTCGGCGTCGAGCACCACGGCCTTGAAGATTTTTGCAGCTGAAATGGAGGAAGGGATCTCAATATCATAAGTGATGGCAACCATGATTAAAAGTTTTTTGTATGAAATGACACTAGAGAATGGAGGAAAATATTTGTTGAATGGCTTTTTTGATCTTGCCTTGATATGCTGGTATATGGAAACATAGCTATCTATTTATAGATTAAATCGAACATTCTATTGATGAAAGTCCATTTCTTTTTGGCTAATTAATTATGACTTGAGAGTGTGAAAGAAGTGAGCCTTCCTATATTGACTAGTCTACACGTTTTATATTTTCATGTATTCTCTCTCTTTTCTTGACTTCTGACTTCATCTCCTGCCATTCGTTTTCATACTCATATTATATAGAATAAAGTGTTAATTAAATACAAACCATAGCCGAGAATTCATATTTTTGTTTATAGATCCCTTGCACATTCTATTATTATATAGAGGCGACAGCTTACCACAATATTATTGTGTTGCTAATTAAATCCCACCTTTCAGCATTATTGCAAATCTGATCCAAATTTTTAAACGAGCTAATTAACTCTCAATTTTTTTTATTATAGTAAATTCATCTCCTCCATTTTTCCAACTTCCAAGGCAATGGCAAATGTAAAAATTACAAAATCACAAAAATAATGCAATATGATGAGGTAAAAATGTTGTCTGTTTGCCACGCCATTTTTTGAATGAGACATCGTGTAGGAACCGGTTATTGAAAACCAATTCAACTTTAAACCACGGATCAATTATGGATATCTAACAAACACATACAAAATTCATACCTAGCATGCTCCTATGAATTTAATTACAATCATAGGATGTTTGTTCGAAATACCTGCGAATTTGATGCACAACGACTCCAGAGTTGACCTTCTGAACTGTTCCCGGCTAGAATACGACGATGGATGGGATCGACCTCGTACTCTCTCTCTCACTATGGGAAGCGGCGTCAGTTCTCTCTCTCTAGGGTTTTGTTGCTTAGAATGCAAGTCAGTAATGAGTCTTATGAGCCTTGTATTTATAGATAAATAACTGCTCACATTCATTGAACCTAGACAACCCTCACGGGCCGTAGGAGACAGGCGCCTAGCCCACTAGAAACACAGGCCATTGGGCCAGTTCAGGGATCTACTAGCTTAAATAAGATTGGCCCGATAATATCTGATTTAATCTATTAAGCCCAGAAATATAAATCAGATATAAATATTAATTCATTCCACTAAAGAATTAATACTGACTTACCCTCTTATTTATTTAATTGAGTCGGGACTAGTATTAGACTTAATTAATCTCCGTGTTTAAGATTCTCGAATATCCATTAATTAATTAAATACTTCTGACAGCAATTAATTAACCAATTAATTATTTACTAATAAATAATTATCTCGAGTGCTACCACTTAAACTTATCATCGTATCGGAACTAATTCCACCTGCAGGGTTTAATACGACAAACTTATTAAGTTCCTCGAGAGGATATCATCATCCCATTATTCATAGGACACGGATCCTTATTGCAGCTCTATCAATATCAAACAAGAACTGCTACCGCCCAAAATACGAAATTTTTAACCACTATTAAGTTCTCATTTATAATAGATCAAAACAATAGTCAGACACTTATTCATACTGATAAGCCCAATTAAGGTTAAGACTATTTAAGTCACCAAAATCTTTAATTCTCAATAATTCAGAACAGAGAATTAATCTCACTGTGATCCTTTCAATACGATTAACTAACTAGCATAAATAAATAGTCAAGATAAACTATTTAATACTATTATGCTACAATCTAAACCAACAACTCGTCCAAGTTGTCTCGATTGTGAATATTAGTTTATATCTCATAAAATGCCGATTATATAATCTTCTGTGATCTACAACACACTATATAATTTATGATATTGAGATAATTGGACAAATAATAATTATGCAATAATAAACATTTCAGATAGGAGAATTATAGTGAAATAAATATCAATTGTATATAAACAAAAGTCTTGTTTTCGTATACAACCCTTCACATCGCGCATCGTTAGCTACTTGATGCATTTTTCTGACACGTCTTATATAATAGTGAAAACAGAATGCATTCCTTCTTTTAATCTAACTATTTTTTTCTTCAATTTTGTTATTTTTTATTACTTGCCGTTCCTTTTTTTTTTTTTGTTTATAATATGTTTTTGTTCATACTATTTATTACATGGGGTGTGATAGCTATTCGAATGTGTGTCGAGTAATTCCCACGCTTCCATACTCACAAACTACACATAAAAGAAGAAATTCATGCACTAAATTATTTTTATAAGCTCAATTTAGTGGTGCAAAATTTTTGTTTTTGATTAATTTTTTATTTTTTATCTCAAAACTTGATTCACCAATGTTTCAATAAAATTTGAGTACCCATTCAGTTGAAATTTTTGCTAATTATTATTGCTTGTTGATACCTAAAATTAAATTAATCAGACAACTTGGCCACATTTGTTAGGTACTTTCTGAAATTTTGCATGAATTTATAGTGTTTTTATTTTTTATTTTTTTTGTGGGCTCGTGTATATAAATATATTTATGTTAATCATATACTTGTATGCATCACGTCGGTGTATTGTGTCAAAGTGGTGTGCTTTTTTTATTGCCTTCTCTTTAACTGATTTAAGAATTATATAACCTTTTGTAATTGTGTAGGGTATGACTTAACATAATGAGTTCATTCAGTCAACCTCAATACCTCATCTATAATTTCACACTTTGTTCCTTTTTATTAACAGGTCATCCACTTGTTTCTTTATCATTCATTTTTGCCAACCATACTTTGTCTTGGCCCTTATTAGGCATCTCTTGGTGTACCAGAGTGTGAATATACCTAAATACCCTCATCCTCAGAATCTTCGCATTCTTAATTTCTTAATACTCCTTCCGATCCATTGATAATGTCTCTTACTTTATAGGCACGGTTATTAAGGAACAAGAGTAAAAGAAAAGAAAATGGTAGGCCATTTTGAAGGGTTAAATATTTCCACTTATGATTAGAGGATATTATCAATGAGATAGATGAAAAAGGAAAGATGGACATTATGAATGGATCGGAGGGAGTATCATACAATCATTTCCTTTTCACTTTCCCACTCTATCTTCTGTATATGCTAGAAGACATGTGCCTTGCACTTGTTTGTCCCAAGTAATTAAATTTACTCAAAAATTGTTTAATTGGTTTAATCAAGAAGAAATATTAGAATTATTACAGTAGGTACTTTTAATATGAATATGAAGTAAAAGAATTTGTAATAGATTGAAAAGTGATCTGTGTCCATTACACATGGAATATGTATATGGGTAATGATATTCGGTCATACTGTGGCCGACCACACAAGCTAAAAAAATGGTAATATATAGATTTTGAAAATGGAAATATACCCTAATTAGGAAGCATAAACCCTAAGAAGTAAATGTGATTATTTCCATTTTTACAGTCAACTTTCCTTTTTTTACGCGTGTGGCTGGCCACATGCTGAATATCATTACCCTATGTATATAAGGAATAAGTAAAAAATCTAGGATGGTATGATTTAGCAATAGAGAAGGTAACAAAGATAAAACCATCACTTTCGTAGAGTAAAACAAGAGTCATCGAAGAGGTGCTAACTATAACTCATTCTCAAATCACTTCATATCTAAATATAGTTACACCTAATTAATTAATTAATTAATTAATTTCAGCTGAAAAAGTCTGAGGCAGAGAACCTTCTTTTTCACACTATAAATAGCAGCTCTTGTTCCCACATTTGCCATCACACTTCAATTCAAACAAACACAACCAAGTCCTTAATTCTTTTTCATATCCCACACAAATAATTTCAAGCTCAAAAATCGTAACTATGGTTGCCATCACTTATGATGTTGAGATCCCTTCTTCAATTCCAGCTGCTAAGATGTTCAAGGCAGTTGTTGTTGATGCAGACACCCTCATTCCCAAAATCATGCCTCAGGCTATCAAAAACGTCGAGATCTTGGAAGGAGATGGTGGCGTCGGAACCGTCAAGGTTATCCATTTTGGCGAAGGGAGCCAGTACAAGAGCGTCAAGCACCGTGTCGATGCTATAGACAAAGAAAACTTGACCCACACCTATAGCATCATTGAGGGTGATGCTATTTCAGATATTATTGAATCCATCACTTATCATGTCAAAATTGTCCCAACCGAAGAAGGTGGATGCATTGTGAAGAATAGGAGCATTTACAACACAAAGGGTGATGCTGAGATTAGTGAGGAGAAGATCAAGGAAGGAAAAGATAAGGCCATGGCTATGTTCAAAGCTATTGAGGCTTACCTCCATGCAAATTAATCTTGATGCCTAATTCTAAGCTCCAACTCTTTGCCTCTGTTTTATTATCATTGTTTATGTGAATTTGCTTTTCTTCATTAATTTGTCGCATTAGTGTGGGTATTTCAATAAGATGTTGTATTTTATCATTAAAGTTTATATACACTTGTTGTGAAACTATATATATTTTCGTTTTTACTCTCTTTCTTCTCCATCCTTCATCCTTCCTTCATAGTTATTTGTTTCTTTTTATTTCTTTTTTCTTCTTTTAGATATGCGAAATATATTAACTTAGACAACAGAGATTGATATATAAGGGAAAGTTAAATTCTAATGAATTATTGTATAATGTTTATATTATATTATTGTTCTCAAGTTAAATAATAATCAAAGATATATGATAAGGCAAAACAAATTTTATTAAAAAAAATTATAAAAGTATTAGATTATTCTCATCAAATGGTTTTTTTCATTCCTTTCATGAACAAGAATATTTGAATTTCTACAACATTTTTTTTCACCTTCTCTCATTTCTCCATCTCACTAAGCCAGAAATCTTCCTTTTACTTCTTTCTCTCTCTCGGCTCCATCATATAACCCTGATAACAACAATAAAACAAAACTTTTAGATAAGGATGCAATGATCTAATTAATTTACAAGATGGAACAATATTACATCAACTTGCATACCTTAATTTCGGCAGAACCAGAAGCATGATCTATAATGAAAAGTGATTATGCAGATTCTCTGCCACAATTTCTCTTATCATTTCCTTGACAATTTCATCTTTCTTACCTTAATTTCGGCAGAACCAGAAGCATGATCTATAATGAAAAGTGATTATGCAGATTCTCTGCCACAATTTCTCTTATCATTTCCTTGACAATTTCATCTTTCTTCTGTTCTAGTAACATTGAAACAGTAGAAGACTCAGCCATGAACCCCATTTTTCTCATTTCCTCCAAGAAAGGCATTGCCTTGTTATAAGCTCGTTTCTCCTAAGTAAAACTCGGATAATAATATTGTAAATCGCACAGGTGCACAACCATTTCTCTCCATTTCCCTAAGAAAACATTTTACCTCCTCTGTCAACCCTTCTCCACAGAGTGAGGTAATAATAATGGTATACATTTCAAAACTAGGTTGCAAACCTTTCGAAGGAAGTTGATTAAGAATTATTTCTAGCTTCATCAAATCTTCCATGTGCACACAAACCGTTGACTAGAGTACCGTAAGTGACCGAAGCCGGACAAATTCCTCGATCTTCCATCAAGCATAGAAATGAAAATGCCTTATCAATCTGATTAGACTTGACCAGCCCATCTAACAAGATGTTACTTTACCTGCATCAGCTAATCCATGAAGCATGGTGCCATATGTACATGTTGTATGTTGTAAACCTTTCTGAGGAACTTCGAGGAAAAGGCGCCAGGCTTCAACTACATTTCCGTTCCTGCAGTATCCTTTGATTAAGCTGCCACAAGTGAATATGTTTGGCTCAAGGCCCTAATTCACAACAAAATGATGGCAATAACTTGAATGCGACGCGTTGCATGGCATGCGACCGCACGTGGCGCGTGCACACCACGCTCCGGCTTCCCACGCGCGGCGTGTGTTGCATGCACCAGATTTTTTTTTTTTTTTTCTTCCGATTTTTTATTCCGATTTTTCAATTTCCGTTTTTTTTTTTATTTTCAGTTTTTTTAATTTTTTTTATTTCAATTTTTTTTTTAATTCCACCTTTTTTTTGTTTGTCTCTTCATTTTGTTGTTTGTCGCTTCTTCTTTGGTCAAGATTCGAGCAAGGGGAGCCGAAAGCCTCAGAGCGAGCCAAAAAAGTCCAAATTGTTGTCTGAAGATTATCCTTATATTACTAATCATAAAAATCGGAGCCGAAGGCGGAGCCCCAAAAAAATACTGAAATAAAAAAAAAAATCGAAAAGAAAAATCATTTTGACCGGGTCAACAGGTCAAACCCGGGTTGACCCGACCCAGACCCGATCGCATTTCAGCTGCAATAGGCCGCATGGGAGACCTTCTCCAAAATGATACTCTCTCCGTCCATTTTTTAAAGCCCAATTTGCTCATAAAGAAATGTCCATTTTTTAAAGCCTCACTTACCTATTTTCACTCATATCAAGTGAGACCTACTACAACTTCCACTCTCATCCAACTTCTTCCACTCATAATATGTGGGACCCTTATTCCACTCACAACAACTTTAACTCTATTTTATTCTTTTCACTCACAATAAGTGGGACCCTTATTCCACTCACAATAATTTTAACTTCCAATCCACTTCTTTCACTTCCACCAAGTGGGACCTTAACTCCATTAACTTCATTTTTTCAGCTTTTCTTAATCTCCGTGCCCAGCAGTAAATGGGGCTTTAAAAAATAGACTGAGGGAGTACTACATTTCTTTCGCTTTATCCATGTGTCCTCGCGAACTGTACCCATCTATCAATGTAGGGGGTGTATTGGATGGTGAATTTTGAGGTATTTTTAAGGAGTTTAAAATCCAGGGATATTGGATTGATGGATTTCAAACTCCTTAAAAATCCTGGGGTATTGGTTCATTGATTTTGACATAAATGGTGATCTCCCTCAAAATCATGCTGTATTGGATGGCTTGATTTTCAATTCCTTAAAACTCATGTGGTATTCAACCTTTCATGGATTTACATGTATTTCACCTTGCCATGGATTTGGGCGTAATTCAGAGTGAAAAATACATTGCATGAACTCCGGCCTCTGGACACGGGAGTTCGACGTAATTCATATCCACGATCGCTCAATACCGCAATCGCTAGTTTTCACTACTTCGCGCGATCGCTAGGAAGCCATGGTCGCTGGTTTATGCTGTTTGGCCATGGTTGCTGGTTTATGATGAATAGGCTAGCCATGGTCGCTGGTTTATGATGAAGAGAGAAATTACATTCTGATGAAGGAGCAGAAAGGAAAGAAGATACAGGGATGCTCTCAAAGCAAGCGTTAAGCTTCTCGGTGGGGCTCAGCTGGGCTCCATCACATCCCATAGATCCTCCACCTGCATCCTCAGCTTAGCTTTTGGGCTTCTCAGCATTTCACCCTCTTCCACAACCATTTTCCTCTCTATCTCTCTCTTTCCTCTCCCTCTAAAAACCTACACACAGAGTTTGATGACGACGAAAGATTCACTGCTATTGTTCACTACTGGTAAGTGAGGAGAATTAAATTAGTTTCTTGCGTGTTCAGTATTATTATCACTTTGTTGAAGGTTGACGACGCACACCAAAAAAGCAATCATGCTCATGCGATGACTCCTCGTCTGATTAAGAGAGATGATGTATTTGTATGTAAGGATTCTTGTTCGGATGCTACGCAGTTCAATCTGGTCCGATGTTTCAGCAAATGATCTGGATCGTCCCTCGGTAACAGGCAGAGTATACCAGGCGGCGGCGCCGGTGGCAGAGTGGCGGTGGTGGATTCTGGTGTCTTCACGCGATCGTGCATACCCCGCGATCGCTGGGGTTCACGTGCGACTGATGTAAACACGCGATCGCGTGTGTGTGGATTTCAATTCAGCCAAACTCCCTAAAAATCCACCCCGAAATCCCCCAAACCCCACCCTCAACTCCCCCAAACTCCCCCAAATACCATTAAATTCAACTCCATGGAGTTCAATTCCATGGAGTTCAATTACATTAAAATCCACATCCTTGCCAATCCAATACACCCCCGGTAGTGTAAGTGACAACATATGGAGTAATGTTCTTCTTTATCGTGATTTTCACAACATTCTCGGCCTCCCCCGCCTTTCCTTCCTTGCAAAGCGCGTTGGTTAACATTTTAAAAGTGAAGACATTCGGAGATAGCTTGTGAATAAGTGAAGACATTCAGAGATAGCTTGTGAATAATTGGACTAAACGTGGCATAGTAAGAGTGGAATGTCGTTGTCAATCATTTTGCGGAGGAGATGGAGAGCATCTTCAACCATTCCCTCCTTGCATAAACTATCAATTGCAGTGTTATACGCTAAAACATTGTGTTTGCAGCTTCTACCTTCCAAAAGCTCGAGCAAATCACAAGCTCTACTAGTGCATCGAACAAGAAATTAGCAAATTGCATGTCTACAACAGTACTAAAATCTACATAGAGAAAAGGTGATGAGACAGGCCGCCTCATACCTTGGCAGCCGACACAACGCACATCACAACGGTAGAGAGAAAATGGACGAGTGAGAGAACTGTTGGAAATGGTTTATAGTTAACAATTAATTGTGGATAAATATTGTTAATTAAATATTATTATTTGATTAAAATATTTATTGGATGTTAATCTACGTCGTGAGTAGATGAACCTGGTATATTTAATATCTCTAAACCGATTTTTCGGTGAGTGAGATATTGTATGCTAAAAGTTAGATGTTGAAGTGGTAACTAACATGTTGTTAATTATAATAAATGTTAGTTGTCCCACATCGGTTATACGTGGATGATTTTACTAACATTTAAGGCTATGTCTGTATGGGCTTAATAACTTGTTGGGTTAGTGTGTATGGATGTGTATGGGTGCCTCACGCGCACACACATGCGCGCGCGTCGCCGCCGCCGCCCGTCCGGACGAGTGGGCCTGGGATCTTGGCAATTGGTGCTTTGGGCTGGTGTTTGGGCCTTATCTTTTAGACCAACTCCACAAGCCCAATTCGTTTAATTGTTGAGCCCAATCCGGAAACCCAGCGTGTGATGCCCATCTACCAAAAGACTCTTGGATGCTGTAACTGCCGGAGACTCTTCACATCCGGCAACCCTTGGCGTTTGGAACCGCCGACCATCATGGCAGAGTTGATGGCGACGAGCCCCTTCATGTACGAGACCTGCCTATATAAGAAGGCATGCTTCATTTGCATTCTCCACTCATTCCAAGCAATCTGCACTCTTCATTGCATAGCATATCATACACGAGTTTAGTCTTCATTCTAGTCCAGTTCGCCGGAGCTCGGTTCTATTTGTGGTGCTACTACAGCCGAGATGTCAAGATCGTTTTAACCTTTGGGGACGAGCCGCCTTACCGTGAGCACTACCGGGGCGTATTCTCGTCTTGCGGGCAGAAGTTCTACTTCAGACGTTCTTCGGTTCATTCTAAAATTAGTTCTTCAGTTTCTTGTAATACTTATAAATTCTGTTTGTGTTCAAGTTCATCAATAAAAGAAGTATTGTTCATTGGTATTCACACGAGCAAGTACCCGATTCCTAACAAGAACAAAATCCACCTGCAATTCTTCTGCGAATGACAGCTACAGCGAAAGCTCTCATCTACTATCATTACTAGTAGTTTGGTACTTTGGCACTAATGACAATATTAGTGCCAAAAATGCCAAGAGAAAGCACAAAGAAAAATATTAAGTAAGTTGGTACTTTAGAACTAATGATCATATTATTGTCAAAAGTGCGAACAGAAAGCACAAAAAAAAACTAAGTAATTTGATATTTTGGCACTAATGACCATATTAGTGCCAAAAGGGTCCGACTTCTTGTACGCGAATCCGACCCAACCCGTGCCCTGACACGACCTGCGCGCGCCCTTCATTAAGGGTATTTTTGTCATAAATTCAAAAAAATGGCTAAAATTTGAATTTTTGAAGAGGGTGGACTAAAATTTGTGTTTCATTACTCAATATGGCTATATCAAAAGTTGACTCTTATAAAATTTCTAAAAAATCGTGATAAAAGCCCATGTAAATAAGAATTGCAACATATGACTATAATAAATCATTAATCTTTAAAATATATTTTTTTTAAATTAAAAAATTTGATTCACCTAAAATAAAAGTACAATATTCCATTTGTCCACGATATCGTTGTCCTATTGTGGACGATACAATTTTTAAAAAAGTGGTGAATAGTAATGGATGATAGTGGATATTGTTGTAAGTGCAGGAAGGATCTCACTATAAATGTGAGTGGATTAATAAGAAATACTCTCCCCGTCCACAAAAAAGAGTCCTACTTGCCCTTTTATTTTGTCCATGAAAAAGAGTCTTATTTCACTTTTTTCAATCATATCAAGTGGGACAATACTTCATTTACAACAACTTTCAATCCCATTTTACATTTCTCACTCATAATAAGTGGGACTCTTATTCCACTCACAACAACTTTAACTTTATTTTACCTTTTTCACTCATAACAAGTGGGACCATTATTCTACTTCTAACTCCAATTCACTTTTACCACTCTCAATAAATGGGACCCATATCCCACTCAAAACAACTTTAACAGATTTCTTAAAACACATGTCCACCTTCAAATGGAACTCTTTTTCATGGACGGAGGGAGTATAAAGTTAAATACAATGAATTATGTGTACTGTTGGGAAATTAGTAAAGGTTTCGATACTAAAACTCCAATTGACCCCAACCGAGTAGATGAATGCCTTTAGTCTGTTCTTTGCTAGAGCTCACTGTTTCAGCATAGAGATTTTATCTTTATAGAGTTCAAGCAAAAGAAGTCAGTCAGACTGAAGATGGGAGTTCGTGAAAGAACTCAGTTGAGGCACAAACTTAGCCGAGACCCAGACTCAGCTGAGGGTTCAGACTCAGTTGTGACTGGAAGTCAGTTGAGACATCAACCTCAACTGAAGCACAGACTCAGTTGAATAGCAACTTTTCTCCCCGACTGATCCACGCAGCTGAAGACGTTCAGTTCAAGCGTGAAAAGAAGTTGTCAGACGTCACGGAGCGGAGAATAGAAGATCTTGAAGACGCTGAAAACGGAGGAGCTCAAACCTACTCGGAAGCACAAGTTAGCTGGAAAACTTACCATAAATAGGCCGACAACAGTGACGTGCAAAAAGCAAAGGTCGCAGTTACCATTTTTGGAAAGTTACCAGTAAAGCATGTGAAGTGCCATGCTTTTGGCAGAGGTTCAATAACTCTTTCCAACGGCTAGTTTGACCCTTTCCTCTATAAATAGAGGTCTCCACATCTAAGCTCGGTGATACAAATTTTCACATTAGAAGAGTTGAGAGAAAAGAAAAAGAGTAGTCGCAGCAACAGCAAACTACCTCTCTCCTCGAGCAAGAAGACCTCCTGAAGTACAGTAGAAGTAGAGTGTTCTCACCTCCTCTTGTTCTTCCCTCTAGTCTATCAAGAAACCTTTCCTTGATTGAGACTAGAGTGCAGGTTCTTGCTTGATTTGTGTCCTAATAAACTCTTTCACAAGAGATCGAGTTTGTTGTCTTAGGTTGAAGCCTCCACTCCCATAAAGTGTTGAAGGCTTCTTAGTTGGATTTCACCCAAATCCAAACCTCAGGTTTTACTTTGAACCCGTAATCAAAGTCACTAGGTCCCTTGGAACCCGTAATCCAATACCAGATCCCTTGGAACTCGTAATCCAATACCCGGTCCCTTAGAACCCGGAATCTATGGATAGATTGTGCACTTGCCCGGAAAAGTATTGTAAGGTCTTGTTCGAACTTGGAATTGAACTGGTTAGATTTGCTTGGAACCCAGAATCAAAGTGAGGCATTTGGTAAGCACAGTTAAGCTTATCTAGTGGATTACTTCTCCAAAAAGGAAGTCGTGGACGTAGGAGGAGGATCTTCGAACCACGTTAAAATAATGTGTACTTACTTTCTGCTATTTATATTTAGTATTTTAAATTCAGCACCTAACCAACAGACCCAGCATATGCATAGCAGATTTGTCAAACTGCACTAATTTGGGAACTTTGTCTTCCCCATTCACAAAGGTTTCAGTTTTGGTAATGAGTCTAATTTCCACCATCTTCCGCATTGCAAAACCGATTATAACCTCAGTTGGTGCATTTAGCTGAACTTCAGGCATAGGAGCCAGCTGAGCTACCAACTGTGTGATTGGCTCCAACTGAGCAACTCAGTTGAAGAGCTACTCCAACTGACTCTTCCAGTTGTTGAGTAAACTGACCTGAGCAGGATATCTCAGTGAAAAGACGTTAAGCAAAAACGAAAAATGCTACTGGTGTATTCCCCCCCTCCCCCATACACCAGTTACTCATTACTGGGACCATCAAGTGGTATCAAAGCAGTGGTTCAAAAGATTGATGTTTCTGATTCACAATTGTGTGTCGAGTATATCTTTCAGTGGTCAACTGAACAGATCTTTTCTGAAATCAATTAGTGCATTCTGCTGCATATCTTTTTGTCTGTCTCTTGTGGTGTACAGGAAAGATGACTCCTTTCACTTGCAATGGAAAACTTCTTTATGGAACCAAGGTCAGTTCCATTATCCAACGTGCTGTGGATGAGAAGAATCTGAAGATCGACTGGGAATGGACAGATAGGAAATTCATGACCAATGCAGAACGACTTCTACAAACTGAACGATCAGAACACTCCTCTTCATAACCTTCAAAGGCTCCTCAAAGTGGCAAAAGAGAAGTCGAGCAGGGAAATCCAAAAGGAATCAGAAAACTCAGTCCAAGGAGGAAAATGGATCGGAATCTGAAAGGACTTCATCACCTGCTCCAGAGAAGAAGAAAAGAAGAACGAAGAGGTCGAGCTCGGCTCCTGTTTCTCAAAAGAATTCAACGTCATTTGGTTCATGTGATGTCAGTTAGTCACCACATCAGCTCACAGACAGAGAAATAGAACAAACTGAGAAAGCATCGCAGTTGGAACTGGGCCAAACAGAGAAGGATCATCCAGTCGAAAACAAAGTTTGTTTCTCTGCACTAACTAAAGAGGAACTGAATAAAAGTAATCAAAATATGCCAGAGATATCCCTTCCAGGGGGAACTGAACCAAGGGCGTCATCTCAAGAAGTGAGAAAATGATCTATTCAGGAACATGTCTTATCTGAAAAAGATGATTCTCAAGGACTTAATCCCCTACTGCTGGAAAATCTCGATGATGATGAGGTTTCAAAACTCACTATAGAAGAGATAGAACTCAAGGCAGTTGCCAATCGGATTGAGAAAACTACCTCAACCGCCTACAAGAAAGCTCTAACAGTTTCACCAGAACTGAGAAATCATTTCAACACTCTAAATGTCTTGGTGGAACTGTATGTCTACATCTCAGTTAGTCTCAATGACTACTACATTCTGGCAAATATCCCGCAAATCAAAGACATCTAGAAGTTGCAAATCTCTGAAAGAGAGATGATGAAAGCCTTCAAACTCACAACGCGACTGGAGCTAATACAAAATAAGAGCATCTAATCAGAACATTTTTGGAGTATCGCTCGGAGCTACGAAGCAAAGTTCCTAAATGTGAGGAAATTGATAAAGAGGCAATCAAACATCGTCTTCAGCATATTGCTCGATGCGGTTGGATTCCACCCTCTGAATCTTCAGCACCAGCTTAATCATGGAATGAAGCCTCTCTTTCTGCACAAGAATTAATCCTTCCTTACATGAGTCAAGAAAAACTCGCTTCGAGCCAAGCACTAATCACAATCGAACAACTGACTTTCCACCCTGTCACCAATCCAAATCCAACTGATGATTCAACTGACCTTCCCGCATTGGTACAACAACTGAGTCACAAGCTTGAACAGTTGAAGGAAAAATTGGAGTCTTCCACCACTCAGTTGAGTCAGGAACTTCATGATCAGTGTGACTCCATCGCTCAAACATTAGAGAAGATTGGTCGAATCAAGTCTCGGCTTGACAGACATGGAGAGAAGATGGCGACTGATTTTATCAAAATCACACAAAATATCTCCAATGATGTAAACTCGCATATTGTTAAACACCGGAAGGCATTTATTTCAGAGTTGAGCTCCAAATACCTTGAGCCTCTACTTTTAATGATCATATTAAAAGCCATGTTGAGCAGATCAGTGACCTCAAGCATGAAATGTAATCAATCCAAGCTCAGAACAGGATACTGATGAAAGAACAGCTTAATTCTCACCAGCTCATCCAGGACATGTCTGCAACCAACTCTTGATTGGATTTAGAGATCTCTGACCTCAAAGCCAAAGTCTCCTCCCTTTTGAATGATGCCAAAAAGAGGAAAGATGGCAAACTGAATATACCAGGCAGAGAAAAGCCTTCTAGGAGGTGGTCTTCCAAGTGCTCAAGCTGTTGAAATTGAGACCACTGTTAAAGAAAAGGAAGCTAAGGCGCATGCAAAAGATGCAGAAAAAGAATCGGCAACAGAGCCAACAAAAAAAAACTGAAACTGAGGCCTCAATGGCTGGAGAAGAATTAGCAAGGGAAACTCATTCTTTAACTGCTGAAAGAGCCATTGTCGCTGATCAGGGTTAAGATCAAGATGACAAGTCCTCCCAAGATCCTCTCGATGTTGAGGAAGCAAGGTTTCTCTCACAAAACTTTGTGAGTGAGAATAACAATGAGGAAATAGATCTGGCTATGTCACCCTTTCCCAACGACTTCATCCTCCTGGCCAAAGTTGTTGGAGCCACAACTGAACAGGTGGAAAATAGGAAGTGGTTGAAGGAATTTGAACAAATTCAACTGGCCAAGCTTGAAAAATTCAAGCAAGAGACAGAAGAAAGTCTTGAATTAAATTTCATTGAAGGATCAAGAAAACTCTCTTTTCTCAAGAGACGTCATCATGTTGATGAAAGAAGAAGAGCGTGGAAAGTAACCGTGGAGAAAAGATTGCAACTCAGAAGGAGTTAGGGAAATCAAGGACTGCATCCTCATGTAGACAAGTTCATCCCAGAAATCCTGAATACCATTAGGAAGATTTGAAAGAAGAATTCATCCTTGAATTCTACTATGACGGATTTTATGGAAAGACACTTGTCAAAGAAGCATGGTTGTTGCACATTCCCTCATTTGCCATGGAAGATGCAGTTGGCAGATTTCTTGTGGCAAAACTTAAGGAATCTGGTCATTTTTCTCCAGCAGTTCCCGTGGTGCCTAGAACCAGTATCATTGCCTATAGCATGATCGAAAAAGAGGCAGAGATTCTGGCCGTAAAACTCAAGATCAACTCAGTTGAAGATCATGAAAAATTCCAGGAGATCAAAAAACACATCCACGCAAAACATAAGTGATGCTGCGAAGAGAGGAGATTTTACAACTGATGAACTTAGTTTCTGCTTTATTGAATTCTTAAATTAAGTTGTAATGTAATCTCCCCTCTTATTATCAGGATATAATAAGAAGTGGTTTTTGATCAATCCATTTTTAAAAGTTTTTATCTTGTGCTATATCTTTCCTTAGACTAGAATTAAGGTGATCTTTTTGTCTTGCAAGTATCGATCTGTGATATCAGTTAGGAAAGTTAGGTGATTTCAGTTAGGGTTTAACATCATCAAAAAGGGGGAAATTGTTGAGAAAATTAGTAAAGGTTTCAAAAGATACCAAAACCCCAACTGACCCCAACCGAGTAGATGAATCCCTTTATTTTGTTGTTTGCTAGAGCTCATTGTTTGAGCATAGGGATTTTATCTTTATAGAGCTCAAGCAAAACAAGTCAGCCAGACTGAAGATGGGAGTTTGTGAAAGAACTAAGTTGAGGCCCAAACTCAACCGAGACCCAGACTCAGCTAAGGGTTCAAACTCAGTTGTGACTCGAAGTTAGTTGAGAAATAAACCTCAACTGAAGCACGGACTCAGTTGAACAGCAACTCAGTTGTCTCCCCGACTAATCCCCGCAGCTGAAGATGTTTAGTTCAAGCGTGAAGAGAAATTGTCAGACGTCACGAGGTGGAGAAGAGAAGATCTTGAAGACGCTAAAGACGGAGGAGTTGCAATTCAGACTCGAACCTACTTGGAAGCACAAGTCAGCTGGAAAACTTACCATAAATGGGTTATCAATAGCGACGTGCAAAATGACAAGGTAGTTACCATTTTTGGAAAGTTACCATTAAAGCATGTGGAGTGCTATGCTTTTGGCAGAGGTTCAACGACTCTTTCCAACTGCTAGTTTAACCATTTCCTCTATAAATAGAGGTCTCCACATCTAAGCTTGGTGACACAAATTTCACAATAGAAGAGTTGAGAGAAAAGAAAAAGAGTAGTCGCAGCAGCAGTAGACTACCTCTCCCCTCAAGCAAGAAGATCTCTGGTGAAGTCCAGTAGAAGTAGAGTGTTCTCACCTCCTCATGTTCTTCCCTCTAGTCTCTCAAGAAGCCTTTCCTTGATTGAGACTAGAGCACAGGTTCTTGCTTGATTTGTGTACCAACAATCTCTTTCACAAGAGATTGAGTTTGTTATCTTAGGTTGAAGCCTCCACTCCCCTAAAGTGTTGAAGGCTTCTTAGTTGGATTTTCCCCCAAATCCAAACCTCATGTTTGACTTTAAACCCGTAATCAAAGTCACTAGGTCCCTTGGAACCCGTAATCCAATACCAGGTCCCTTGGAATCCGTAATCCAATACTCGGTCCCTTAGAACCCGAAATCTAAGGATAGGTTGTGCACTTACCCGGAAAAGTATTGTAAGGTCTTGTTCGAACCTGAAATCGAATAGGTTAGGTTTTCTTGGAACTCGGAATCTAAGTGGGGCATTTGGTAAGCACGGTTAAGCTTATCTAGTAGATTACTTCCCCAAAAGGAAGTCGTGAACGTAGGAGGAGGATCTTCGAATCACGTTAAAATACTGTGTACTTACTTTCGGTTATTTACATTTAGTATTTTAAATTTAGCACCTAACCAACTGACTTAGCATATGCATAGCAAATGATGCAATCCATGGAGGCCCAAGTTCCATTGCATATGCGGACTGATTTAATCTAGTCTTTTATTTGTTTTTATTTTGTTATTTTCGTGGGTTTATTTAGGGTGGCCGAAATTGGGCCTTAGTTGAGTCAGATTTAAGTTTTATACCTTGTTTACACTAAGGATTTGTTTCCTTATTAGATTAGGAGTTATTTTCAATGTTTAGTTTCCTAATATGATTAAAATTAGCACCCTATATATAAGGATCAATGTTATGCACGAAATTCAGACTTTATTCATTAATATAACCTTGAGTTTTATTCTCTCTTGAGAGTTTTCGAATTTCTCTTGGTTATTCCAAGTCGAGTTCATTTATCAGAGAATCAACGAGTCACCATCCCCGTTTGTGGCATCATTTATCGTCCCCGGAGTTGGAAAATAACTCCTAATCTAATAAGGAAATAAATCATTAGTCTAAATAAGGTATAAAACTCTAATTTGATTCAACTAAGGCCCAATTTCGGCCAACCTAAATAAACCCACAAAAATAACAAAATAAAAATAAATAAAAGACTCGATTAAATCAGCCCACATATGCAATGGAACTTGGACCTCCATGGATTGCATCATTCTCCTCCTCTTGAAAGGGATTTGTCCTCAAATCCATGTCGTCAATCAAAATGTCGGGATCAAAAACCAAATCCTCTCTCCTCGCAGGAAATGAATGTTGGACCAAATTTGTTCTCCCTTGTGCCACTTTCTTCTTTTCTTCGTCTTATTCTTCTTCATTGATTCTAACTCCTCATGTTCCTTGAATATGATGATGTTCTTGTTTAAATTATCATCGTGCTTTACTTCTCTAGCTGACAGCCAAGATTGCTCCAATCATATATATGTAGCTTGTATTGACACAACCATACTATGTACTTCATTATTCAACCATGGTACCTTATTGTCATTGACGTGGCAACTCATGAAGACCTTCTGTTTCTGCACCTCTTCAATCCACTCAGCTTGCGTCGAAGCTTTTGCCTCCAAAGTAGTTGGATTAGATACTTCAAGCACATCATCACATGAATTCTCCAATTTCGGCTTCTCTCACGTCAACATCTACATCAACTTCGAGCACCAACTCCCTTGGACATTCTTCATTTTTAGGATCAACCATGGCTTCAACTTCAACCACTCTCACTTTTTGATTAAGAAATTCCTCGTCTATGGGATTAACCACACCATCAACTTCAATCACCATCTCACTTTGATTCAGATAATGAGGTCTCCGATTGGAATTGGACATGTCTGCGGATATCTCCTTTGGCAAGGACTGATTTTCGTCAACGATCCAATTATCTCACTTCCCTCCAAGATATGATTTATTGTCATGTTTCTTTTGGATTGATGGTATATTTTGCAACTTGATATCCTCACGATCATTTGCTCCACCCCGCCTTCGACTACTGCTACAAAATTGTCAATACGCGTTCTTGCAATCTTCCAAATAAAATTTATTCTCTTGTTTTATCTAACTTACGTAAAGATGCCTACGTAGATGAAGCAACTTCTGATCTTCGCCCTTTTGAGATTACTCTATTCGATCTAACCTCTCATGGAAAGGCTTAGTCTCATTCTTTATAAATCTCTGCATTTCTTCCACCATATATGATATTAAATCGAATCCAGCCATACTCATAATGGTTAATCAAAAGAGAAACTAGCAACCAATCTGAACACAAGTTAGATTACATCTGAACAGATCTAAAATGAATTTAAACTAATAATTTTCTAATTTTTTCGGAATTTTTTTTTTTACAATCAGATTATGAATAGATCTTATTTGAACACAAAAAAATAAAATAAATAACAATAAAATAAATTACAAATAGTTATGGAAGGTATATGGAAGATATGAAAAAAAAATATGGAAGATATGGTAGATATGGAAAAATATGGGAGATGGTAAGATATTATAAGATATGGAAGATATGGTAAGATATGATAAGATATGGTTGATATGGAAAGATATGGGAGATATGGTAAGATATGATAAGATATGGGAGATATTTAAGATATGATAAGATATGAGAGATATGGTAAAATGTGACAAGATATGTTAGATATGAAAAGATAAGGGAGATATGGTAAGGTATGATAAGATACGGTAGACTCGGATCTGGACGCGATTTTAGACACGAAAATGGAATTAACGAAATTATTATCTAAATAGAAACGGTAAAGATATGATAAGACATTTGTTTTTTGACACGGAAACGATGAGTCGAAAGAGAAACAGAAAGGACGAAACCTAAAATTCTACCCTTGATACGAAGAAAAAAAAAACAACGGAACCTGGATACGAACGTGGCTCTTGATGCCAAATGATATGATCCTCGCCGGAGTTGCAGACGCCGATGTGAATAGTATACACTCAAGACTAAATCTGAACCGAACCGAATAAGATGGAATATCCCAAAACCTCTGAATCTAACCTACGAAATGAAATAGGCGAATGGAATTCCCTATAACCCAACGTGATGTTGACGCAGCAACTCGGGGACGATGAATGACGCCACAAACTGGGATGGTGACTCGTTGATTCGCCGATAAATGAACTCGACTTGGAATAACCAAGAGGAATTCGAAAACTCTCAAGAGAGAATAAAACTCACAGTTATATTAATGAATAAAGTCGGAATTTCGTGCATAACAATGATACTTATATATAGGGGCTAATCCTAACCCGACTAGGAAACTAAACATGGAAAATAACTTCTAATCTAATAAGGAAACAAATTCTTAGTTTAAACAAGGTATAAAACTCAAATCTTACTCAACTAAGACCCAATTTTGGCCACCCTAAATAAACCCACGAAAATAACAAAAAAAAAAACAAATACAAGACTCGATTAAATCAGCCCACATATACAACGGAACTTGGGCCTCCATGGATTGCATCAGCAGATTTGTCAAATTGCACTAATTTAGGAACTTTGCCTTTCCCTTTCACAAAGGTTTCAGTTTTTATAATGAGTCTTATTTCCACCATCTTCCGCATTGCAAAACTGATTAAAACCTCAGTTGGTGCATTCAGCTGAACTTCAGGCATAGGAACCAGCTGAGCTACCAACTGTTTGATTGGCTCCAACTGAGCAACTCAGTTGAAGAGCTACTCCAACTGACTCTTCCAGTTGTTGAGTAAACTGACCTGAGCAGGATATCTTAGTGAAAAGACGTTAAGCAAAACGAAAATTGCTACTTGTGTATTCCCCCCATCCCTCCCCCCCCATATACCAGTTACTCATTACCGGGACCATCATGTACACAACTATTATAAATGAAAGTGACAACTATATCGTGGACGGATCTAATTGACAAAAATGACAGTCATATCGGGATAGATGGAGTATTAGATTAACCAACAACAGCAGCAGCAAGTCAGCAACAACTGTAATAATAATAATAATAATAATAATAATAATAATAATAATAATAATAATAATAATAATAACCTCTTAAGGTGTTAAAGTAATTAAGTCTCATCACAGCTCTCTAATTTCATTTCATGTCTAATGCATGAACTGAACAAAAGGATTAACCGCAACTTCTCAACCGTTTGCAAAGCACCATATTCCCTTCATTAATGAAATGATGCCCCATTTTGTGTTCAGTATGGAGATTAAAAAAGTTTATAAAGTTATTTTTAGTGATGTAAAAGTTAGAGAGTAGGGGTAGTGGAATAATGACAAAAAATAGTGATAATGATACAAAAGATGTGGTATTGACCAAAAAGTAGGAATAAAGTTGTTGGGATGACAAAAAAGTAGAAATAAAGTTGATGTAAGGAGGAGTCATCAATGGCAAGGGGTAGTGATTTTAATAAAGTAACGATGGTATGTTGGTAAAAGTAACAAAATTGAGCATCATTTGATGAACACAAATAAGAGATTAAACAGGGCATCATTTCGTAAATGGATGGAGTATACTTTAATATTTACTATTTTGGAATGATGAAATTTTGTTTTAATCTATGTAACTTGAATTATTGTAACCTTAGATTTCCGCGCACGAAAAATTTATTACTCCCTCCGTACGTGAAGTTATGCCCGAATGACGGCTCGGCGAGGAGATTAAGAATGCTGGTAAAGTTGTTTTGAGTGGGGTAAAAGTAAGATAGTAGGGATATTGTTAATGACATATAGATTGTTAATTGCAAATTAAAGAGAATGTGTGGTTGTGATTGTGTGAGTCCAAATTAAAGAGAAGAATGTATGGTTGTAGTTGTGTGGGTTCAAATTAAAGAGAATGGGTGGTTGTGGTTGTGTGGATCCAAATAGCAATTGGATGCAAATATGAGAGATTATTTAAGGGTAGAAATATACATAAAGTGAAATATGGCATTACTTCACATACAAAAAAAAAAAGAGGTAAGTAAGGCAAGACTTCACGTACGGAGGGAGTATAAAACTGTATCAAATTATTATAACGAAATTTTTATCAATTAGTATGTGTATGTGAAATATTACCCCTGATCCCCAAGTTTATTCCTATCTTTCCTTTTTGGGACGGTTCTCAAGTTTCTTCCTAGCTACTTTTGAACACTACCCCACAACAAATTATTATCTCTTACCTTTAATTTATCCACTAGTTTACCTAAAATACCACATATGACCCACCACTATCTCAACTAATTAATATATCACTACCCTCTATGTGGGACCCTTTCTCCACTCACAACAAATTTAATCACTTTTTCTCTACTCACAACTAACTCAACAATGTTTTCCTTAATACCCGTGTCACTTCCTCCTAGGAAGAGACTTGGGGACCAGAGGTAGTATCATTTAAAAAATTAAATAATTTTTTTCTAAGTCATGAAATGCAAAGGTAAATATTTTTGAAGAGTTCAAACCTCATGAGACGTTTCTATAGGTCAAGTCTCTCACATTTGTATTTCAAAAGCATGGTTTACCTGTCTTGTGTGGTTTGCAGGCTACTGCATATGAACGGGGGTTTACCTAGTTTGCACCCAGGGGCGATTCATAAGGGAGCGCGGGGTGATCGACCGCACAGGGCCTCGAAAAAACAAGGGCCTCAAAGCTATTCGATCCTTATAGTATCTATATAATATATAATTTAAAATTTTTCTAACAACCAAAGCATTTACTAGTGTAGTTGGTAAAGCTTTCAAACTCTATCACAAGGTCTCGAGTTCAATTCCTACGCTTTACATTTTGACATCCAATTTCGAATTCTCTTAATAAAAAATGGGCCTAATTATTTTTACTAAAAAGTTACATAATGGGCCTATCCACCTAATTATGTTTACTTAAAACTTAAAAACCCTATAATATGAAATGTCTCTTAATTAATTAATCATCTCTCAGTTTGTTATCTATATGCTCCGAGTTATCTCTTTTCCCTCTACCGTAAATCTCTCAATTTGTTATTTATGTGCTCTATTGTTCTGAGTTCTCTTTTTCCTCTCTACCGTAAATCTATTCTCTCTGTCTCCCACGATCTATCTGTCTGAGTTCTCTTTTTCCTCTCTACCGTAAATCTCTTCTCTTTGTCTCCTGCAATCTGTTATAACTTACAATAAATTTTTGGTAGGAAAATTTTACTGATTAGTAATTTTTGACATCCAGTTTCGAATTCTTTTAATAAATAATGGGCCTAATAATTTTTACTAAAAAGTTACATAATGGGCCTAAGACTATCTGCAGTGGAGTTTCTCTATATGATGTGATGGAGATAAAGACAATGAACTGCAATGGGACTATCTCTATAGGGTGTCTCTATCTAATACAATAAAATAAAAATAATATATTACTAGAAAAAAATACATTACCATTACTAGAAATAAAAAAACACAATACATTTTTAGGGGGAAAAAAAACTAAGCTCATCCCCGATGTTGTTTGATCTCGACAACCATCATCATATGTAGTTGGTACTGCTCCGGTGTCATGCGCGACATATCCGTGTTGATGATCCTTGCATCGATGGCGTCTTGCTTCGCCCGAGCACGCTCCCTCATTACCTCATGCTGATTATTTGTATCCATTTTTAAGGGAGTATGAGAAGTGATTGTGTGAGAATTTGTGGAAGAACTGAGATGATTGTGTGAGAAATGGTGTGAATTGAGGTGGTATATATAGGTAAAAATTGAATAAAAAAACAAAAATCGGCTTGATAGCCGTTAGATTAAAAAGAGTCGTTGTCCGATTTTATTTTTTTCCGGTCAGACGCGTGCAATGCATGCGCCGGAATTAAAAAAAAAAAAGTCCAGCACGTGTAATGCACGCGCCAGATCGAGACGGTCTCGAGTTGGCGAGACGGGCTCGAGACGATGGGTCTTCCAGCGGCATCTCGAGACGGCCCAATGAGACAACCGTTGCGTATAGTCTAACCACCTAATTATGTTTACTTAAAACTTAAAAACCCTATAATGTGAAACGTCTCTTAATCAATTAATCGTCTCTTAGTTTGTTACCGTAAATCTCTCAATTTGTTATCTCTGTGCTCTACTGTTCTGAGTCCTCTTTTTCCTCTCTACCCGTAAATCTCTTCTCTGTGTCTCCCGCGATGTGTTACAACTTACAATATATTTTTGGTAGAAAAGTTTTACTGGTTAGTGAGGAAAATGATGATGAAAATGTTATTAATGATTTCGTTTCAAAACTTTCGAGCAAAGCAAGACGTTTTAAATGGATGTCTTAATTTTTTGTATGTTTATTATGTAATTTGACAAAAAAAATTAATGAAATACTTTTTTTATTTAATTTTAGTTATAAATAGAGGGTCAAAATTTACAAACTCGCACAGGGCCTCCGTTTTCCTTAGCCCCGCCCCTATGCGCACCAAAAATAGCAGTTTAAATTGAAGAATGAAGATGAAACATAACCTCACGTGTAATACATGATCAGTCGAAAATAGAAGTTATGCATTTTCAAATGCTCACGTTATGCAAAATAAAACCCAATTTGGGTAATTATATAATAAAGCCTGTGTATCACTTGTCACACTGCTAAACAAGGTGAATAGTTGTGTAGGAAAATTGATTTTCCTAGCTTTCTTTCTGCTGACAGGCATCCGGTAACTCGCAATTTAATTTCTACGTCGATATAGTATATTTTTATTGTGTTTGGTTGATTCGGATTGAGGTTTATTTATGTTAACAAGCATGATTAGTACAATTACATGCCACATGGAGGAGTGATCTATTCCCACCGTTATTAGTATTACCTCCGTCCCACTCATCTGTATTATGGCCATGTTCCGTGGCTGATAAAATTATTAAATTTCTAATGAAACCGAAGTCAGTTACCCTTTTATATGTAGCACAAATATATAGATGCAAGTGTGGTGGCCATTAAACTTAATAACACATAAAACGAATTTTATGACATTACTTTTCTTAGATGTCTATTTAATCAAGACTTTTATTGGACTTTGTAAGTCTATGGATTTCCATTGGAGTTTCGTTTGATTTGGCGTTCGCTGGGAATGTTTCCATTCGAACAATTTCGCTTTTTTAATTATTTGGAAAATGTAATTGAACAATTTCGTACTGCCTTTCTCTTTCATGTCATCGAACAATTTCGTACTGTCTTTCGTGTTATCGAACAATCTTTCTTCTTTCTATAAAAAAAATCTCGTGATGTTATAATTGTTGATATAGATTTATGATATGGTGAAATAGCCGTAACAATAACAAATTTTATACAATTCCCAGCGATCGGTGGATCCCAGCGCCGGCTGGGAGCCACGAGCGACCGCTCGTCCTCACCCGGCGTTGGGGATGCATTGGATTTGAAATCTCATCGATATCGATCGGATTTCATCATGCTTATTTTCTTCATCAAAGTCCAACGAAACTCCAACGAAAGTCTATAAGTTAAAAGTCGATGGAATGTTAAATACACTCAGATTTCAGAAGTCCAACAGAAGTCGTAATTGAATACACCCAGATTTCAGAAGTCCAACAGAAGTCTGAATTGAATACACCCGGATTTCAGAAATCCAACAGAAATCTGGATTGAATACACCCAAACTTCTGAAGTCTTTAAAATCCAAGGAAAGTCAAGATTAAATACACCCCCTTAGAGTCGCTAAAATAATGTCACTGCTAAACAATTTTCGTAATTCATTCAAGCTCGATAAGATTTATATACTGCTAAACCAACATGTTTCTTGAAATTTAGTATAAATTTAATTGATTTTATGAGAGTTTAAAATTATTTAGTAAAAGGTCATTCTTCTCTTCGGTAGCTTCATACAAAGGAGGTAACCTGCGATAAAGCTGAAAACTTTGTTGGATTTATATGATGAAGACTTCAATCGCGTCCCATTTTTTGGGTTGGGTTGGCCTGGCCCGGCCCAACTAACTCATCTGCTCTAGCTGTCTGGTCCTGGGCCTCTCAAATCCGGGTCAACCCCTTTGACCGGTTTTTTTTTCAGTTTTTTTATTATTATTTTTTTCCCGCTTCTTTTTTTGTTTGTCGTTTCTTCTTTAGTCAATATTCAAGTGAGGGGAGCTGAAGACAGAGCGAGCCGAAAAAATTCAAATTGTTGCCCGCCGATTATCCTTATTTTAGTAATCGGAGCGAAGGTGGAGCCGTAAAATCGGAGCCGAAAGAAAAAAAATCTGAAAAAAAGAACTGAAAATTATAAAAAAAGAAAAAAAAAGAAAGGGCCGCGTAAGGCCCACGCGCGGGTCAGGCAGGGCGCGTGGGCCAGTTTCGGGTCGGGGCGGTGCCCATTTTCACGGTGCATACATTTGTACAGGAGTCTTTCTCTATTATTATATATTTGCTCAATTTTCATTGAGCCTTGATAATACAAGTTATTGATTCATGAGCTGTAATAACTCTATAGTTGTATTTACTTTGTTTGTTAAATTTATCATGTAAAAAAAAGGAAACGAAAATTCTCACCCTCTAATTCAATTCTTGTTTAGGAGGGAAAAAATGAAGAAAGAATGGGGCAGAAATCTTTTAGAAAGTTTTTAAAGAGAGAGCAGCAGCCATTAAAGTGAACAAAACTAATTGATTCAAACATTACAACAACATTCTTACTCTATATGGAAGTTCTTATTTCACAAATCATATCAACAAACACACATTAGTATGAAAATTAATCAATTTCTCATTTCCCTAATCTCAATATCCAAGTTAATGAGTCTATTTCATTCAGCAAATTAAAAGCAGAAGTAAATCATAGTTGCCATCACTTACAATGTTGATCCAAGATGTTTAAGGCCATTCTTCTGGTTGCAGAAACCCTCATCTCCATGATCCTGCCTCGGTCTACTAAAAGAATCAAGAGATATGAAGCTCTTGACAAGGAAAACTCGACCCAGAGCTACAATGTTGTTGAGGTTGATAATCTGATGACAGTTCTTGAATGCATTGCCTACCATATTAAGATAATCCTAAATGAAGATGAAGGATGCATCTGCAAGACACGAGCATTTACAACACAAAAGGTGACGTTGTATAAATACATATTTGACATGCATCGTATCACTTTGCCCATGAATCACTAGTGAACTTCAGCGGAAAAAAGTGACGATGCACTACAGAATGCAAAGAACACAATGACAAGTCATCACCTCATTACCTTTGATCATCAATATCATACTAGATCACTCTGCAATCTCAAAATCTTATTAGGCCAATAAAAACCATTTCTGTTCCTCATTCGTGATTGTGATCTCGTGCTTACATATCTCTAACATGTCTTTAAGGATTTTTTACTCTAGTAATCCAAAATCGCTCCTTCATCCTCAAATATATGCTCCTCCAATAACTTCTGAAGCAACATGGAGATTGACATTCCTGAAGTCCATCTCCTGATAAACCAAATTCAATGCACGTGAGATACTTTCAAACTCTGGATGTGTTCTGTCTCCAGCTAAAAATACTTTTCCACCAATGCTCGACTCAATCCAACTACAGCCAGGTTGCTTTTTCACACAGTTCTCTTTCATGCGAGCCCATGTGTTATAAGCTTTTTCTCTCCTCCCATTAGCCAAATATATTTCAGCAAGAATGATATAAACACCCGAGTTAGAAGGCTCTACATCCAAAATCTTCTCTGCTGCAATCTCAGCCAACGACATGTTCTTGTGCATTCTGCATGCTCCAAGAAGTGCCCCCCATACACTTGCATGAACCTCAATTCCATCCATATTCATTTCATTCAATACATCCATAGCCTCATTGATGAGTCCAAATCTTCCCAACAGATCAACCATACAAGTATAGTGCTCATTTGTCGGCTGAATATAGTATTCATTTTTCATAACATCAAAGTAATGTTTTCCAAGTTTCACAAGCCCTGCATGGCTGCAAGCAGATAGGATACCGACAAAAGTGATTTGATTAGGCTTCAAACTCGAAAGTCTCATCTTTTCAAACATCTCTATAGCTTTTTCAGCATGCCCGTGGTGAGCTAATCCGCATATTATAGCGTTCCAAGAAATGGTATCGTGGCAGGTCAAGGAATTGAATTCGAGTAATGCCAAATCCATACTACCACATCTGAAATACATAGTAATAAATGCATTACCAGCAGCAGTAAAGTAATCGATTCCCACCTTAATTGCTTCTGCATGAATTTGTTGCCCGAGATTTAGTGACGGCATGCTCGAACAAATAGTGAGAAAACTTGTAAACGTGGCTTCATCTGTGGAAAGACCGTCTTCCTTCATTTTGATAAATAATTTTATACCATTCTCAAAATGATCATTTTCCCCCAGTCCGAATATGGCAGCATTCCATACCGCTGTATCAAGATCAGGCATCAATCGAAAGATTTTCATGGCGTTTTCAACCTCTCCCATATTGAAGTATCCGATCATGATATTAGTCCACGACACAGTGTCACTGAACGGAACTTTCTCTAAAATCGCATGAGCTTCTCTCAACATACCGTTCTTCACAAAACTCAGCATGATCGAATTCCATGACTTTTCGTGTTTCTGAGGCATCTCATAGAAAAGCCTCAAGGCATCTTTCGTCCTCCCAATGCTTAAAAAACCATCTATCATTACACTCCATGAGGTCAGATGCTTCTCAGGCATCTTATGAAACAAACCTTCTGCGATTTCAACAAAATTATGTTGCACATAACCACTAATCATTGTATTCCAACCTCCAAAATCCTTCATTGGCATATCATCAAAAAATTTCCTCGCTTCGACAATCTTTCCAGCACCCACAAAGGCCTTCACCATAATAGTCCACGACGCAACATCCCGCACAACCATTCCTCTGAACAAATCTTCTGCCTTATCAAACTCCTTAACCTTAACCAATCCTCCCAAAATCAAATTCCAAGAAACAACATCTTTCACTGGCATTGCATGAAACACCCTCAATGCCTCACTAATCAAATCATTATCAACATAGCCTAGAATCATCGAATTCCAAGTTACAATATCCCTACACTTCATGCTCTCGAACACACCTTCAGCCTCTTCAACATTCCCACACTTCATTGATCCAGATATCATCGTATTATAGGAGAACATATCACGAACTGACATCTGTTTATACAAACCCACAGCCTTTTCGTAGAAACCATTTTGAAAATACCCTCTGATCATAGCGTTATACGTGACAATGTTTCTTTGAGGCATTTCGTCGAACAGGTGTTGGGCATCCTCAACAAAACCACTTCTCATGAAACTCGAGATCCTTGAGTTGAAGGGTTTCAAGTCGAGCAGCGTGGCTGTAGCTCGATGATTTAAATACGGTTTTATATAGAGAGATTGGGTGAGCGCGAATGCTTGTTTGAGGTGAGACGACATACTCCATTACTAGAATGAAGCACGCAGTAAAAGGTTTTCTGGGAAAATATATTACTGCTTGAATTTGTATACTTCAAAAATAAATAATACTACCAGAATTTGGACATAAGTTGGGCCCAACCAGCCTCAAAAGGGGTGTGGATGATTCTGGCCGCAGTTGACCAATCCATCTCTTAGTATTTTTTTCTTAATTTTTCATTATTAATTTAATTATAAATTAATACTCCCTCTGTCACGAAATAAGTGTATCATTTGTTTTGAACACGACTATTAACGTGAAGAGTAAAAATTGATTAAAATGGTATGGTCCACAACTTTTGAAGGGATAATTGTTTACTTATTTAGAAACAAGTCACTTATTATGGAACACCCCGATATAAAAAATGAGTCACTTATTTCGAGACGGAGGGAGTGTATGTTAATTAAATTGTTTTAAAATATAATTGAATTGGTAATAGTATTTTCCCATTCTACAAGTGTTGTCTTTCTACTCCATCATCTTTTATTCTGCCCAAATTAAGTAAAAAGTCATGATTTTTTATCAAATTCTAGTTTATTATTTGATCTTTTAAATCTGCATTGAAATCCTCGACCTTTTTTTTCTGATTTCTATCCCACGATAAAATTTTCTCAGAATTGAAGTTGAAGTGGACTTCGGAAATGCCTACATGGCAAATTGGCCCAACTAACCAAACGATGTAGTTTCGTCTAAATCAAAACATTTCATGTGTATATATATATACAGTTATAACTCATAAGATTTAGGGCACTACTCGTTTCCCTTCTTCTTTTTCCCTTCTTCTTTTTCCCTCTTTCTCTTTCCGTATGCATCATAAATAGTGGGAAAATCAGTGATTATTTTGTGGATAATACGCATTCAGTTTGTGGTTTGTAAGTAAACGACGTCGTTTTATTCGCGTAAAGACCACACTTGATACTTGATACGAGACAAAGTAATTTATGATACATCAGAGCCACATATGTAAACAAAAAAATAACTCAGCTTTAACTTCATCGGAATACTTCGTCGGGACAAAAATCAGGAAAAAAAAAAAAGTTTGAAAATTTATATGCAGGTTTAAAAGGTCAAATAATTAACCAGAATTTAACAAAAGATCGAGATTTTTTATGCAATTTGACCTTTTTTTCTTTTAACAAGTATAAACTTCATTGTTTTTTTTTTTAATATTTCTTTTATATATGGAATTTTATCGACCTAGGCTCTCCCATAGATATATTGCTAAAACAACTCTTCGAGTCTTCGACTATACTAATTTTGATTTGAATGATTGATATAACAATCCATGACTTTAAAATAGTGCGGTTCAAACATTTTTGTTTTATTTTTAACTAGCATAACCAACGTGCACTCGCACGTAAAAATAATGACTATACTAAATAAATATTGATGAGTTGATTCATATTTTTATTGTTTTTATATTAATATATATACTCCCTCAGTCTCATTCACAATATAGTATTCTTTTCGGCATGAGTATCAATAAGAAGAGTATTAAGGAGAAATGTGGTGTTTAGTGTAGTAAATAAAATTATATAAAGTGTTTATAAAGTGAATAAGATGATATAAAATGTTTTTGATGTGTTACAAAGTGGTTTTAAAGTGAATAAAGAATTTCTAATTATTGCCCAAGAAAGAAATGTTACATTATGAATGAGACAATCTCAAAAAGGAAAATATTACATTATGAACAAGACAGAGTGAGTATAATTTTTATTATATTTTTCGATTGAATAGTTGCAATTTTTGAAATTTTATGCAGATCATTAATTAAAAAAAATAAAGAAATAATAGAAATATTAATTGTGAATAACGCTTCGATTTTTCTTGTATTATTGATCTTTCAAAAATTATTATATTACTTTAAATAATAGAGTACCATATATGACAAAATTTTAGCAACCAATATTTACATTTTGATTCAATTATTCTTTTGGTGTAATTATAACAATGCTCATAAATTATCATTATTTATTAATATTAACTTTTGTAGGCATGGCATTAAATATCATAAATATTTGTATTAGCTTGTAGCAAATATAAAATATTGATAATATATTCTTTTAATGATTGAACAATAAAAAGTACTTGAAAACGAGTTGGATTTAAGCAATGCACCACACATATGCTCTTACTTTATATTGAAAAAGTAAAATAGTACAAAAGCTGAAAATTAAAGAATAGTGGTGCATGAAATGGAAGAGGTAAAAATAAATGTTAATAAGATCCTATATTTATATTGTTTCTATAATATCACTATAAATTAAAGAATAATTTGTTAGTATATAATAATAGTAACTATTTATTTCATAAAATAAAATAGAAAAACCAAAGGATGACTATATGATTTGCACTACTCAAATTTATTGCATTGAGACATTTACTTGAGAGTTAATTAATACATATTTAAATCAGATAATGGTGTCTAAAATCATAACAACTATTTAAAATTGCTCAAAAATAAATCTGCAAAGCAAAAATATAAAGTACATTCGTGTTAAAAGTATGAAAAATGGAGTAGCGGAAGACAAAGATGATATGCCAAGATTTCGAATGAACTGAAGGAAGAAACTGGAGAAAAAGAGTAAATATCATATGTACAATTTGTAGATTACGTACAATAAATTGATGAATCTTAATTTTTTTTCCTTATCTATTATTCTGTATTAAAATTTAATCCCAACCACAACAACGCTTATAGTAACATAGCAAATTGAACTGAATATAAGGTCTACTTGAACGCCCGAATTTAAAAAAAAAATTATACTATCCATAAAATTTGAAAAAGTTTCTATAAAGTAATACAATCACTTCAAAAAAAGACCAAAATACCGGCGAAAACACTGACAGAAAATTTTTCGTTGGTGCAAAAGGTGGGTCGGCTAAAAAAAATATTCCGACGAAACACCGACAGATCATCGACGGAAAGTTGGCAGGATTTTTCGCTCCAAATTTTACCGACGGAATTTCTCGTCGATAATTCCAAACATAAAAATAAATAGAAAAAAAATACCGGCGAAAATGTTTTCGGTGATCACCGTCTGCACAATTGCGTCGGTATTTTTTTTTAGAATTACCGACGGAATACATGTGTCGGTATCACCGACAGAAATTTCATCCGTGTTTCTCCAGTTTAGTATCCTAAATCGATAATTTACAAGCAAAATGACTTGTATATATTACACATCGTTGCTTAACTCTTCAAGAGATAAATGAACAAGCTTGACCGAGCCATGGCGTTCCTGTTCGGCGCGGCGATCGAGCGTTATTAACTGCACAATGTGGCTCAGTGGTCAACCAAAACTCAGTAAAATTTAAAATTAAAAAAAATTAAAATCTTCGTCGGGCGAATTTTCCGTCAAAAATATCGACGGTAGTTCCGTCGGTGATCACCAACGTAACATGTTTCCGTCAGCGATGCGCGTTTTGCCGACGAAATCATTCTTCGTCGGTGATTCCGCTGGTGATTCATTTACCGATGGAATTCATGGGATTACTGACGGATTTATCTGTCGGTGATTCTGCAATTTTTTTTTTGTAGTGATACGGGTATTAAGGAAAAGATTGTTGAGTAAATTGTGAGTAGATAAAAAGTGATTGAATTTGTTGTGAGTGCAGAAAGGGTCCCACATTGAGGGTAGTGATATATTAATAATTGAGATAGTGGTGGCCATACGTGGTATTTTAGGTAAATAAGTTGATATTTTAAGGGTAAGAGATAATAATTATTTCAACGGATCATGTGATAAATCTTAAACTCCTCGTCCCATTTAGAATAAACATTATAAATTATGTAATAAGGAAAGTTTCAAGTAAGCAAAAGAGAATACGTGAGACAAGATAAAATCTATAAATTAGGTAAAAAATAAATTATTACAAGGTAAGTTTGTTTCTTAATGAATTAATATTTCTTAAAACTTAAAATACATTATATTAAATATTTCTTGTAAATACAATATAGTAAGGATATTTTAGGCAAATCAAATTTTGTAAAATAAGACTCTTTTTATATTAGTATAGATTAATTTCTACTAATTTTACATAAAAGTTCAGTGATTAATTAATGAGTATTTAAATATAATGAAAAAGTTACTAGAATTGAAAGAATAAAAGAATATCATGTGATATAGTCATAATAAACATTAAAATATAAATTTTAGTTTACCTTCTTTATAATTATAAATTTTGGCCAACATTAGCATGAGGAGACCTAAATACCATATAATGGCTATGACCCAACTCTGCAACTAAGATCTAACTACCCTACTCAGATCTACTTCTGTTTTTTTTTTTTTTTCTTTTATTTCTCAATCAGCACAACTCCTCCACCTCTCTCTTATCTACATCTCCGAAGAACAATTCATTGTCGGTTGATTCTACTTCATCTCGCGTTCTCCGAAAACTAAACATAGCACCACTTCTTCTCTGTCTGGCCTCTGTCATCCATCGACCATGACAACATCGTCGTCGCATGCCAATTCCGTCGTTTCCCTTTCCCCCTGCCGCCACTTCGCAGATTGGAATGTTAATGGATTCTATCAGCACCTCCACCTCCGCCGCACTCCTCCGCCACCTCCATCGTTTTCGCCGTCGCATCTCCCCCACAATCGTCAAACGTTTTGATGGTCGCGGTAACGAGTTAACTGGTGTAAGGAGGGGGAGGGGGGAATACACCAGTAGCGATTTTTCTTTAAAAAAATTTTTGTGAACAAACTTCTCAATTCGTGATGCTCGACAAATGTGAAACTCAGTCGGAGCTGTCACTCAGTTCGGCACACAGTTGACTTCTTTGATTAAGGGTCACTTGTGTTTTCCTGAGGTTTGGAAAAAGTAAGCAGTGCGAAATTTGGTGGAAATTTGATCTCCTAACTTTACTGAAAAATCTTTTTATGCTAAGGTCAAGTTCGCAACACTTAGTGTAGTTTTTTGAAAACTTGTTTTTGTTAGTAAAATAAACAATAACATAAAAACTTGAAAGTAAAAGGACACAAGTATTTTTACGTGGTTTAGAGATGAACTCTTATGTCCACGACTAGTTTTTCAGGCTAGTAATCTACTAGATAAGTTTACGCATACTTATCAAACGTTGGCTTTGGTTTGCGTGCACCAAACAGCCTATTCATCCGATTACGAGTTCGAACAACACCTAAGGGCTTCGATTACAGGTTCGAAAGGGGACTTGGAATTGGGGTTTGAGAGTTTTTCCAACTAATGAAACCTACGATACTTTTTAGTGGAGGTTTGCTTCTAAGAATTAGAGACTCAAACTATAACAATGAATCAACTTAAAAATACAAGGAAAAATGATTTTAGACTCGATCAAGAAAGAACTATGAGAGGCTAGAATAAAGAACAGAAAGAGGTGTCAACACTCAACTACCACTAGTTCTTCGATTGAAAACTTCCTTGTATTTTGTGAGAGAAATGCTTTGATTGCTTGTGTGCTTGTGTGCTCGAATGGTTTCAGTGGTCTTCTCACAATGGTGAAGACCTCTATTTATAGATAGGGAGATCAAAGAGTTGTTGGAAAGAGTCGTTTGATCTCTGCTATAAATCATGACACTTCACCTACTCTTCTGCAAACTTTACCGAAATGGTAACTATAAGCCTTGCTTTTTGCATGTCTCTGCAGTCGGTCCATAAAAGAAAATTTACACGTTGTCTTGTACTTCTGAGCAGATTTAAATTTGAATTTCTCTTCTTCATTCGTCTTCTTTCTTTGACTTCTGGACGTCTGACTTGGAAAGAACTGATCAACATGCATGAACTGCATGGTTCAGTCCCAGAGTCAACTGAGTGATGGTTTGACTGATCGAACTTGAACTTGAACTGTTTTCAAGTATTGAGCTGACTTCTTCAGTTTAAACCTGTAAAGATAAAATCTCTACACTCAAACAGTGAGTTCTAGCTCTAATCAAACTGATGGTTCATCTACTCAGTTGAGTTTTGAAATAAATCAAAACTTTTAGTAATTTTCCCAATACTTTTCCTTCCATTTTGTAACAAACTCAGTAAATTGACGCCCAATTTACAATGAATTTATTTGTTTTTGTTGATTATAATTGTTCATACATATGTTTTGTTTCTTCCTCATTTCTTTGAATTTCTTGCATCCTGTTTCACACGATTTCTATACAAATTGACATTGTTGATTTTCGATCAATTAATGTAAGAAGTTTAATCTCGTTTTGATTTTGAAGGCCTAGAAAGAATTACAGTTGGATTTTGCGTCTGTGTATTGTTATCGATATGATACGAACAGGACAAATGGGTTTTGTTCTTCTCATTTGTCCCGTTTATACCAACATTTTGGAACAATTGAAACTAATTTGACCGTTCGTCCTAATTGTACCACATCCATAATTTGGTACAATTGGAACTAATTAGATCACTCGTCTTAATTATACCAAATTTGGAACAGTTGGCACTAATAAGACTAAATTTATACGAGATATACCAGAACAGTTGGCACTACTAAGACTAAATTTGCACCAAATGTACCAAATACCTGATACCTGCCCCGAACCGACCCACACCTGCCCACGTCTGACCCGACCCACTCCGCATTTCGTGAAGGGTATTTTAACCATAACCGGTGCTACCTAGCCTACCTTATCTCCACACATAACACTTTCCATTCTCATTGGATAATATCTAACCACGTCAGCATTCCCTCCACTCCTTTTCGCCATCAACAATCCTGAGAGAGTAGAGAGAGAGAGAGAGAGAGAGAGAGAGACTCCCATCTTCATCATCACTTGTCGATCCTCTCAACACCAGCCAACAATGGCAGCCACTGCAGTAGCCTCATCTTTCTCCACATCCATGCACAGCTTGAAATGCATAACCTCCAAAACTTGGCCCACCGACCATCTCTTGACAAAAATCCCATGCTCAAAAACCTTGGTTTATCACTCTCTGGGGATCGAATCGATTCCCACCAGTGGCTTGTGCAGCAAGTGGAGGTCTCCGCGTATAGCAGCCGCGGTAGCGCAGGAAGAAGCGGCCTCGACTGCCCCGTCGGAGGAAGAGGTAAAAGCGGCGGCTAGCGATGAAGTTGCAGCAGTGGAGAATTCTGGGCCAAATACTAAGCTTTATTTTGGGAATTTGCCGTATCTCTGTGATAGTGCGCAGCTTGCTGGAATTATTCAAGATTATGCAAGTCCTGAACTGGTTGAGGTATATATCATTGAATTGTTGATTTCATTTCTAACCAATGCACTCAAAAAGGCCAAGGCTTTTGTATTATGGTGTTTCCGTTTGGATCTAACGGTGTATTTTATTTATTCAAATCTATTGTAGGATGAATAAGCAATTACTGCATAAAATAAAATGCTGGAACATTGAATGTGTACTCCTCTATCCGGCAATAATCTCATGTTTGAATTATGCATATGTATCTATTTTGCTGCTTGTGTTGTGCACTTGATCTTGTACTTTGTATTGAGCATGATTCATAATCTTAAACGAAAGTGATGAAATTTTACTCATGGGAAAGTTTCAATTGCTAGATTTTGTTGTTGAAGCTTAGGAGAATCTTCTTGTGCCCTTGATCATACTTTGTACGAACATGATCTGCTACTAGTGCACTACTTGATCATACTTTGTATGAACATGATTCATAGTCTTTATGAAAGTGATGAAAAATTAGTCGTTAGAATTTTTTATTGCTACATTTTGTTCAATCAAATACAATCTGTCTCTTAGAACATCGTTGCTCTGCTGTAGTCACGTTGCAACAGCACTAACAAGTATCAATTGATGATCGTAGACTTATGGTCGAGAGATGGACTACTTTTGGACAGTGTATCCAAGAATTACTCTTGCATTAGCTAATGAATTCAGTCGAGCTATCTACACTGCACTTCTAAAAAATTTCTGTAAAATCGGGGTACTTACTAGGTGTGCTAACTGCTAATATATCTTCTTTTCTGCCTCAAGTATGCTTGTATTTATTGAGAAGAAAGTTTAAAGTGTCGAAAATCTCTAGGTTCTTTACGACAGGAACACGGGAAGAAGCAGAGGATTTGCATTTGTAACCATGAGCAGTGTCGAAGACTGCAACCTAGTCATTGAAAATCTTGATGGAAGTGTACGAATCTATCTACATAATCTGAGAAATCAGCCATCTCCTAACAAAGCCCATGCCTTAAATTCTCTTTTCTTCTTGGCAGGAATATGGTGGTAGAACTTTGAGAGTTAACTTCTCCGACAAGCCTAAACCGAAGGAGCCTCTTTATCCCGAAACAGAACACAAACTTTTTGTCGGAAACCTAGCGTGGACTGTTACATCCGAGAGTCTAACGCAAGCGTTTCAAGCATACGGGGATCTGGTGGGTGCTAGAGTTCTGTACGATGGTGAGACGGGGAAGTCTCGTGGCTATGGCTTCGTGTGCTATGCAACGAGAGCTGAACTTGAAGCTGCACTTGAAGCAATGAACGGAGTGGTACTTTACTTATCCGTTTTTCATGCTGTTTGTGTTTTTCCTACACTCGTCTTGAGCTCATCTTCATCCTTTAACTCATTTTGTGTTGACTTGACTCGAGTTTTATGCAATGTGGTCTAAATGATCAAACAAGCACAAAGTTGCTGATGGCGTTTGCGTCTGTTTCTTCGTCGTGCAGGAACTAGAAGGGCGTGCAATGCGTGTTAGCCTAGCGCAAGGGAAGAGTTCATAGGAATAATAACATTGTATATTTATTTGTGAAGGCTTAGATTTAAGCTTCCTCTCTCAAACAGAAAAGATGCATGGATTTTACCTCTGCTATAATGCATACAAATCAGAAGATAGAGATCATTTTTGTGGTTGTTTTATCTAGGGATGATGTACTCGTTTAGCCTCACAATACGACTTTGTGACACTTTTAGTCTGAATATCAAACAATACAAACATTAAAACCTCATGCATTGACTTTGTGACAAATTTAGTCCATTAGTGATTTTTGGCTTCAGAAAGTCCAATTGGCAAACTTTTGAGATTGACTCTCTTTATTCCATATTTCTTTTTTGTTTTGAATTTATTGGTTAAAATAAGCGAACTTTATCCTTTTTGTGATTTTTTAAAATTCTTTACAAATTGTATCTGAATACCACTAACTTAAGGTTTCTTTGCAATTTTTTTTCATGAGTACGTACAATGACGTGATTATAGAGTTTGACGTGTACATTCAATTAATTAAGAAACAATGCTCAAATTACATTGTCGGATTTTGTTCGCGTATTTGAAAATAGTTTTAAAAGGTTATGAAAAAAAAATTAAACATAAGGGATAAAGTACCCAACTAACCCTTTTGTTTCTTGGCGATCTATGATTTATTATTCTATTTTAAAACAGTTATATATGCACATCATGTGACTTAAAGAAATCTGAGATTGAAACATTAAAGAGTTCTGGGGAGAGATGGGGGGAACCGTGGTGGAACCAGAACGAAATTTGAAAATGATCTTTTTCACCTATGGTAAAAAGAATTGGAAAATAGAATTAAGGGTTGTTACAAATCGAGATGCTGGTTTAACAAAAGTTTATGGTGCATATACACTCTTATATTTTATATTGAAGTGTATATACATTTTTCAGGAAAAGTTAGGGACTGTCATGCCCCAACGTATCATTAAGTGGTGCAGATCGGCCCCTAAAGTTACAAGTTGTCATGCCTCCTAACATACTTTCCAATTTCTACAACCCTAAGACCTCTTGCCCCAATTATCAATTGTCCACGAAATCGATCTAGGTGCTTCGAGCATTCTGATTTTCAAAAATCTAGCTATTAATTGAATATTCAGTGGTTAGGGTTACTTAAATTCAATTAGATAATTGAATTTGAGGATTTCGGTGTTGTTGGTGTGCGAAAGAAATGAGCTCAAATTTCTCCAGTGGATCATGGGCAAGCACTACGAAGCGACACTAAAAATAAAAATTGCACTATGAAGGTGTTCCAAGATTTTTATTTTTGTGAAATTAATGGAATGAAAGTCGTCAAGACACTTAGATTGACTTCGTAGATAGTTAAGAATCGAGGTAGGAGGTTTTATGATTGTAGAAATTAAAAAGTATATTAGGGGCATGATAACCACAAATCGTGGGGACCGATCTGCACCACTTAATGAAACTTTAGGGACATAACAACCTCTAATCTTTTCTTAGGGGTATATATGCACTTCGGTATAAACTTTAAGGGTGTATATGCACCATAACCCTTTAAAACCCAATATGGTCTATTTATAACAGATTCCAGTCTATCTACTACAATTATCTACACTTCATTCATAGTATTCGGGAAACAATTTATATAATTTACTCCTTCGTCCACCATATATAGACATAGTATTTCATTTTGGAACGTCAACTAAAAATAGTCACTTTCCACTTTTGACCATTATACTCTCTCTCACAAAACATCTGTAGCCCTTAGAACATCCACAATAATTGAGATATTTTGGTGTTTCAATCTTTTATGGGGTTCAACAGTTACCTGCAATGGTGATGTCTCTAAGCTGTCTCAATAGAATTAGTTTTTGAAATTTGATTTTTTTCATTAATTTATTTGAAATTGAAAATTTTCAATAATTTAAACCAAATAATAAAAGGGAGAAGTGCAAATATAACTACTACTGAAAAGAAAAGTGCAAATATAGCCACTTTTTTAAAAAACGATCAAATATGGCCATGCATACACGACTAGCATACACGACCTAAACTGGTCGTTTATTCTGACCATGCATACACGACTAGCATACATGACCATAACAATATACACAACAATGAACACACGACTAGCACACACGACTAGCATACACAACTTAATCAACATACACGACTAGCATACACGACCAGTATACATGGTCGTGTATGTTGATCGTGTATGCAGGTCGTGTATGCATGACCATATTTGATCGTTTTTAGAAAAGTGGCTATAGTTGCACTTTACTTTTCAGAAGTGGCTATATTTGACCAATTCTCTAATAAAAATTACATTAATGAAATAATGATAAACCCTAGATAAAAAATTAGAAATTTGGCTCGTCCTCTATGATATTCCAAGTCTCCAAGAGTTTGAAATACCAGAAGATGGCTCGTACTCGGATACAACCATCGCGAGGATGTGGTCGGCGCTAGCGTTCCGGTCTATACCGTGGACAAGCGAACCATAGTAGTCGTCGTCCGTTGACAGTGGTGGCTCTTTATTTTGACCCAAGCTCGAAAGGGCCTAGGTTTTAGTCTCGGAGTATGCAGAATGAGGAAGCATTGTGAGAAGTTGAAGAAAACTTTAGTAGAGTAGAGAAAGATTGAAGAAAAATTTTAGTAGAATTGAGAGAATTAAAGAAAACAATTGAATTAGAAATTTTATAAATTTTATTTTTATTTTTTTAAGTAATACCAATTAAAAATTCAAATTTAATTCACCCCTATTTTTATAGATAAATTTCAAAGCTCTCTTTTTTTTTTCTCAAAATCGATTAGGGATAAAAATAATTTACCTCTCAAAGAGATTGTCTTATGTTGATTTTTTATGGAAATTGAGATAGTTCTTTTCGATAGCAAATATCTCTTTGTGTCACATTGATTTAACAAAAAAAAAATTGAAGATTGTCTATAAGAATGAAGGTGAACCTAAATATACTTAACTTTACTTCTTCAACAAGAAATTATGAAAAGAAAAAATAAAAGTTGCGCCAGTACTAAATCGGCTCCTCTACACGCATAATTTTGGGTCGGAACTGACCCGTTAACAAATCTTTAATAATTTTTCTGCCAATTTTTCTACACATTCGACGTAATTTAATGAAGACGGTTAATCAAATAATATGAGACGATGTGTTTATGATTATTCAAACATGTTTGAAAGTTATAAACACATACTTCTTTTAAATCCGATTAAAAATTAGTCATTTGTATTCCTTTCTAAAAAATCCTTATAACAATATCTGTTGGTTGGAAATTGGCCTGTCTACGGCTACGGTTTCGGGTTGGAATCGGCCCGTTGACCACAGATTACAAGTAGATATTTAAAATCGATTATTTTTATTTTAAAAATTAAAAAAATTGATAATTTAGATAAATCGGAGTGATGGATTAATAGAGGTGCCACCTAGGATTTTATGAAATTCTTTTTGAATTCATATAGACACAAACATTTATTTATTTCACATGTCTTATTTTTTAGATCACAATATCTATTAAAGGAAAACATAATACATAAATAATTTAGGGTTAATTGTCTCTAAATTCCAAAGGTTTTTTCAAATTCTGGAATTGCACCCGTTTTTAATATTTTGGTTTTAAAAACCCAAACATTTTAATTTTTCGCAGATTTGCCTCTCCGATCGTTTTTCCCCAATTTAAATCCTACGTGGCACTCGTCGGAGCCACGCTGGACACGCCGGACGACTGGCAGAAATAAAACAACGCCGTTTCCCAGACTTTGGTTCATTTTTAATTGTCTCTAAATCCCAAAGGTTTATTCAAATTCTGGAATTGCACCCATTTTTAATATTTTGGTTTTAAAAGCCCAAACGTTTTAATTTTTTAATGAGGCGATTGATGGCAGTGGCGGTGGCGGTGGCGGGTTCCATTTTGAATGAGGGGATTGATGTTGGGGAGATGGGTTTTGAAGTGGTAGCCGAAGTGGAAGCCGTCGGAGGAGATGATGAGGACGACGTGGTGGGCGGCGGAGGGGGATGCAGAGAAGAAGAGGAAGGAGAATGCGGCGGTGGCGGAGAGAGCGACAGCGGTGGTGATAACGAGGGAGATGAATACGAGGGTGCTGGCGGCGGTTTTCTTGGGGTAGTGGTAGTGGGGGGGGGGGGGCGGCGGAGAGAGCGATGACGGTGGTGATGACGAGGGAGATGAATACGGGGGTGCTAGCAGCGATTTTCTTGGGGTAGTGGTGGTGGGGGCGGTGGCGGAGAGAGCGACGACGGTGGTGATGACGAGGGAGATGAATACGAGGGTGTTGGCGGTGGTTTTCTTGCGAAAAATTAAAGCGTTTGGGTTTTTTAAATCAAAATATCAAAAATGGGTGCAATTCCAGAATTTGAATAAACCTTTGGGATTTAGAGACAATTAAAAATGGACCAAAGTCTGAAACGACATCGTTTTATTTCTCCCCAGCCATTCGGCGTGTCCAACGTGGCTCCGGCGAGTGCCACGTAGGATTTAAATTGGGCAAAAATGACCGGAGAGGCAAATCTGCGAAAAATTAAAACGTTTGGGTTTTTAAAACCAAAATATTAAAAACGGGTGCAATTCCAAAATTTGAAAAAACCTTTGGAATTTAGAAACAATTAACCCAATAATTTAATCCCTTTTAGCCTAATAATCTCCATGAAGGCATCAATCAAGCATAAAACAAACATCTTAATTAATCTTATACTCCCTCCGTCCAATTTAAGATGACCCGTTGTTACTCATTTTTTCGTCCAATTTAAGATGACCCGTTGTTGAATTTTTACCCTTATACCCTCAATACTAATGGGTTATTACACTATTTTGCCATTTGGGCCCACACACATATCACTAACCCAAACTTATTAACTAAGCCTAATCCCTAATTAGTCCAAACCCAAATCCACCCAGCCTAACCCTAATCTTGTATCTATCTGCCGTTTCTCTCTCTCTCTCTCACTCATTTCCCCAACCCTAATCTATCTTCTCTCATCTCTCTCTCTCGCCGACTGCACCCTATCTCCTCCTTTCTCTCTTCGCCGACTGCACAGATCTTCCATTTCCTCATCATCTTTTTCACTATAATGCTGCCGTTCTCCATCTCTCAGAGCCTGGTGGCGAAATCTCCGTCGCCGCCGCTCTGTGAGGAGTCTGAGACACAACCGCCGCCGCTCTTGGTTGATACCATCGTGCCGGAAACACAATTCGATGATGCAGACGCCACTCCCCGCCGCTCTTGGTTCGAATGTGCTGCCACTAGGAAAAGGGGGCGCAAATCTGAGATTAGGGTTTCCAACTCAGAGGGCTTGGTGGCTAAATCTCCGAGTCCGACGCCGGCGAAGGAGGAATACACGTGGAACAAGGGGGTTAGGACTGATCCGGCAGCTGAGTTGGCATTCGAGGATGATCTTGATGCCAGTCTAAGCTATGAGGAATGGAAGAAGAAATACCTCGCTAAAGGATTGCTCAGAGAGTATAAAGACTGGAAAAATTAGGTGATTTCTTTCTTAAACTTATTCTGTGGGTGATGGCTGGTGATGCCTATTTTCTGCAATTATCTGATTATGATTATGTTGTGGGTGATGGCTGGTGATGCCTATTATGATTATGAGGTTTCTTGATTATGAACAGATTGTGATATTTGATTGAGAGGGGGTTATTTGTTCATATAGGATAAGGCAGATGCTACTACTTGATCTTTTTTGCCCTGCAAATGATGGTTATGATCTTGCTGATGCATTTATGTGATGATATGCATGTATATGTTGAAACTGATATTGGCAGATACTACTACTTGATCTTTATATGATGCAAATGATGCTAATGATCTTGCTGATGCAATTATGTGATGATATGCATGTATATGTTGAAACTGATATTGGCAGATACTAATACTTGATCTTTATATGATGCAAATGATGCTTATGATCTTGCTGATGCAATTACAGTGTTCATATGCATATATATGTTCATATAGGATAAGGCAGATACTAGTACTTGATCATTTGATGCCACCACTAGGAAATTGATTCATTTCCTAGTTGTTGGAGGCTCAAATGCAACTAAACTGATAAGGCAATTCATGTTTGTCCCTTAATTGCAGATGCAGTGATTACTTTACATTCCAAACAAATCAAAAAATAAAAAATTACACTTGTTTGCCCCTGTAAAGCTTAAGAGTTCTATCATGTCCTCTGCATCTAATTTTCCAGCCTTCAGTCTTCAATATTAACTTCATTCAATGACTGTGTAATGTCATCTACACTGTACCATCTGTCTTCTGCATTTCCTTGATCATTTAAGTAGTCCAATGCATCTCTCACCACTTGTTCATCCACTTCAAAACAATCTGGTAACACTCCTGTAGCAATTAGGTGATCCTTTCCCATATGAGGAATGTTGTAGTCATTCCCTCCTTTACACTTTATGATCTCCCCACAGCAGGCTTGTAGTGTTAGGAATATTTTGTTGATCTTCTCTGCTGGGTAGTTCTCAAATGCTTCCCTTATATTTACAACCAATTCATCTACATTTGCTGCTGCCACCTGATCTTTAAGGCTTTGAATGCTTCTAAAAAAGCTTAAATCATTAACATTTGTGTCTGGGCTACTGGCTAGTTGGTTAATGAGTTCAAAATGGAAACCATCACTATGTGCTATTGCTTGAAATTCAGGGTCACTGTCTTCAATATGTGGTTTGGCATTGTCTTGTTGGATGTAGATATGCTTTCCTAGACATTCTGGCCACTTTACTTTAATTGTTGGTACCAACTGCATGATGTAAACTTATACTGATATTGAACAGATACTATACTTGGTTATTTATGATGCAAATGATGTTTATGATCTTGCTGATGCATACTGTGTTGACTTGATTGCATATATACTTCTTCTGCAAACTGATTGAACAGATACTATACTTGGTTCTGATGCAAATGATGCTACTGTGTTTGCTGATGCATAGTGTGTTGCCTTGATTGCATATATGTGAAGAAACTGATTGAACAGATACTATACTTGGTTATTTATGTGTGTACCTCATTCAGTAGTTGTGCTCTTGTTAGTTCACTGGTAACATTGTTGACTACCTTTGTTTCCATTGTGCCTTTGCTTCTGTTTTTGAACTCCTCACTGCTGGCTCCTCTGTGATGAAGGGAAATATCCCTATCTTGCCATCAAATATGACTGTTCCATCTTCATCTATTATTGGCTTGCAATGGCAGCTATGAACATTATCTTTTTGATGAATCTCATGTTCTGAATCTATCTTTCTGGTGGCTTTTCATTCTTGGACAGGTAGTACCTATCTTTTGCCTTGGTAAGGTAGAACCACTTTTCATCTACATGCAATGTGTTTTGCATTCTTTGAAACTTTATCTTGCCATCTGTGATGATGCCTCCAAGCTGACTTAAGCACCAATTCAGTCTGCACAGTTTGTGCTTAGGGGTGAGATAGGGTTTGATGGCATTTGTATGTGCTCTGATGAAATCTGATTTGTTCCAGATATGAGCTTGGCTTTTACTGACTTCCATATGTGCTGCAATTGACCTCAATGATGTCTTCTTCAAAACTGAGAGGTCCTTTTATTTTGCTTCTTCAAAAGGCTTTGTTTTTTTCCTAACTGACCCTATCTTCTTGCTTTGCAGATGTACAGGAAGTCCCTGCTGTTTCTGAGCTTCTCCCCTGCTCCAAATCCTCCAAATTGTCTTCAAACTCACATCAAACTTGTCTGCAGCCCCCTGCTTTGCTCCATACCTGAGTTTTCCATCTACTGTGTGCTGGAGGAGATATTGAGCAATAGTATTGAGCTGATCTGAAGTCAGCTCGTTTTTCCTTGGTTGAACCATTTTCTGATTTTCAACAGCTTATGTAGTTTGTGGTAGTTGTAGAAATGAAGGCTGCAATAAATTCTGATGCAATCTGTGTATTTATAGGTTTATTTTGTTGTTAGGTTTGATTCAAATTTCCCACCATTGTTTTTGATCAAATCACAGCAGCTTTACTTATTGTTTATTCAATAAAAGTTCAAATTTTGCCTCCAAAGTTCATCTTTCCTCCATTTACATTTCTTAAGCTTATGTTTGTTTATGTTTGTGTTTTCATACAGCACCAACTCTTATTGTTTAATGCCAGGAAAAAAAAACAAGGTAAATAAAAATTAATTTAACATTTAACGAAAAAAAAGCAGCAACAGTTCATGCAACCCAAAAAAAAAAAGCAGTCATGCAACGAAAAAAAAAAAAAGAAGAAGAAGCAGTAATGCCTTAGAAAAAAAAACAAGAAGAAAAGGAAAGACAAAAGTGTATTAGGGAACTTAATTAGATTACTTAACAATACCCCTCATGTCTTTTTTCCTCCACCTACTACCACTTTATCACTTTTCTTAATCTCCGTGTCAGCACCCAAATGGGTCATCTTAAATTGGACGGAGGGAGTATATTTTATCGCATGAATATAAAAAATATAACTATATATAGAATATATTAAAATAAGATAGATATTTATTTTAAAGATTTTATCTTGTTATGTTTTTGTTTCCATGTCATATATAATATAGAATATAAATATGATAAATATTGATTTTATATTCGAAAAAATTAAGAATTTAGATAAATATGAATGGAGGAATATGAGGGGTGCCACATAGGATTTTTTTTCTCAATTGTAAGTATAAGATTTGATAGTTATTTAAACAAAGAAAATCCTATATGGCACTCCTCAAATCTCTCCATTCTCATTTATCTAAATTCTCAAATTTTCTGAATTTAAAATTAATATTTATCACATTCATATTCTATATATATTATATATGAAATGAAAACAGAATCTTAACAAAATCAAATCTTCAAATCAATATCTATCATTTTTTTAAGTTAAAGGCAATTTATATCATAGTTATATTCTATATCTCATTTTAAATAATTCTATATGACTAATTATTAGAATAGTAACCCACAACATTCATATTTTATATTATTGATTTCTTAATTGTACGTATAAGATTTGATATTTTATTTAAACTTATTGGGATTCTGAATCTATCAAAAACAAAGAAAATAACGTATTTATCTAAATTCTTTGATCCACATACTGTTAAAGTTCAAAAAAGATAGACAAGTCACTAAATTTGAAAGACTCAAACATGAACGTAACATACAAAAACATGCAACGAAAAAGTTCAATATGCAAAAGAGAATTTATATAAATACAATAATCAAATCTTTTATCCCACATCGCACATTTGCTATCAAAAACATCAATATCAATTCTCATTCAAAATCGATGTGGCACAAACTTTTTGATTGCCAAGTATGCTTTTGTCTCATCTCGATTTTGAGAAAAAAGGGAGCTTTGAAAATAATCGGTAGAAATAGAGGTTCAACTTTTATTTTTAAAAAGATTACGCCAAATATTTTCACGGTCAAAAAATTCTATCACTATTGTCTAATAAATTTGATAATCTTATTAAATAATAATTTCTCGTCGATTTTTTTTATATGAGATGAAGATATGTAGAAAAATATTTACTTATTAATCGATTTGAAAGATTTACGACTATATATTCATAATTTTTCGGGTGGATAAGCTCTAGGTTCATTATCATCGTCGTCTGTTGCGATCAACAACTCATAACGATTGAATTACAAAAGAAAGTAATGGTTTTGAAAACTTACACCTAAAAAGAAAAACTCATAAGAAATTTGTATAACAACCAAATATATTATTTTTAATAATTTTATTATATAATTAATTCCCGTCGATTTTCGACGGGTTATACGCTAGTTCATGTATATACGAGAATTTAATGATACGGACCAAGATATAGCATGATTAGAGCATCCACATTGGGGGCTCGATAGGCCGGCTCGAACCCCTTTCGCGACGAGCCAGCCGATGTCGAGCCCCTAAGGCTTGAGCCCGCCTCATCCCATTGAGCCCACCTCATCCAGTTTTGTGTATGGCGCGTGCGTTGCACGCGTCTTTAATAAAAAAAATTCAGATTTGAAATCCTGCAATGGCTACTTCTCATCGGCGTCGCCGCCAACAACTCGCCGGCCGTCGCAACTAGTCACCGGCGCCGGCAACAATCATTTCTTTTTATACCCTATGAATACACCTTAATTCTACACCATTTTTACACTATTTCTCTCTATTTTCTCTCCATTTCTCTCCATACAGCTATCATTTCCTACACCACATTCATCAACCTCAAATGGCCGGTAACGATGACATGTACTTATCAAATTGGGACGGCCATTCCTCCATACACGCCAGGCCTCGACCAACTCGGCTACATCCACGCCTGTCAAAGCGAGGGCAGCGACGAAGGTGAAGAGGGCAAAGTCCAAAGCCAAGGCGGCAGACGATGGCGACGCGGGCTTGGAGGACAAATAAAAGTGCCACGCCTACATCATCGAAGAAATCGACCTCATATGTCGGATTTGAATGGAGGAAACGAATGACGTCGTATGTGGAATGGATCAACGAGGTGAAGCGTATTGAGGGAGGGTTGTGGAACGGATCAACCTCTTGATGCCCACCCCTTTCACGTTCAAACAAATCAAGAGTCATTGGCAACGAGTTAACAATAAGGTGAAGTCGTGGGAGAATACTTGGGTGGAGACTCACGCCCAATAGCCAAGTGGCTTCAATGACGACATGATAAGGTGATATGAACCCCGGACATGCAAACGGAAGACTTTGAACAACAGAATGATGGAGATCTTAAAACTTTTGGATCTATCTCGCGAAGTGAATTAAGCGAACAAAAGTTTCCTAAAACCAAACGATAAAATGACACAGCAACTCGGAGACGATGATTCACATACAACGAGGGATGGTTGACTCGTTGATTCGCCGATAAATGAACTTGACTTGGAATAACCAAGCAGAATTCGAAAACTCTCAAGATAGAATAAAACTCACAGTTATATTAATGAATAAAGTCTCAATTTTCGTGCATAACAATGACCCTTATATATATAGGGTGCTAATCTTAACCCTACTAGGAAACTAAACATGGAAAATAACGCCTAATCTAATAAGGAAACAAATCCTTAATCTAAACAAGGTATAAAACTCAAATCTGACTTAACTAAGGCCCAATTTCGGCCACCCTAAAGAAACCCACGAAAATAACAAAATAAAAACAAATAAAAGACTCGATTAAATCAGCCTACATATGCTCTTTGGGCCTCCATGGATTGCATCATAAGGACTAGACGATGGGTCTCTACAAGTTAAGAAACAAGGGTGTCCCTTTCAAGTGGGAGAATTCGTGAAGACTTCTACGACTAAACACAAGTTCAAGTCTCAATATTTGGAGGGCAACGTGCATGCAACAAAACGAAGAAGTCGAGCGACGGTATTTTCATGACTTCGGCTTCCGCAGAGGAAAGTGTTGGCACTCGCCCAATGGGGAACAAGGCGGCGAAGGCGGCGGCCAAGGGAAAGGGGAAAGAGGACGGTGCCCTCATCCGAGCTATTGCAGTTTATGGAAGACATGCTAAGTGGTCTCCAAGCTCTCACTGAGGCCAAACTAGAGAAATCCGTGTGAAGCGTGAGGCAATGGACAACAAATTCTCTACATAGATACGTCGAGAATGACGGAGGAGCAGCTCAAGCTACATTCGGAGCAAGTGGTGAAGATCTTGGCTCGTCGTGCATGAGTATAATTTTCTTTTTATTATGTTATAGATATCAGTATAATATTTTAATTTTAGTAATGGAATTTAAGTATTGTATCATTCTATATGGCAAAAAAATTAAAATCAAAAAATGAAAAATGTTAAAATTTGGAAACTAATTCATATGAGCTTGTGAATGAGTCCTACCAGTGTGGACAGGGGCTAATCCGTTGGCTGGACCATCCGTTAAGCCTCTCTTAGAGCAAGCTATGCGCTTCAAAACAAGTAATTTGTTATCGAAAAGATAAAGAGCATATCTACAAGAAAACTCATCTCAAAGAAAGGAAAGAATGCACTTGTCAACTCAATATAATCTAAAGACTCAAAGTAGAGGCGAGTGAACTGATACGCACGAGTCACCACTTTACATAGAATTACAAGAATTTGGAGATGGTTTTTTATATGGCACAAAATCGATCAGGACTTCACTCATCAGACTTGGAAAAACAGTTGATTCATGAGAGCTCAAATAAAGTGAGAGCATAATGATCAGCTATACCAATTATAAAATTAGTAGGTCGTTAGAAAGAGAGCTTATGAGATCTCTCGCCAGGTCTCGTTCGTACCTTACCATCCTGGCAATCGAAGAATTATAAATAGCTAAAACCCAACACTTGTTATACACATTCACTCATTTGTTCACATGCTCAGCACTCAAACACTCACCCACAGGGGCGGTCCTGGGCGGAGCTACATTCAAGGTTGGTGGGGCAATTTGCCCCCCTCAATGAAGTTCACTTATATCTCTATAAGTATGCAATATTACAAATACATTCAACTTTGTCCCACCAATAATTTGATAATTATGGGCAAATGTTAAAAAGCCCATAAATGGATTTGGAGATAAATGGATTCTTATTTCTTACGTGTTATGTGCTCATGGAGAAGAATTGTAGTAAAACTTAAGTAGACAAACTTAAATTAATTGAACTCTAAAGTTGCATCTTTACTAATTAATTTAATTTACAATATAACTCTTTTAAATACAATGATCATTATTAATTGGATTTTATAAAAATAAAAATTTCTTCAAAATTTCTTATTTGTCTTACCTTTTTACTTTTGCATTGGCTGAATCTTATAATAGGTGACGAGGGAATACAAACCATTTGCTTATGTGATTCTTTGTTTTTATTTTAGAACTGGAATTTGTGGGTACGTAATTCAATTTTGTAGTATTTGTTTTGCAGTGGGTTTGAGTATCTATTGGTGTATAAGCTTGCGGTTGTTTTACCTGCGGCAACAATCATGGCACGAGCTTTTTTTTGTTATGAAAATGTGAGAACTCGGCACGGAAATATAATGGGAGATGAAAAATTGCTTGGTTCCTGAGACAGAATTTTTTTCGATACAATTGATAATGAGTTGATAACAATGCCTTCGACATATGACTTTATTTAGAATAACTTTCAATGTATGACTAATCGTATGGAAAGTATTGTAATTTGTAGATATTTTATCAAATTATATCTATATAAATTATTTTCATTATCCTAAATATTTTGCCCCTCCTATGCCCATGAGCCTAGCTCCGCCACTGCCCACACACTTTTCTTAGTATTCTAACTTGAGCGTTGGAGAGGGTTCATCGGAATTACTCCGGCCCTTTCTTTTGTAGGATTGTTGGAGAAATCGTGCCATTCGTTGAGTTCACGGAATTCATTAGAGCGAATTCAACGGAACATGTAATAATCTTTATTTGCTTAAGTGTTGAGTTGCTTGAGTTTATGTTGGCTATGGCTTTCGTGTGCTATGCAATGAGAGCTGAACTTGAAGCTGCACTCAAAGCAATGAACGGAGTAGTACTTTACTTATCCGTTTTCATGCTGTTTTTATTTTCTACTCGTTTCAAGCTCATCTTCATCCTTCAATGCTCATTTTGTGTTGACTTGACTTGATTTTTATGCAATTTTGTCAAAATGATCAAACAAGCATACAATTGTTGTCGGTGCTTGTGTCTATTTCATCGTCGTGCAGGAACTAGACGGGCGTGCAATGCGTATTAGCCTAGCATAAAGAAAGAGTTCATAACGATAACAACATTGTACATTTGTTAGGCTTTTTTGCTTCATCTCTCAAGAAAGGATGCATGGATTTGCCTCTGCTATAATGCATACACATCAGAAGATAGAGAAGGGTTGTATACTGAAAGCAAGTCTTTTATGTTTGTATACATTAATACTTTGTATCCACTGTTATTTTTTTATCTGTAATATTGTTATTGCATGATAATATTATATTCCAATTATCTCATACCTAGATTATATGGTGTGGTTTATACAGAAGATCTTATAATCGATAAAGTTGAGATAGAAGTCGTGTGCACAGTTGAGACAACTTCGGACGAGTTGTTGGTTTAGACTGTAGCATAAATGAAAAATAGTTTGTCTTGGCTATTTATTTATGCTAGTACATTTATGTATTGAAATGATCACAGTGAGATGTATTCTTATATTATGACTAATTTAAGAATCAAGATCTTGGTGACTTAAGTGATCTTAACCTTAATTGAATTAATCGGTGTGAATAATTAATTGTCTATTGCTTTGATTTATCAAGGGTGAGAGCTATGTCTGAAGCTCAATATACTCGATATCTTAGGTGATAGCGATTGTTATTTGATGCGCGATTGAATTGCAATGAGATCTGTGTCCTGCTAGTAACAGACTGATAATATCCTCTCGAGAAACTTAATAAGTTTATCATATTAAATCATGCAGGTGGAATTAATTCCAATACGATAATAAGTTTAAGTGGTAACACTCGAGATGTCCTTTATTATTAAATGACTGATTAATTAATTAATGGACCGTCAGAGGAATTAATTAATTTATGGATATTGAATATCTTAAACGCGGAGATTAATTAAGTCAAATGCTAGCCCCGACTCACCTAGCGGATTTAGAGGTAATTCAGTATTAATTTTCTAGTAGAATAAATTAATACTTGTGTCTCAATTTATATTCTTGGGCTGAATATGAAAATCGAGCACTGGAAGACCAATACTTTATTTGAGCTAGTAGATCCCCGTTTGGCCCAATCAAAGCCTAGTTCCTAGTGGGCCAGCTGCCTCTTGCACTCTCTCATAAGCCTTTGGCCTTGGATTGATTAGTTAAATAAATGGGCTTATTATTTAGGTATTTTAATACCTAGTACAAAAAATGAGAAGCCCTATTATTCTAATTATATAAGTGACTTATGTGAAACTGAGAAAGTCAGATTTCTAAGAGTGAGAGAGAGAGAAGCAGGGGCTGCCCTAGGTGTTGAGAATTCGAAGCTTGTAGCTACTCTCATTTTTCAATTATTCAACCATTTCATTTTACCAAGTTCAATGTTAGCCAGATTAATTGAGTACTGCCATGGGAAACACACGGAAGATCAACTCTGGAGTCGTTAACCTCTCAGTTCACATGTATCTCTCGTTTCCTACGTTTTTAGGAGCATGCTTACGAGAGAATTTTGTATGTACTTGTTAGATAATCGAAATAGATCGTGGGCACACGAGCCGTATTTTGATATACGGTTTCTTCAATTGGTATCAGAGCCGCGTTCAGGAATTTCGGCTTTGTCAGATTAACGAGTAGTAAATCCATTTTTTTTTTTTGCACAAGTATGTCTGTATGTTTGCATTGATTTGCAGCTGATTTAGTTGTCTATCGTGGGTAATTTGTTTACCTCTGGTCATTGCTTTGAACGATGGCAACTGCAAGCGACGACGGCATACAGCGTTGCTGTAGTAGTGGCAGCAAGCTGTGATGTGTTCGTTTGCAGATTCCGTCGGAGAGCAGAGGTGGCAGCTAGGTGTGGCGGCTGTTGTTCGTTGCTGTAGGTTTGAGGCGATGGCGAGTCACAATTCCGACGAGGTAGCACCGAATGGCGGCTAGGGCTCCAACTATGACGGCTGCAACTTTGGTGTTTAAACCTTTGGGCAGCAGCAAGTCGTAGGTCGGGTTGTGGATCGCTAGGATGGGCTGGAGCAGATGCGGGCCGAAAATTGGGCTCAATTTGGGCGATTCGACTGTTGACTTATTAAGTGAGTTAACTAACTAAATCAAAGGTCCAGTTTGGCTGTTATAAAGAATGAGCCCAGTTTAATTCATTTCTTTAGGCCATTAAAGCTTGATGGATTTATCAAGATGAAGACCAAGACTGTTTATGCAATAGATAGATTTTATTTATTTGTATTTTCTATTTTATTCGATGTAATAAAATAGTTAGGGACGGACAGGTTCCAAAGTACCCATGATAGACGATAAATATTTATTTATTTCTGTTGAGAAAAACATGTTAGCATGTTGTGGATTTTAATCATTGTTAAGGTGTTCGATCTAAAGCATGTGAATATTTGTGATAATGTGCAAATATATGCGTTTAGAGAGCATGCTAGGATTTATTACATTTTCTCTAAACATGTTTTAGAATTCAAGCGAGCATGTTTTACTACATGAGTTCTAGAACAACATGTTTAGATATTTCATGTCAATGTGATAAGCATGACAAACCTTTTGAGGAAAAGACTAAGCGGTAATTCGATTTATTTATTAAAATTGATTAAACCTCCACAATTGGTTTAAGACGAAGTGAGTTGTGGATTTGTGTAAACGTTCACACTATCGTGGCTTGCACACGTTCACAATTTGCAGATTTTGTAGGTTAGTTTGTGGTGGTTTTAGATCGAAAAAAATTTATATTGCTCGAGAAAAATGCAAGTACGGGATCTACGCTCGAAATAAGCTTCAAATGAGCTTTTCAAGGTGCAAACACGATTTTGTAGGTATTAATTTCCTGCGGATTATTCTAGGAGAGATTGAAATAAGATAGTTACAAAGTTGGCTAAATTATAGTCACAGCTTAGGCGTCAACTTTGAGTACAACTCCCCAACGGAGTCCCTTCTCGCAGGAATCTCTCGTTTCCTACTACTTTAGGAGCATGCTTAGGAGAGGATTTTATATGTACTTGTTAGACAACCGAAATAGATCGTGGGCACACGAGCCGTATTTCGATACACGGTTCCTTCAAGAGATATAGCTTCATTTTCTATGGTTGTTTTACCAAGGGATGACGTAGCCTCATAAAATGGCTTTGTGACTGACAGTTTTAGCCCCAACTTCAAACAATACAAATGTTCAAACCCCATAAATTGGCTCTGTGACAATAGCCCATTATTGGTTGGCAACCGATTGAGATTGTGAAGCTCCTTTATTCCAACTTTTAATTTATTTCTTGGCCGCCTAAGATTTAAATCTTGTAGTTTGAAACTATATATGCAGATCGTGTGAATTGAAAGAAATCTTAAGTTAAAATAGTGAAGAGAAAAAGTCTGGAGAGAGATATTTGTCGAAGCAAGAGGATCAATTAGAAATGTTTAATCACATTAATGTCCGTTTAAATTTTGATGATGAAATAGTTGACCTGGCGACTCTTCAAATGTGACAATAAGGTGCAACACAATTGGAGAAGGGAAAATGGTACTAGAATATCGAAACAATAAATAAATAGATTCGTAGAATTTTTGTTAGCCAGAATTGTTATTGGACATACATGTGTTACTACTAATCTTTGTCTAAATACATAAGAATTATTCTTCTACGTGAATTACTATTAACCATTTTCTAAATTTAATTTAAGAATTAAAATTCAAAGATGAGTACCATCCTAACAAACCACACAGGAGAGATAAACATCTATTCGTATTCTTATAGTCTGTATAAGAATTTCTATAAATTCTTTTTATCACAAGTTTCATCTTAGTGGATTAATCGGCGAACGACCTTCTAGTTCAAAAATTAATTACTGCGCATGGCCTTCTAGTTTCTAATATACTAACTGAATTATTCAATGTGGGAAAGACCTCAAAAGTCTAATCCTTCACTATATATATTCTCATCCTTTCAAGGATCAAACATCAACTCATATATTCTCTGCATATTTTAAAAGAGACAAAGGCTAATGGATACCACTACCAGAAACTGCTGCACTGGATGTCTCGGTGTCAACAATGTGTACTCGTGCTCAAACCCGATAAGGAGGGCAAGCGTGGCGCCTTCTCATACTTGTGGCCTCAATGCACAGCCTCCAGCTGTTGCAGTGAAGAAAGAAGAAGCTGCTGCGGTGAAGAAAGAAGAGAAAGCACTGAATGGAGGAAGTGTCACCATTGCAACGCCCAACACTGCTGTCGTTGTGAAGAAAGAGGCTGTAAAAGTGAATGCGTGATGAATCACACCAAAAATGACCCGTCTTAGGTTCATTCATATATGGTATTATCTAGTATTATGTAGCTATCAGAAGATAGCAGAGTTTAAAATAATTGAATCTGCCTTATTATAACCTTTCTCTAGCCTTTTTCTCTTTATTTGTCTGCACTTAATGAGAATCATGCTAAAACAGATGTTCAAAACTGCAATCCGAACACCAAAGGTACTAACAACTTTAAGCTTTACCATATATGTTCTTTAATCTTATTACAACAGGGGACTGAAATCACAATGGCTAGGGAACTTAGTACAACACGTATCGAGATTTGATGAGCTACGCTCATATTCTTATGAATGATGATGTATGCCTACTAAAATCATTCTTGAATTGTTATAACTATCCGATAACTTCAAAGTTAAATCTGAACATTTGTTATGTACCGGTTAGTTGCTGCTCCACTGTGCTTCCATCTGTGGCAGCCTCTTCGCCCTCTGTTTCCCATAGAAATTTAGCATATGCAGCCAGCACGTTGCTGAAACCAAAACATGTGTAACATGTTAAGTGATAACTACGCATAAATACAAAAAAAAATTCTGTACATATACACTGATGTTGCAAGATATGCCTATGGATGCAGTGTTTTTCCTTATTCTTGTTCTTTGTAAGGCTCTTGACCGTTCTCGACAATGATCTTGTGTTCAGATGAATTTACAGTTGATGAAGCTAAAGTTGCAATAATAGCACTAAATATTCATGTACTCATATTGATTATTACCTATCCATTGACGATGCTTCAACCGCTCGTTCAAAATAGGCTGCAGCTCTATCTTTGTCGTGATGAAGCTGCCACACTACACTAGCATACAGATAAAGCATCTGTCCATCATGGGGATCTTCGAGTATTCCTCGTGAATAATATTCTTCAGCCCCCTGTAGATCTCCCTTTTTCTGTCATTACAGTAACAAATCAAATCACACGCAGAAGGAAAATCTGTTCCTCATGCTTGCAAGAATAACGAAGTTATTTGTTAAATCTCAACTTAATGACTCATGGCTTGTATTGGTACAACAAAATATGAAAGAAAAGATCATTTCACAACAAATGATCCAAACAGCAGACATGAATGCTGATTGCCACAAAGTATATGTACGAGAAGCTCGTTGAAATCTAATACACTGGAGACCCATTTTACCTGATGCAAGAAAAGAGCATAATCTCTCAGAAAACCAGCGTTACGAGGATTTTCCTCAACCATCCTCTTGTAGTATTCTTCCACATTAGTACTTCCATCTAAGTTTGAGTGCATGTTGTCACCAAAACTACCAAAACCAGAACTATTGAGTCCAAGCCCCATGGCAAGATGCATCGAAGGGCTAGACGGCCTCATTTCTTCTATATAATCTGAATTCAACGGAACAGGATTCTCATCAACCTGCCATTTCTGACCAAATCATGAGTTTAACTCAAAAATATCATCAACCTCAACCAAATAGAAACGACAACAACCTGAGTGTCGTCCGACAAATGTTCTTCCTCCTCATTTTCATCTATACCCCACAAAAAACTTGCATATGCAGCAAGGACATCACTGTTAACAGGAACCAAACATTTCAATTCATCAATCCTCGTTTGTAATATCAAACTTGTATTTGGAACTCTATGGTTGTGAGTTGTGACAGAGCAAAGAAATGAGACATCACCTATTGGCAGGAGCAGCCTCAGCCGCCTTCTCGAAATAGCGTGAGGCTCTAGCTTGATCACCATGGAGCTGCCACACCAACTTGGCATAACGACACAGCATTTCTCCGTCTTTAGGATCTGCCTCCGTAGCTCGATAGTAATACTCCTCAGCACCATACAGATCTCCCGTCGACTATCACAAAGTTTCGACATTTCACTGGCAATAATCAGAACTTGGATAATATCTGAGCAGCATTATCTATGGGGATAAGCATTCTCAGATTTTCTTGAAAATTTATTACTAGTATTTATTTGAAGTCTAATCATAATGCACCAACTACTAAGATATTCAAATCACACTAAAAGTCCTTATGGCCTATGTCCCACTCACACAAGCATTCAACTCATTCTATGCTAAAGTTATTTATGCATCCATTCTCTGCTAAACGTTTTCTAAGTCGAGCTACCCGAAGTTATTTACGCACTCATTCTCTCCTAACATTTTAAGTCAAGCTACCTAGAAATTGTTCACAAATAACTGTAGCATATAGTAAAAAATATTCCTAGATTATACTCAATTTCTTTATGACTAATCCTTGACTTCATTAATGAAGGGATTTTCAGCAGACAAACTGGGGCCTCCACAAAATTGGACTCAATAAATACAAAAACAAAAAACAGAAACTTGAAGTTGTAGATAATCAACCTCCAAATATTCAGCATGATTTCTCCACTTGTTGAGAGCGGCGGCGGCATCTCCACCTGCCTCTTTCGCTAGATAACTCGGAGGGCTGATTTGAGCGCCTCCAGTTTCAATTTTGAGATCTTTGAATCTGCTCGGTGCCTTCTCTTCTTCTTCGTCTTCATCTTCATCTTCCTGAATGATTCTCATCCCATTGTCCGCAAAACTGAACTCACCTTCTGTGTTTTCCGCACTTCTCTCTATCTTCTCTCTCATGGCGTCCATGTTTCCGACTCGCTCGCCGAACTCGTCGTCTGTGTATATGCAGAAGGATGGCTCTGTTCGCAGCAACATTTCTTCATGGCTTTGCTCCGCAGATCCGCTCATTCTTCTCAAGAATCAATTGAGTAAGAATTAATCAAGAAATTGAGAGGGAAAATGTGAGAGAAGAGTTTGAGGCGGCGGGATTGATGAATTGTTTTATTATAACAAGTGTGATCAGAAAGTGAGTTCCCATCCCATCACATGTGACGAAGATAAGATCTACTGTAATTAAGAGCGGCGGTCAATGCAAGCAACTGCCGCTTTCTTTTTCTGGTAATCGATCTTTTATCTTTTCCCTCAAAAAAAAAAAAAATTTCCTCCTCTCTCTCTCTCTCTCTCTCTCTCTCTCTCTCTCTCTCTCTCTCTCTCTCTCTCTCTCTCTCTCTCTCTCTCTCTGGAAAGAACCCGATGAGCATATATGGTATCCGAATTTCATCTCTAATTTTCTATTGAGTATGAGAATTTTTTGTGTGGGATGATTTCACAAACTTGAAAACGGGGATAATGTTTTGAGTATTTCTTCCTATTCATTTTATACATGTATTCTAAGCTCAAACATGTTTACTAATTAATAAAAAATAATTTTATTAAACATAGTCTTATTTAATAACATTCTACTTTTAATAATATAGGCCTTATTTGGTGAAAAGGAGAGAACACAATAATAATTATCTATAGAATAACCAATGAAAGAAGATTAAATTAGGGTAAATTTTTGTCAAAAATCATTTAAAACGACAAATGAAATGAAATTAATTAGAAAACTCAAAACGACTGAAAAAAAAAAGGATAGGAGGGAGTATAATTAAATAAGTTTATCGCATTTATTTATTCCGCTCAAAAAATAAAAGGTTATCGCATTTAAACCAATTTAAGTTTTACCGCACCAAATTATTGAACATCCAAGTGAACAAGTCAATTAACTATATACATTTGAAGCCTATTTTATTTTACAATAATGATAAACGGACAACTGTTGTTCGGACAACTATCAATTTTAGGTTTGAAAACTGATTCAACTAATATATAAAACCGTCGATTTTTTTTCTTGAAAACCGATCCAACCAATTACTTACACCCATCATTTTCTTTTTTATAAATAATTTTATTAATTAATTATAAATTATATTTTAATCGTTTTTAGCATAACCTTTCGTTCGAGTTTAATTAAGGGATACAATAGTAAAATAAGAAAATAAAAAAAACGGCGATTTTAAATAATATTGATTGGACCGATTTTCAAACTTAAAACCGATTAGTTGTCCGGACAACAGTTGTCCGTTTATCATTAGAGGTAATTCATCCATATAGTCACTTTGACTAGATTGACTACAATAGTGTCAAGGAACTTAATATAGTTAAATTGTAGCCAAAAATGTGTTTTTGGAACCAAAATACCCCTTCTTTTCACTTTTTCTCTCAACTTTATCTCTTTTCATCTTTCTCTTTCTTCTCTTTTATTCTTCTCTCCATCGCGTTTTCTTTCTCCTGCTACTTTTCTTTTTCATTGTTTTTGCTACTCTTCTTCCCGTCGACGCCGTCGACGCCGTCGCCCCGCCCCTGGAGCTGAACTCGTCGTCGCCGCCGTCGTCCCTCCGTCGTTGTCGTCACCGCCACCCCTGGAGCTGAACTCTCTCTCTGCTGTCGCCGTCGCCGCCTCTCTGCTGTCACCGTCGCCGTCGTCCCTTCCGTCGCCGCCGTTGAGCTGTTCCGCCGCCGTCGATTTGTTGTAGCTTTTTGTCACCGTCGCCGTCGTTGAGCTGTTTTGTCGCTGCCGCCGTCGATTGGTGTTGATTGACTATATTTTTCGATTTTGAATTTCATTAAAGGAGCTTGTTCGGTTTTAACTGGTATGCTGCTTTTTTATGTTGCGATTTGTTGTTTTCGTAAGTGTTGTATTACTATTTGTGAATTTCGTAACGAACGAATTTGTTACGATTTTAGCTTTGTTGTTATGATTTGTTTTGGTGTTGCGAATTATGAATTTCGTAACTAACTTTGCATTTTCATACGTTTATTTGAAGTTACGAAAGTATAATTTCGTGACATGTTTGTGGCTATTTGAAGGTTTAAAAAATGAATTTTTGAATTACACATGTTACGAATTTTACATTTCGCAACATAATATACGGATTTCGTATATAGTGTTGCGAATTATGAATTTCGTAACTAACTTTGCATTTTCATAAGTTTATTTGAAGTTACAAAAGTATAATTTCGTAACATGTTAGTGTGTTACAGTTCTTTAATTTCGTAACGAAACAAATGTTTACGTTTTTATTACGATTTACTTATTGCGTAACAGATTATGTTACGAATTTTACATTTCGCAGCATAATATACGGATTTCGTATATAGTGTAGCGAATTATGAATTTCGTAACTAACTTTGCATTTTCATAAGTTTGTTTGAAGTTACGAAAATATAATTTCGTAACATGTTAGTGTGTTACGATTCTTTAATTTTGTAAGGAAACGAATGGTTACGTTTTTTTTTGTTACGATTTACTTATTGCGTAACAGAGCATGTTACGAATTTTACATTTCACAACATAATATACGGATTTCGAATAAGTGTTGCGAATTATGAATTTCGTAACTAACTTTGCATTTTCATAAGTTTATTTGAAGTTACGAAAGTATAATTTCGTAACATGTTAGTTTGTTACGATTCTTTAATTTCGTAACGAAACGAATGTTTACGTTTTTTTGTTACGATTTACTTATTTCGTAACAGAGTTTGTTTAGTAAAATTTTGGTTTTATGTTACGATTTGTTCATTTCGTAACACTGTAACAAATTTAAATCTTACTCCTTTTATGCATATGAGTCCATCGTGATTAATTGTTGTGCATGGAGGGTATTGGGATGAGAATATATATGTAGGTGGGAGAAAGGAGTATATTCTCATTCCTCCAACGGGTATAAGCTTTCAACAATTTTTGAGCAAGCTTGAGGTGCGATTGAAAAAAGACAATAGCATGTATGCATTTGATGTAGATGTTTTAGTTGAGTCGCATGTAGGCGAGACTATGAGAATGAAGATAACGGATGACTTTGAGTTGTCTAGTATGTTGGGGTTGTTGAATTTTCTACGGTATATATCACGGTTTATCCTAGAATGAATCCATGTTCATCTAGTAGGAAACGTCGAAATACAAAGGTTTTGAGTTTGCAAAATAAGATTCAGTGTGAGCTTGATGTTGATAATGATGAATCCAATTTTGAGAATGTTGGTGATGAAATGTATGATAGTAAATCTGATGACATGGATGATTGTGATGATTCGGCTGATTATTGTGGTGGAGGTGAGAAGAATCAATCTAACACAATTATTAATGAGGAAAAGAAGAAAGAGGTTGCACTGTGGATTATTCCTGGTGCAACAAAGCAAGCTTCTATTGCATCTGATGATTTCGTTATACCTTCTGAGCCAGTGACAAATAATCTTGTGATTGGTGGTATATTTCGTGACAAGTTGAGAATGCAAACAGCTGTTGGGAATTACCACATGAAAAATCATGTGGAGTATGTGACAGAGCGCTCAAGTGGTACTCGTTATCATCTCGTATGTAAATTTGGCGATAGATGTGAATTTGTTATTCGAGCATCTGCGATGGGCAAGGCTTGGCAAATCACTCATTGGAGACCTCACAATTGTGAAATTGATTTGAGATATCATCCTCATCCAAAGGTTTCTTCTAAAGTCGTAGCTGCCGAATTTTTTGATAATTTGACTGAAAACGGTTTCTTTCTTAGGCCTCGGGATATTCAAGGGAAGTTGTTAAGGGATTACGATGTTCATGTGACGTACCGAACTGCGTTGGTTGGGAAGAACCATGCAATAAAATAATCATACGATGATGCAGACAAGTCTTTTCAGGTTCTTTTTATTAGTCCTACTTAAGTTTGATATATGTTGTTTTTTGGTACGCCTATTACGAATTTAGTAAATTCGTAATGTTAAGTGTTACGAATTTGATGAATTCGTTCTTAGAAAATTGATGATATCGATGTTACGAATTTGGTAAATTCGTAATGTGAAATGTTACGAAGTTGTCAAATTCGTAATATGAAATTGATTAATTCGTTTCAAGGGGGTTGATGATGTTTTTGTTACCAATTTGATGAATTCGTAATGTTTATGTTACCAATTTGATGAATTCGTAATATCTTATGCTACGAATTTATGACTATATTTTATTAATGATTTTTTTGCATATTTTCAGTTGCTTCTCACATACATGTACATGCTAAAGGACCTAAACCCAGGATCGATGGTGGATCTACATACACGTGATGATGGTATATTTTAATCCGTTTTCTTTGCTCTTGGTGCATGTATAAGAGCATTTAGTTCGTGTCGCCCTGTTGTTGTACTTGATGGAACCCATTTGAAAGGAAAATACAAGGGTATTATGTTTATTGCTGCAACAAAGGATGCTAATGAGCAGATAATTTCTTTGGCTTTTGGGATTCATCATGGACTTGGTTTCTCAACCAAATTTGTAATGCATTTAGTTGTCCCACCGATCTTTTGATTGTATCTGATTAGCACTTGAGTATAAAAAATGCAATGGATTAGGTTTATCCAGGGATCCCCCACGGGTTGTGTTTATTTCATATACAAAGTAGCATGAAAAAATGGGGTTATGGCTCTTTTGTGACTGATATTTTCCACGCTGCAGCAACGGCTTATAAGGATTCTGATTTTGAGGAATACATGGCAAATCTGCAACAGACAGCTCCTCGTGCACATGCTACGGTTATGAATCTTGACCCTAGTAGATGGGCTATATGCAAATGCCCTATTCGCCGGTACTACTTTGGAACATCAAATACAGTAGATGTTTGAATGCTAGAATAAATGGGCTAGATCTTTGCCAGTGTGTTCTTTACTTGAGTATGTCCGGAAGATATGTCAGGATTGGTTTTTTAAATGCCGTACCAGGGCTGCAGCTAGATCCCAAGAGCTATCAGAGTATGCAACCAAGAGGCTAGAGAAAGTTATTGAGTTGGGGAGGTCTATGAAGGTTGAACCTATTAGTGAGATTAAATACAAGGTAATTTCTGGATCTCACAGCCATATGGTTGACCTTTCTCTTCAAGAGTGCTCGTGTCATGTCTTTAATGTTGATCTTATACCTTGTTCTCATGCTACTGCAGCAATAAGGTGATGTTATTTCATTCTGAATTTTTGTATTTCGTATCATGTCTTGTTACGAATTTGTGATATTCGTAACATTATTTATAGATGTTACGAATATAGTGTCATTTCGTTACGAAATTATGTATTTCGTAACAAGCTATGTTACGAATTTGTGATATTCGTAGCATCTTTTTTAGATGTAACGAAATTATGTATTTCGTAACATGCTATGTTACGAATTTGTGATTTCATAACATGTGTTGTTACGAATGTGTGATATTCGTAACATTAGTTTTATATGTACCATATTGTGTGGTGTTATTCGTTGCGAATTGTACATTTCGTAACTGAAATATGTTTTTTTTGTTTTTGCAGTTTCATATGTGCATTGTTATTACTCGACTGAGACGTGGCTTAAATCTTATGCTAGTGAAGTGATGCCGATCCCGGATCAAGATGAATGGCTTGCACCCGATGACGTTGCCTCCAGGGCTGTTGGGACCCCTCCTAACCTTAGGCAAGCTGGTCGACCACGGAAGAAGAGGATTCAGTCTGGAAATCGTGTGTGCTCTCGATGTCATCATAAAGGTCATTACCAAAACTTATGCACTACAGTTTTTAAAGAGATTACTAGGGAGGAGAAAGTGAGTAGCAATAAACCAAAGACTCGGAAAAAGAAGAAATGTGGGATCTATGGCATAGAGGGGCATACTCGTTTAACGTGTCAAGACCCGAATAGATTTGGTTGATAGTTTTATGGTTTATATATCTTTACTGTTGGTATTTTTTTAAAACATTGAATATTTGTTGTATTTTTATGGATTATCGTTGTAGTCTGTTTCGAAGTATTGATTTCGTAACGGTTTATGACATTTCGAAAGTCATATAAATATATTACGCAATTACAATTTCGCAACATTTTGTAACATATTTCAAAATAGGAGTAGTTGTTGCGAAATTATAATTTCGTAACAGAGTGACATATAAAAATTTATAATTTGTAAATCCTTCTGGCTATAAATAATTTGTTACGAAATTATATTTTTATACAAGAAATGATACGATATATGAATTTTGGAACAAAGTAACATCTAATAATGTGTAACGGGTTCTTGCTATGAATAACTTGTTAAGAAATTAAACTTCGTATGAACATTGATACGAAATATGAATTCGTAACAGAGTAAAATATAATAATGAATGACTTGGTATGAATGAAAATTCATAGGAATTATGATACGAAATATAAAGTTCGTAACATACGAAATCATAATTTCGTAACAGTTGAGTTTGCAAAATATAAACAGCTGCATATTTACCTATAGTAAGTGCTCTGAAATCTTACAAAATAGGAATTGTTTTGAGCAAAATGTGTGCAGCAAAATATGTGCAGCTAGAAAAGACAAAAGGCCATAGAAAATATTGTTTCAAGGATTACTCTCCAATACCATGGGAATGACTTCATCGGTGTTGTGAGCATATATAGTTCTCGCAATGTGGTCGCGATAATGATCGTAGTCCTGTTCTTTCTTCAAGCATTTGGGCAGCGGGGTACTCGATAGGATCTGCTCCACGTACTTCAATGCATAGAGCCCATATTTCACATCCCTTTTTTGTTTGAAGGGATTCTTTGACTTAGGTGGAAAACACAACTCCCATTGTGTTAGAGTCGGTTTCTTGATCCAATGATGCTCGAAGTATCCGATTTCCTTCAATATTTGAGGGATAAGCCTTGCAAGGGGTAGGAAGATGTCCTTCCTATTTGTTAAGTTGTGATCCTCGAATATCCACTGAAATGAATCATAGAGCACAAGTTTTTGCTTCTTGAGATCCAACACGATCGTCCCCCAATGATCTTTGTAGTTGCAAACTGCTACCACCTACAAGGCACATCGAAACGAAATGTTAAATTCGTAACATGTACTTATGTCAAACTGTTAAGAATTCATAAAATCGTAACATGAAATTATAAACAATTGTTACGAATTAATACATTCGTAACATGAGATGATGACATGATTGATACGAAATAAAAAATTTGTAACATGAAATTATAAATAATTGTTACGAAATAATAAATTCGTAACATGAATTTATAAACTATTGATACAAAATAATAAATTCGCACTATGAGATGATGACATTATTGATACGATATATTAATTCGTAACATGAGATGATGACATGATTGATACGAAATAATAAATTCATAACATGAGAAACAATCATTTTGTTACAAAAAGAAAAAAATTGTAATAGTTTCAATTTTACCTTTTTGCAATCGATCCACTGCTTCATGTTTGGGCCCCAATTGGACTGTGTAGCCTCAGCAAATAAGCACAATCTTTCCATCAACTCTACTGGAACAACCTCTTCAATTTGACTGTCAAATAATTTGTGATTAAACGGCTCATCAAATTTTTTCTTATCCTTATGCATTTCTTCAAGCACCTCATCAACCATTTCCTATTAACAAATCAGAAAATTATGTTACGAATTGCTAGTAATAAATCAGAGACACATGTTACGAATTTATAAATTCGTATCAAGGTTAAAACAGAAAAATTAAGGGCAGTTACCATGAAGTAACATGATGTGATCGCAATATTGGAGTTGATATGTTTGAGTCCTGCAAGGGCTAGACCCGAGGTGTACACAGCGAGGTATGCTTCAATGTAATCCCCGTGGAGCTATTTATCTTTTTTCAAGATGTATTCGGAAAAATCTTTCTCCACCCCACAAAGCAATCCAACATTCCTCATGTTATTTTAAAGGCATATTTAGAAAGTAATTTGCATTATTCTTATTAATAATATTAAATATTTAATAAGGAAACTTACACTCCGTGGTCCAAGCTGAGGAAATGTTCGAACATGTCTCTTCTCGGACGTACATCATTGGGAAGGAATGGACTTCTATGTACAGCTGCAGGAAATTTTCTCCTAACGAGCCTCACGGTCAAGATCACTTTCGGAATTCCACTTACACTTGCCGGCAGTCTTTGATGGACCGTGTACTGTACGAGCGGGCAATGTTGGAGGAGCTTGACTCAATGGTTCCGACTTGCACACCATTGGATGAATTTCTGTTGGAGGGGGCATAATATCATATTTCGGTATTATATCATTTAGTCCATCGAAGATGGCATTAATCTGCGTGTCCGATGGTTCGATCAACTCAGTCTCTTCAGCATGAGCCTGGGAGATTTGTAAATACGTTACGAATTAATACATTTGTAACACGGGATGATTACACTGTCTGTTGCGAAATTATAAACTCGTAACACAAGATGATTGCATGTCTGTTGCGAAATTATAAATTCGTAACACGAGATGATTATATGTTTGTTACGAAATTATAAGATTCGTAACACGAGATGATTACATGTCTGTTGTGAAATTATAAATTCGTAACACGAGATGATTACATGTCTAACATGAGATGATTACATGTCTGTTGCGAAATTATAAGTTTCGTAACACGAGATGATTACATGTCTGTTGCGAAATTATAAATTCGTAACACGAGATGATTACATGTCTGTTGCAAAATTATAAATTCGTAACACGAGATAGTTATTTGTTTGTTACGAAATTATAAGTTTCGTAACACGGGATGATTACATGTCTGTTGCGAAATTATAAATTCGTAACACGAGATGGTTATTTATTTGTTACAAAATTATAAGTTTCGTAACACGAGATGATTACATGTCTGTTGCGAAATTATAAATTCGTAACACGAGATTATTACATGTCTGTTGCAAAATTATAAATTCGTAATACGAGATGATTATTTATATGTTACGAAATTATAAGTTTCGTAACACGAGACGATTACATGTCTGTTGCAAAATTATAATTTCGTAACATGAGTTGGATATAAAGTTACGAAATGATTCATTTAGTTAGAATTTATGTTGTTACGATTTGTCAAATTCGTATCAATGGTACGTTGTGAAGTTGCTACTATTTTATGTACGAATGGTACGCACTACTATAATTCGTATCATAATAATAATATAGATATGGTACGAATTATAAATATCGTACCATTCGTACTTGTATAATATTGTAGCAACAACAGATGAATATCTGTTACGAATTATAAGTTTTGTAACGATACGAATACCTAGTAATGATACGAATACATAATAATACTACAACGATGATACGAATTATTAAATTCATATCAATCGTACAAATTATTTTATCCGTTATTACACCAATTTTTCCATAAATTAAAGAAAAAAAGAGATAAAACATCATTGTTTGTCATTTCACACTCATCTTCATTTTTATACATGTTTCGACTGCGGCTCGGTGGTGGAAAGGTGGTCCTGCTTCTCTTCGGTATTTTATTCACCACTGTTCGGGGGGGAGGGGGGAGGGAGTAGCTTTTCTTGCTCAAGGGAGGGGGAGGCTGCTGCTATATTGCTTGGAGGAGAGGCGGAGGCTGCTGCTGTCATTTGTGGAAGAAGGGCTGCCGTTGATGCTATTGCTGCTGGGTGTGATTCCATCCCCTTTTGTGCTTCGACTTCGAGCAGCTTCTTCAGGATATAATCTCCCACAGCTTCGACAAGCTGCTGTTGTTGCTCCTTTTGGCATTACAAAAGTGCTTGAAGCATTTGATCTTGCTGCGTTCGGAGAAGATCCTCAACCTCTATTCTAGCTCTTGTTGTTGCTACACTCCCGGCATATTCCCCTATCTCCTTCATGAAATTCTCCCGATCTTCAGCAGATTGGATGTTGGAAGGGAGTAGGTGAGCATTCACAGCAGCAACATTAGAAGTGGAAACAACAATAGGTTCAGCAGCGACATCTTCATCGTCATCAATTTCACGCTTCCTCTTCTTCATGTTTTGAGTAGGATCATACTGAAATGCAAATGACATCTTTTCAGGATCCTTAGCAAGAGATTTTCAGTATGCTGTCTCCTTCTCCTTGTTGGTTGGCTTAAGTTCGGCGACCAACTCCTACAAAGAAAAGAAGTAACACTGTAATACTGTTACAAAAGAAATAGATCGCAACAACATATGTTACGAATTTGAAAATTCGCAACATAATAATAAAATCATAAAAATTAACTATGTTACGAAGTAAACAATGCGCAACAAATCATGTTGCGAAATTAGAATTTCGTAACATAATAACAAAATCATAACAATTAGCATTTATATGAAATAAACAAATCGCAACAACTCATGTTGCGAAACTAGAATTTCGGAACATTATAATAAAGTAATAACAAGTAACAATGTTACGAAAATAATAATTCGACACAAACGATAGTGTTACGAAAATGCAATTTTGTAGCATGAGAATAAAATCATAATACTTTTATGAAAATGCAGAGAACAAGTAATACTGTTAACTATGTTACGAAGTAAACAAAGCGCAACGAATCATGTTGCGAAATTAGAATTTCGTAACATAATAAAATCAAAACAATTAGCCCTGTTATGAAATAAACAAATCGCAACACCTCATATTGCGAAACCAGAATTTCGAAACATTAGAATAAATTAATAACAAGTAACAATGTTATGAAAACAAGTAACAAACGATAGTGTCACGAAATTGCAATTTCGTAACATGTATATAAAATCTAAATTCGAAGCTGGTACCCAACAATAATTGAAATTTGTACCTTTGAACTGAAGGCCACCATTCCCTTTGAACTCATATATTTATACCTCAACATGCGATGTATAAATTATTTGCTGTCCTTGCCTCCAATCCCCCTCCCAACATGCAGTATTGCTTCATGTATCCAAGCCTGAAATTTAATTTCATATTAGTATTACTGATAGGAATTGTTAAATTCATAAAAAAAAATAAGATCAAGTGATACAAATTGTAGAAATTTACCAAGAATGCTATCGTGTTCCCTTTCAAATGGCAGTAGCTTCTAATCTTATTTGTCACCGCGTCAATCTTATCAATCAATATTTGGTAGGCATAACTCCCCCACGGGAACTTCTCCCAAGCCTCATCATCCTCCACCAAAGCCCACATCCACAGTGGGACCTTCTCCTTGTTTGGATCAAGTCCAAGCACATAAAGACAGCGCAAGAGAATCTTCGCCAACTTGAGATAGTCGGCTTCATTTCCCTTGACTTCCACCTTTTTTATTCGAAATGCTTGTTTATGAATTTTGTCTGCACATTAGAAATGAACATTTCTTTGCCTCCCATGGGCTTGGTGAAGACTGAACTTTTTGGTATCCGGTGGGCTTGGTATGGCTGGAATTTGGAAGTGTAGGTCCAAACCGGGGGCCGAAAACCAATGCAAACTCTACCCACGAGAATCTTAGAAGTCTCCCTTGGACTTTGAAAAACAAAGTTGTTTCGTCAATCTCTTAAGACGGTGTCACTTGGTTAGCAATCATGAAGTGTAGAGCTCTGCCGGATCTGGACACAAGATCGGGGAGCTTCATGAATGCCCTTATTGTTGATTGCTTCAACGCCTGGATAGATTTTTTGCCGAAGGATTCAAGCACATACCTTATATCCTTCACTGTGCACTCACCTCCGGTTAGCATGATCCGGTAGTGCTTGGCTGCAAGATTCTTCCTCTTGAAAGTCCATTCGATCTGCAATAAACAAACAATTAAACCAATCCAGTAATTCAGAACATGTAACACATGATACAAAATTATAATTTCGTAACATCAAATAAACATATGATCATGCAAAGTTAGTTACGAATTTCATAATTCGCAATATTATATACGAAATTCGTATATGACGTTGCGAATTTCAAAATTCACAACATCATATACTTAACAAATAGCCACAAACATGTTGCGAATTTGTAATTTCGTAACATGTTATAACGACCTTCAAAAAACGTGATATGAAAATATGAATTAGTAACAGAATTATTCAATACGAATGCTAATTTCGTAACATAAAATGTTTCATTTTGAATCCTTCAAATAGTCACAAACATGTTGCGAAATTACAATTTCGTAACTTCAAATAAACGAATCAAAATGCACAGTTAGTTGCGAATTGTGAAATTCGCAAAATTATATGCTTAAAAATTTCATTTTCGGAACCTTCAAATAGACACAAACATGTTGCGAAATTGTAATTTCGTAACTTCAAATAAACGTGGAAAAATGCACAGTTAGTTACGAATTTGCCAGTTCGCAACACTATATACGAAATTCGTATATTTTGTTGCGAACTGTGAAATTCGCAACACATATACTTAACACATAGCCACAAACATGTAACGAAATTGTAATTTCGTAACATGTTATAACCGAAATTCCAAAAACGTGATACGAAAATATGAATTAGCAACATATTATTCAATACGAAATTCATATATTTTGTTGCGCATTGTGAAATTCGTAACATTATATGCTTAAAAATTTTAGTTTCTAAACTTTCAAATAGTCCCAAACGTGTTCGAAATTGTAATTTCGTAACGTCAAATAAACTAATGAAAATGCACAGGTAGTTACGAATTTCATAATTCGCAGCACTATATACGAAATTAGTATATTTTGTTGCGAACTGTGAAATTCACAACACATGTACTTAACAAATAGCCACAAACATGTAACAAAATTGTAATTTTGTAACATGTTATAACCGAAATTCCAAAAACGTGATACGAAAATATGAATTAGCAACAAATTAATTAATACGAAATTCGTTTATTTTGTTGCGAATTGTGAAATTCGTAACATTATATGCTTAAAATTTTTAGTTTCGGAACCTTCAAATAGTCCCAAACGTGTTGCGAAATTATAATTTCGTAACGTCAAATAAACTAATGAAAATACACAGGTAGTTACGAATTTCATAATTCGCAACACTATATACAGAATTAATATATGGTGTTGCGAATTGTGAAATTCACAACATCATATACTAAACAATTTCAGTTTCGAAAGCTTGAAATAGCTACAAACACGTTACGAAATTGTAATTTCGGAACATGTTATAACCGAAATTCTGAAAACGTGTTACGAATTAGGGTTCTAAGCAGATCTGACAAGCCAAAAACCAGATTTGGACATTCTAACAAGTTCTAAACACAAATCGTAAGAAATTATCAATTCGCATCAAGCCCGGGATATGAGAAATTCAAATTTTACCTCTGGTTTCTCGTAGGGGAGAGCGGATTGCTCACCGCCGCCGCCGTCGTTGCTCGCTTCGCTATCAGCGGCGGCGCCACTGTCTTCCTCCTCTTCTTCTTCTCCTTCCTTTATCTTTTTTTTTCTTTTCTTCCCTCTTTCTTTTCTTCGACGGTTGGGCTTCGCCGGATTTATCTTCCTTTCTCTTTTTCTTCCTCTCTCGTCTTTCTTTCTCGCCGGAATCTGACTGAACTTCGTCGTCTTTGGCGGTTTCGTGGTCGTCGGAAACTGGTTCAGAATCGTCGGCGTCTTCTTCAACGGTTTCAGCGGTTTCGTGGTCGGTTTCTTCTTCAAGGTTGGTGGTTTCTTCTTCTTCAAGATGGATGGTTTCTTCTTCTTCAAGATGGATGGTTTCTTCTTCTTCACCGGATTTGGTAGGTGTTCCGCTGTCAGAAGCCATTGATGAAGGTGGTGGCGCGACGGCGGAAGTTGGGTGGCGCGACAGCGGAGAAAATCTGTGGAAAAAATGAAGGTGGCGTGATGTTTGGCGAAGGAAACTAGGTTTTCTGGGAGAATTTTTTTAGAGAGAGGAAAAAGCAGGAGAGCTTAAATGAAATGGTGGGTGACACGTTTTTTTTTAATTAAAAACTGAAAATAACTTCTATCCTATAGTAAGGGTATAATTGTCCAAAAAATACATTTTTGGCTATAATTTTACTATAATATGTTCCTTGACAACTATTATAATCTAAGGGGGATTTTGCTATATGGCTCCTTCATTCTTATCATTACCCTTTTATTTTATTTTACCTTTTTGTTTGAAGTTTCTTTTTTTTTTTTGAAAAGTCAAAAGCATAATATTAAATATAGCGATGAGTACAAGAGCCCTTACACCACGAAGAATAATAAAGTTACAATTTAGACGGAATACAGTCCCTTTTTTTTTGAAGTTTTATTTATTTATTTGTAATTTTTGGCGTTGATTTATTAAATTTTATTTAATGAAGCTCCTTTATAGTAATTGTTTAGTACGCCCATGACTATCAAAGTAAACTAGTGCAATAACAAATGAGTTCTTAAGGAGGAAAAATTGATTTTTAATCTAATTTGACAATGCACCGTGTAGAGGATTTGAAAGACGAGAAACAACTATATAATTATCTTCAAGATTGTGGAAGGCATAAAGTTAAGTTCTTGGAAATGGCTTCATGCTCACTTTCCTCGCTTTTTTTGTTATTCTTTAGTTAATTAGCCCGAGAGATTGTATTCATTCTAAACAATAATCTTGGTTTTCCTTGTCATTGGTTATTACGGTGTAAGGATTGAGTACCTCTTGTACTCATTTTTTTGTTTATCTTATATTTTGACCCTTCAAAAAGAGTAAAAAAAAACTGGTCTTTTCTTTTGACTTTCTTCTTTAATACTACACACTTATGGTTTCCCCATTCTTAATTAATGTATGTCAATTAATGTACTCCCTCTGTCCACGAAATGATTGTCATATTTTTTACGATACGGGTTTTAAGAAAATGGCAGACAGTAGTAAATTATAGTGAGTATTATTGTGAGTCGAGTAAGGATCCCACAATAAATGTGAGTGAAGTAGCAAAAATAACAACCATTTCGTGGACAAACTTAAATAATAAAAATGACAACCATGTGTGTGTGTGTTAGCCTAGTGGTAGTGAGGTTAATGCCCGGGCCAAAGGTCACGGGTTCGAGTCCTCCGTCACGCGGTATTTAAATTTCATTATAATGTTGTTCAAAAAAAAAAAAGAAAAAAAAAATGACAACCATTTTGTGGACGGATTGAGTATTCATGTGCATTGAAGAAAAATAACCCATATATCTACCGTCAAAATGCATGCCGGTCCACTCCACTCCTTAGTTGCAGATTTATCTATGGTCGTTAAATTTTCAAACGTTTTGGAAATATCATAAAAGTGCTACAATATGTAAAGAAACTTACTTAATAAAAATACATAAACAAAAAGGATAATATTTCCGAATGAAAAGCACCATGCCGCCGCGGGTTATACTGAACTTGAGCCCGCCCAGCTTACAGCCGTCTCCATTGCCGGCGGTCTCGAGCTTCCTTCGAGACATCTGCTCGAGACCGCGATGCACGTAGCCTTATCCTGAACTTGAGCTTCCAATTTATTTGTTTATACACTTTCGAAAATTAAGAACTCTTATTATTTTTCACTTATTTAGTTAGATTTTTCGTAAAAGATAATACTATAGTGACGCCATTTTTGTTAAGATAATATTTTTGGTACATTTATAAAATGGCAGGTTTGAAACTTAAGAGCGTCTATCGTACGATTTTACAGATAATTCTAATCTTACCAATCGACCTATATAATACATTAACTATAAAATAGTTCTTACTAACTAAATATTTCAAATTCAAATTTTTTAGAGGGGATTTCAAATTTAATTGATACTCCCCAACTATTTCAAATTCATTTTTTTTAGAGTTGTACACATAAATTAAGGAAAACTATACTTATCAAATTTATACTTATTTAATTATGAATGAAATTAGTGAATTGCGAAAATGTGAGTTTTGAGGTGAATTAATTAAGGGTAATTATGGATTTAGGAGGTCAAACATGCTAGAATGACATATATTTTGTAAAAGTTATAAAACCTAAAAAGTTATTTTGCACGTGCAATTAAAATAACATATATGAATGAATATCATCTCTTGTCAACATTTTGTGTGTCTCGTCTTGTGTCAGTACTATCAAATCCATTACTAAAAAAATTGAAGTTTAAAAAATTTATATACCCTAACTACAAATCTATCAATCAATTACGAGCTAATGAAATTGAGATTAAATACTAAAAAGTTATTGATCCCATTTGGGTACACTAATTAACAATTGTAAGTAACAACCATTAACTGAATTTAAAGAGAAAAAAAAAAGAAAGAAAAATTAAGAGGAGTACACGACAATGAATCCCAAATGGCAATTGCTAAAAACATTAGTAACCGTTGGAAATTTCTTAGCATATTTCAAAAAAATTAACACCAAATAATTACTTTCTAAAAGAAAAAGGAAAGTATACCTCACCAAAATTAGCATAAAATTTGACGTTGAATCAGCAACGAACGCTTCCCAATGAAGCACATTCCACATCCATTGATTCACGAATCACCAAAATTAGTAAAACTAAAAAAACTAATTTCATACATTTCTTTCCTTATCTCCCCTCCCCACCCCCATTGCATTCATGTTCTAGCGAGGCCGATTTAATCTAATATACTCTAATCTCCTCCGCCGCGCTCGCCTCCTCCTCCTCCTCCTCTCAGCCCTGCAGCCACCACTCCACCACCCCTCGTCGACCCTTTCCCGGGCGACGGTGGGAGCACAACCACCGCGTCCGTCATTTACTTTTTTTGTCTGCCCTTGCATGTGAAGAAGAAACCCTAGCTCTCACAAACGAGGCAAAAATTAAAAAATGGCGCCGCCGTCGAAAACGCACCAGCTCCTGGAGATCAACATCATCTCTGCCCAGGATCTGGAGCTGGTGTCGAAGTCGATGAAGACGTACGCGACGGCGTGGATGAACCCCCGCCGGAAGCTGTCGTCGCGGGTGGACGAGGAGGGGAAGAACAATCCTACGTGGAATGATAAGTTTGTGTTCAGGGTGGAGGAGGAGTTTCTCCAGCGGGATACCTCCGCCGTCATGATCGAGATCTACTCCAACCATTGGTTCAAAGACACGCTCGTCGGTACCGTTCGATGCCTCGTCGGTAACCTTATCCCTCAGAGCCGATCGCAGAACGGCCAGTCTTATATTGGCATGCGTTTTGTTGCTCTTCAGGTATATATACTTCACTTCCTCCTAATCCTATGCATGAATTATTTTATTTCATAAAAAATTGTGTCAGATGCTCTAACAAATTAAGATGTATACTAGATAGTATTGATCAAATTCGGATTAAAGCTCAGAGTTGCGATTGTTAATTTGCTTGTGTTTTAATCGGGTTATGATTATTGTACATCTTTTGGATCTGAGACAAGACTCTCATTTTCTTTTATTTGGTTTAATTGTGGTTTAATTTGCTTTAGAGAAGAATGTGATTGATTATGCATAGTATAAGATTAATGTGTTGCAGGATAATTTGATAGATTTGATTTCATTGACATGATGAATTCATACATTGCATGATTATGCATGCAAAGAGCTATTGCCAAACTTTTTAATATTTTTTTTTTCACTTTTTTAATATTCTAGAAGAAAGAAAATGTTACAAGAATCGGAGATATAGTAGTCCAATTGTCATGAAAAAATCATTTTAGAGAGAAAAACGAGACCGTTATAAGAATCACTTTGGATAATATGTCATCTCGTATTTCATACGAATCTGATTGAGGCAGGTACGACGGCCATCAGGGCGTCCACAAGGTATCTTAAACATCGGTGTGGCGCTACTGGATAGCTCAATGAGAAGCATGCCGTTGTACACGCAACCGGCCATGTCAGCCGTCGGGTACCATGACCTAATGGAAGACCCGCCGGCTCTTCCAGAATATTCCAACAACGGGCCGATGTTGCGCAGAGTGAGAAGCGAACGGAGTGAGGCGATGGGGTTCGATAATTTCTCCCCGGGCAGCTCCATGATCATAGTCAAGGGCAAGGTCGAAGCTAAGGAGAGTTCGATTTTGAGCATCACGGAATGCATGGTTCCGGTTGAGGCCATGAAGAAGAAAGGCAAGGCTAGTTCCGTCATTTGTGGTGCCGAGCTTAGAGATGAACGGCCCAGGCCTAGAGCAAAGAAAGGTACCATTATATTATAAATTCGATTATGGTAAAAATCTTTTTTAATTAATATTTTTTATAAAATACTAATTATCTTTTTTTCCCAATAACGTTATAGTCTCTTTAATCATCATTTTAAGACAATAAGTTTTCTTCACTCCAATCGTATTAATTTATGGAGGTTCTATTACATTTGGTAACTTAAATTTATAATATTATTTCAATTATATAGGTAAGGCAAGTTCAGTGGTGAGCGATTCGATGATGAGCAAAGAGTCTTCGATTTTTCCCAAAACCGGAGATCTTAAGACACCGGAATCGCCCACAGCAAAACTCGTCGACGTAAAACAACTAGCCAAAATCTACGACGCCAACAACGCCGGCGATCAACTGCCGGTTGCAACCGTTGGAAAACCTCAGAAAACCAACGGCGGCGATAACGCAGCAGCGCCGGTCGTCGCCGCCAAGGGGGCCGTTCCATTTGTACCGCAGCAGAAGTACGTGATCGGAACTCCGGCGATAAAGAAGGGCAATCAGGTCTGGTCCGACTCCGAGGTGGGGCCCTCGCCGTCGGAGGTGGCGGCGGTGATGGCGGAGAGGCGGTACCCGCTAGACGACAAAGAGAGCTCCGTTCTCGACGGGTGGAGCATGGACGAGAGCGTGGAAGGGCTGAGATCGAAGTTGGAGCGGTGGCGGATGGAGCTGCCGCCGTTGTACGACCGGACCGGCGCCGGAGCCGGCGGAGATTTCTCGTCGAGTAGCTATAAGTCGTCTACTAGGTCTCGTAAAACGAATAAAGATAAGGAGAGTGGATTGTTTTCATGCTTTGGGAATATATTTGGATATGAATGTCAATGCATCTGCGGCAAGCCTCCCGGTGGCAAGAAGCGGCGGTCGTCATCGTCGTCGTCGGTGCCGACTTCGACTGACAATTCATCGATCTTTTGAAGGAATGTTTGTGTTTTAGAGGGAACGATAATGAGCGTTGATTAATTCTAGTGTTTCAATCTACTACTCTTCTTGCAAATAATTAATGCGGTGTTTAAACTTTTTTTTTCTTTTTTTATTTTTGATTTTATGTTATTTTATTTTATTTTTTGGTTGGAGTTTTGGTTTGGCAATCTCGACCGAAGCTTGGAGTGGAGAAAATGGTGAATGGTGGTGAGGAGGTTTTTGGAGAGAGATTGTGTTTTATGGGTGTGTTTTTGCGATGTAATTCTTGGTTCAATTAGTTAATATTTTCATGTTTTGTAAATCATTAATGTCTTTGTTCCCCTTTTGAGTGTAAAGATAATTTCATCAATGCGTCGTCTTTTACTTCGTGCAATTGATCTATTACTAGTGTTTTTGTTCAAGAAACAAACATTAGTACTATTCTATAAATAACTTTTAAATACAAATTAAATTTAAAATACAATATAAATTGTAACATTACGATTTTCTCTTGATATAACATTAAAGCAATACGTAAATTACGCAAATATGCCTGGGACCGACCGCATAACTTGCAACTGAGAGGGTGTTTATCTGAATTTATAAGCTCTTTAAAACAACTATAAGTTCTTTAAGAGTTTATAAGCTCTTACAAAGCGTTTGACAAAAAAAATTCCCTAAGAGCTTATAAATTCCAAAAATAAAAAATAAAAAAAAACCTTCAAAAGCTGAAAAAAAACCTCAAATCAAAAGTTGGTATTTCCCAACCATTTTTTTCCAGATTTTCTTGAGTAACATGTAATTTACAAAAATAGCCTTACCCTTATAAAGTAGAACGTTCAGAAAGAAATACTCTATTTAGTAATAAACTCTCATTTTATCATATATTTTTATGATCCTAACTTGAAACCAGTTATAAATAGGAATAAACTCTATATTTATCATAATTCATATTTTTTTTTCGGTCCCATATATATATATATATATATATATATAAGAAAAGGATCATATGAGAATAAATATTATCCTAAGAAATGAGAATAGATCTCCACCATAGATCTATGGGTGATGGAGGGTCAAGATTTGGCCTAGTCAAAGTGGGTCAACCCGGTCAACTCGGGTCAACCCGGGTCAACCCGTTGACTTATTTTTTCATTTTTTTAAACGGTTATCCAAGATGCACAACTTCACATATTCGGATGCACCACTCTATATAACTAGATGCACTACTAAGTGCATTTACATACATAAGATTTTCAGTTTTTTTTTTTCAATTTTTTTAAGGGGTCACCCAAGATGCACCACTTCACATATTCCGATGCACCACTAAGTGCATTTAGATGCACCAGATTTGTAAAATCTTTAAAAAAAATGAAAAAAAAAAAACTGAAAAAAATCGGATGCACCACAATGTGTAACCAGATGCACCACACGGTGTAACTAGATGCACCACATAGTGTAACTAGATGCACAACGTTTTAAGAAAATAAAAAAAAAACGAAAACAAAACTAGTGCATCTTAATGCACTTAGTGATGCATCTCATTATATAGTGTGGTGCATATGAATACATGATGTGGTGCATATGACCTAACTATAAGAAAAAAAAAAGACGAAAAAAAATGAAATAAAAACTTAAAATCTTGTGCATCTCAATGCACTTAGTGGTGCATCTGATTATGTGAAATGGTGCATCCGAATATGTGAAGTGGTGCATGTAAGTTGAACGTTAAAAAAAAAAGACGAAAAAAAAAACGAAATAAAAAAACTTAAAATCCTGTGCATCTCAATGCACTTAGTAGTGCATCCGAATATGTGAAATGGTGCATCCGAATATGTGAAGTGGTGCATGTAAGTTGAACGTTAAAAAAACAAAAAGCCAACGGGTTGACCCGCTTTGACCAGGCCAAATCTTGACCCTCCATGTAGATATAATCAATGGTTGAGATTAATTCCTAATTCTCATTTTAAGATCCTTTGCATGGGAATCGCTCCATATATATATATATATATATATATATCATTACTGTAGATTTAGGTTGATTTAAAATACTTTTAAGTTGCTTGTGACAGTGACTTCATCTTTTTTGTTGTAACCATATCCTTGAACTTGTGTGTCTTCAATAGCTCGTCGATATGACGACATTCTGGTTGAACTGATCACTAAATTACTTAGTAATATAAACCGCAACTCTAACGGGCTATTGTAGCATTAACAATCGGATATTGTATCCACAAGGACCATTTGATTCGAATTTATAGGGGAAACGGAGTTCAAGCGATTTCCTACTATTCAAACTCTAGATTCATCATGATTTTTGTTAATTCAAAATATTCAAATAGAAAATTAAAGCAAATACGTCAATCACAAGCAATTAAGCACACAAAAATTGATCAAAGATACAATAAGAGATAAATATTGGTTCAATGGATTTGATTCGATTCTAGATGACATGAAAACGACTTCCTAATTCACATAACCATATTTAATCTCCTAACTGAGAAGCATTCACAAGACTATTTACTATCTTCTCTCGATAGATAGCAAAAGAGGATCAACTATCAACTCTTTCGGCTAAGACTCAAGACGACAATTCGACTCCAAAAAACACAAAGAATTAAAGCTCACATGCATGCATGAATTCATCACTTGCTAAGTCTCAAAATCATGCATGATGTGACAATTTGATTTTCATGCACGTAAAAACCTATTAAAAATTTCTACAAACATTTGGCATGCAAGAAAGATTATCAATAATTCCCACATGAAATCAAGACCCAAATCTACAATCAATTAGGCAAAAATAATTAGAATTAGAAAGCTAAGATCAAAACCACCATTGAATCATCTCAAATCTCCAAAACCAACTAAAAGAAATTAGCTAGACATAAGATGAGAAATAACAATAAAAAAGATGAATGAATGCATAATTAGAGATACTAAGAGCTCAAATGGAGAAATCTTCAAAACAATCCAAATCCAACCTTCTTACTTGATTACAATGATTAAAATCTAATTCAAACCATAAATGGAAACTTTGGGAAGGAAAAATTAAGCTAGAATGAAAGATGCCACATTTTTTTGGGCTAAATCCCCTTTATATAAGGTATAAGAAGTGCTACTACATTGTAAAAATGCAAAAGGGGCATTTTCGGAAATTCTGGAGATAAATTGGCCAAACCGGCGGTCCAGCCACCCAAACCGACGTTCTGCCACCCAAATCGGTGGTCTGACAGCAGGGCGCCGATTTGGGATTTTGCTCCCTTTCGTCAGATTTCTCACTTCTTCATCCCGAATTTTCAATTCCGCTCTTCTTTGAACCTTTTCTACCAGCTTAAAGGACCTCAATTTAACTACACACATGCACAAACTCCGCTAAATGTAATACAAATCAAGATAACGAATTTCATGAAAAACACATCACATTTAAAGGCAAAAGCCTAGCAAAAAGTGAAGATAAACAAGCTTAGTTGCTATGAAAATGAGCATTTATCACTCCCCCAAACTTAGGTATTGTCCGTCCCCAAACAATATGTCACACCCCAACTCTCGAGGTGCGACGTATGACGCTAACACTACTAAACCATCTATCACTCAACTCAAATAAAGGGAAACATGCTCGGGGAAACAAGGGAATATCAACGGAAAGCGGTAACATTCGAGACATGCTCAAAGATATATCGAAACGACCAACGAGCACAAATAATTTACATATCAAGTTCGAATAGGAACAAGTATTCAAGTCAACAAAGAAACGAGATTTATCAGAAATTAGTATCGAGCACATCGCTCGGAATTAGAACATGTATCAGAGTATAATATCCAAAAGATTTCAATAAACAAAAGCATAGTATTGCAGCGGAATCCTCGACTCAAACCCAACAACTACATGTATGAAGACATGCAATTGTCAGTCTAACTTTCGACTCGATCAACAAAATATATATCACACCACACCACCAAGTTGTACTCTCCATCCGCATCCCGCTAACCTGCACGTTTAGAAATACATGCAGGGCTGAGTACTTCGTACTCAGTGAACACATGCCAAAAACTTTTGTAATATTGCTCTTAGAGCTATATCAATTGAATCTTGCCTTGCCGTAGCATCACAAGTATTTATGTAATGAAAACAGTTTTACTTGTGAATGCAAAATCATTTTCTTTTTGAATAAACTGCGCAGTCAAAACAATTATATATACATCAAACAGTATGTATCATCTACCACATCATCCATCCATCCGTGTCGAGAAGCAAGCCTCCTTCTCAAACACAATGACCGGCCCAACCGAAGCAAGGCTCACAGTCACCGTCAAACAATTCATATACCACACGTGGGTTTTCCTGCCTTTCACAGGACAATAGTATCTTATTCAAGCAGATGATAAAACATACCAAACATCATAAAATCGGCAAGTCAATTGAATTTAAAACTCACATCATAATAATAATATTCAATAACCAAATAACGATAGCATTCATCGGAGTTTTGGTTTTAGAAAAGCCCACCTGACTTCCGACGATTAGCTAGGCGGCTTACACTTTCTTCGTCCTCGCTACTTCTCCATCCCGCTCTGTCCTTTATATTTTGACATCGATAAAAGAAGTAAGACACGAAGCTTAAGACGTAAAGTAGACGTTTGTTTCGACTGAAGGACTTCTACTTGACTCGTCTCTCTCTATTTTTATCTTTTCTAAGACAATCTCGATTCTCGACTTTCTCGTCCTCGGTTCTCACTCTACTCGGTTACTAATTACTGCATCTCGTACTCTTGTTTCTAAGTCGTTATTACTGCTTGCTAATACTTAGCATTTCTGTGAATTAAAGAAGCGTTAATTTTCTAAGCTTCAATACTTGAATCCTTACTCACATTCTCAATTAGATACTCGATTATACTAACATCATTCATGTCATGAGCACGCATTCTCAACAATTTGAACAATCATTTCATTATAATTAAAGCATAAATATTTTACTCAAGCATGTAGATTCAATTAAGCATATTCAATATGTTTAATCACATAAGTCTACTCAAACGAATTTAATTCAATATAAGAATATCAATCAATCATCATAATTTAAATTGGAATCTAAACAAACGTATTATCTCAAACTCGATTCACACTTCAAGTCACATTAACAATTTCGCGTTATTACTCGACTCTAGTTTTGGAAAAGACATTAATTCAAATAATAAAAGTTTTCTTAGATTAAAGCTCAAATAATCATTTAATATCTCTTAACTCAATATACGACGCTATTTCCAAAGATGTCGTCTTTTCTCAATTACTTATACGTATTCGCATACGTACTATTACTTATGCTTCTATTATTATTTCTCTTTTTCTTTTAATTAAACTCTTATTGAAATAAAAATTCATTTTCTATTTATGGCTCGACTCTTATCTTCGACTCAAAACTCGATTCTTAAACTATTACTCGATAACTTTTATTTTTCATTTAACATTCAAAACTCGATAATTTCCTCGACTCCTTTTTAATTTAAACGATTTGAAAACTAAACTCGATTATCACGAAGTAATTATCACTCGTCATAATATAAACAATTACTCAAAAAATTATTATTTATAAACTCGATTCTAAAAAATAACTCTTATTAAATCTTATTCTCTTTTTATATCGTTTCTCGATTAATCACTTTAATTCGCTCAATTTATTCTTACTCGACTCTTAATCTCATAGTTTCTCTTACTCGACTTATCTCTTTATTTATTTTCTAAGCTCGACTCAACTTATTATTCTCATATTCTATTATTTCTTATTTAATGAAGAAATTCTTATTTTAGTTATTTTGCTCTAACTTATTTTTAAACTTCAAACTTCTCGATTAATTTAATATCATTCAGATAATTAAACTCATACTCGGTTTAAAGCTTCTTGTTGATTAATTATACTTAACTCTATAATTATTATTTATTATTCTCATTATTTCTCGTTTATTCAAACGACTTAATTCTCAATTTCTCAACTCAAATTTCATACTCGTTTTATAACTCTATTTCTTTAATTCTATCTCGTCTTCTATTTCTCATTTATTACGACTTCAAATTCTTCGTTATTTATTTCTCGATTATCAATTTCTCTAGTCTCGATTTATTTAACTCGATTAACTTTTTCTCTTAATCTTTAATTATTTAATAAAGAAATTACCTTCCTTTATTATTTTCTAATTTATGACTCATTACTCAAATTAATGATTTTTCTTTTTATTTTCCCTTTAATTTTATTTCAACAAATATCTTGAATATCTTATTATTTTAATAATTAATTTCTTTTAGAATTAATTTTAAAGATCTTTAAATCTTCAAATAAACACCAAGAACACCTAGAACACACACTTATTCAAATCTTCAAAAATTCATATCTTTTCACCAAGAACACCTAGAACACACACTAGGTATCCTTTCTTATTTCTTTCGATTTTTGCCTCTTTTTATGCTTAAAACTTCATTCTTTTTATCTCAACAAATCCTACTAACATCTAGTATTCAAAATTTCACACAAAACATGCTCTTAAACATCATGCTATCAAAATCAAAAATCATTATAACATCATAAACATCATTTTCTCTAAAATTATGCATAAACTTAAATTTCTTTCTCAAGAACATCATAGAGGATTTAAATCATTATACGCTCAAAATCATCTCAAGCTCATTATATCATCAAATCATCAACAAAATAATCAAATAAATTTCCTCCTCCTTGGCATAAAATCACGGCATTAAGCAATAATTTAGGATAAATAATTTCTCAATTTTTCATGCACATATACTCATTCAAAATATACTCATAACACATATTAAACATCAAATCATCAAATACTCAAGAAAATCAAATTCTCTTATTTTTCTCCTAATTTTTCAGTTTCAATAAAATTATTAGGAGATTATTTTTCTTTCTTCTTTTAATCAAAGATAAATTCCTAGGGTTTAATTCTTCTATCGATTCCTCACTCGATTCTCAAATCAAAAACCCTAGTTTTTGCCTAAGCATAAATTAAATCATGCATGTATGTTTTTCTTTAGAGATTAGGGAGATTACATATATACAAGTAATCAAATAAATAAACCTACTTCAAAATAATTAAATCGAAGCTCCTCTCTTGAATCTCCTTGGCCGAAAATTATAGGAAAGAGAGCTCAAATCTTAGCTTTGGTTTCCATGGAAGATCTCATCTTGAATTCCTAAAAGAAAAATAAATCAAGAATTAATCACATTGATAGGGCATAAGTGCCGAAATTAATAAGAATTAAAGAGGTGATTTTTGCATGGTTTCAACTCAAAGCTTGAGGATTATTACCTCTTTGATTGATATTGGAAGAACTTAAGAGAGTAGTGATGAAGATCTCTTGAAACTTGAAAACTTGAAGCTTGCAACTTGGAGGCTTCAATGGAGAAATCTCAAGTATGTGTGTATGTGTGTGTTTTCGGTAGAGAGGGGAAGAGAGATGAGAGGAATTTTTTCTTCTTTCTTCCTTGGTAAATATCGAAAGAGAGAGAGAGAGAGAGAGAGAGAGAGAGAGAGAGTAGAGTTCGAGAGAGAGTAGAGTTCGAGAGATAAAATGATATGATGAATGAGGAAATGATGAAAATGAAGTATATTAAGTTAAGAAAGAATAACATCATTATATTCCTTAGTAGGTGTTTGAAAAATAGGATAGCTAGAGAGAGATTAGGGAGAGAGATGAGGGAGAGGTCGGTAGAGAGAGAGGGAGAGATAGATTCCTCTTTGACAGATAAAATTTTACCCGGTTGAGAAAGTTTTCTGGATAAAAAGTTCGTATTATTTCATTTATACTGAAAACAGCTCTAATCTCTCCTTGTCTCGTTTCCGACACTAGAAACATCTCAAACCTATCTCATGTCCCATTAAATAAATCAAGGATTCCAATTATCTAATTTTTAGGTCAAAATTCCAAGTAACGAAGAAAACCAAAAAATTTATCGGCTAATTAATCCGTTAAGGACTAAATTCTTATAACTCTCTCATGTGATCTCGGATAAGATTCTAACATATCTCAGGGGTCTTATAATGAATTCTAGATTAAAAAGACTCTAATTAGATCAAGTTCTAAGTTCGTCGGTGAATAGTGTTTTTCTCGGTTATCGTTACTATTCACTCAAAAGTAAAAAAAATTAGAATTCTCTGAAATTCATACTCATGCTCAAACTCATATAAATAAACTCAATTAATGCATCACATCCTCAACTCGAGCAATTTAAAACACATAAGTTCACGTTAAAGCACATAAGGGCATTTTAGTCTTTTCACAAATTTTCTTTTTCCTTAGAAAAATTTTATCACTCAAAACTTGATAATTAAGCATATCAACTCATTTAGAATGCACTTAAGGACTTATGAAAGCTCGGGGTATTACACAATAGATTCAAACAAAGGACATAAACATTAATGGAGTAGCAACTTTAGATCCTCAATGCCTCAGATTTCACAAACAATTTAAAAATCAAAATCGAGTATAACTTTCACAATTCCACACAAATCAAAAGCATGCCAACCCCAACAATTCCACAATTGAAACTCACAAGAAAGTGTATCCCTCAACTCTCAAGTGTATGGTTAAGCTCCCATTGAAATCATACAATGCAATCCACTTACCATAAGCTTGTTAATTGTCTAAAATTTCCATTGCAAAATAATTGTCCACGAACAAGGATCACAAAGGGCTTTTTCTTGGGTTGAAATGTAGGCACATTGGTTTAGGAAGAGAAATTTGTCTAAGTGACTATTCAATACATACACCAACCTTATATCTTCATCATAACAAGCACAAACTCAATTGTCTTCCTTCGACACCAATCACTACTCATTTGGGGCTCAAATATGCACATAAAATGAACAAGTGCATTAAATTATTCCCTTATGCTCTCATTTCATTCTTTTTCTATTCTTTATTTTGATTTCAAGCAAAAGTTCTCAACAAATTTCAACAATTGATCAACCTTTCACTTTCACTTCTTTTCATTCTTTCCATTTCTTTGATTGAGCTCATGAGAATTTAAGAAATTTCAAAACAAAAGGCCCCCTAAATTAGCTACCCAACTTCGTCAGTTTTTTCATTTAACCCAACCCGGGGTACCCTTGCACATCCATCACCCCATTTTCTCCGGTTTGACAAAAAAGACTATTTAAGCTCAAAAGGCTATCAACGGCTGAATCAAAGCACAAGCTAGTGTTTGGGTTTTAAGATAGCTCACAAAAAATGGCCTAAGGTCATTTCCAAGTCCTTTGCACAATCAAGCATTCTCAACAAGAAACCAAAACAAGTTCTAGAAGTGGAAATGCATGCATGATCAAACTCTCAAGAATGAAACAAAAAGTATAGTAATTTAAAGGCTCAAATCCTCACGGGTTTCATTCAAAAGTCAAAAAGTCGAGATCAACACACCATCAATTCATGCAAAACCAATCAAGAAATACTCAATTCCAACCAATTTTCACAAAAAGAAAACACAACATTATCATCATTGGCATTTCTCTAAAGTCACCTTGAGCAACAAACACCATCAACATAACAACCAAACTTCAAATTTTTTCCAAAAGTTTCAACACAACTAAAAATCAACAAACTACCAAAAGCAATAAAACACAACACACACATATTTACAAATGTATTTGTATCCATCCCCACTCCCCCAAACTTATTCAAAAAATAAAGGTATAAGAATAAGTTTGGAGGGAAGAAAAAAATACAAATACAACCATACTTGGCCTCGGTCGATTTGGTGAGCTTGAAAACGGTGCATAAGTTCCAACATTTCTTGTTGTTGTGCTTGGCTAACATCACTCTGAGCATACATCTCTTGTTGGAAGTGGTCTTGGCGGGCGAACAACTCATTTTGAAATTGATCTTGCCGAGAATACAAGTCTTGTTGGAATGTATCTTGCCGGCCATACCAATTTTGTTGAAAGTTTTTTTGGCGGGCATACAAGTCCTCTTGGGATTGATCTTACCTAGTGTACATCTCGGCTTGTTGGTTCGATAATTGTTGTTGTTGGAGCTTCACCATTTCTTGTTCCCGGAGACGGATTGATTGAATATCATTCATCATCACCGCAAACTTGTTATCCCATTGAGTACAATAGTTGTCTATGTGCTCCAAGCGCGCCCCTATTCCTTCAAACTCACCACCATAATAGTTTGAGGACCCCGATGGCCCTCCATAAAAGCTTGAGGACCCCGATGGTCCTCGAAAGTATTGTTTTCCCCCAAAGTCTTGATACCCTCGACAAAAATCGTGGTGTCCTCGACCACCCATAGTTTGGCCTTCCTCTCTTTCTTCTTCTTCTTCTTCTTCTTCTTCTTCATGTTCTTCTTTTTCTCTTTCTCCGTCATCTTGATCTCTCTCCCCTTCTTCTCTTTCTTCATCATCTCCATCATTCATCACAATTCTAAAATTCCCGGCTTGTGCTATCGCCATCTCATCGAATGGTGTATCCATTTTCCAATTTGTCGTATCGGTCAATGTAGTCACAGATGTAAGAACGAGATCGGGCAAAGGAAACACTTCTACCACCTCCGTCTCCCCTTACGACACCTTCTCCTCTTTATGTTGTAGGAAGTAATAAGGTCGAGACGTTGATGCAAGCACTCACATATTCTTCCATGTCACTGCATCAATGACAAGAGAATCCGAAAGTTTCGCCCATTTTTGATAATTCTTGCAAAGAACCATGGCAGTAAGGGTAATGAGGCCGCCACAACAAAGGACTGCGGATGCTTGATTCTTTTGCGCATGCCATTGACACAAAAGAAATTGAGCCAAGTTAAGCCGGGTGGATGTTAGCATTTCCCAAATAACAAGAAGCTCTGAGCTCATACACGAGCTATTTTCCCTCCTTTGAAAGATAGTGTGAGCCAAGATGCGTTGGATCACTCGGAAGACAGGATTGCGGATGAGTGTGGCCTTGGAGCTCCCGGACTCATAGGTTCTCTTTGCATATGTCATAGCTTGCCACATTTTCTTCAGATTGAGCTCCTTAGGCTTTTTGACAAATTCGCCCCTCTGGACAATTGAAGATTTCATTGATCTCTTGCATGGTCATGGTATAGGTTTTATTCCCCAATTGAAAATACGCCGTGTGGGGAAGCTTGGAGGCATGCACCGGAATATGTAAAGTGGCGAGAAAATCCAAAGTAATCCTCGGACTAGTGGGCCACATGCCAGTCAAAAGGGAGCCCCACCATATCCGATCAAAAAGCTCCTTGACATTATCCTACAATCCAAGATCCTTCAACACTTGTGGGTCGGGGTATTTTACACGAAGCAAGACCTCTTTGGGCAAGTTGGGAGAATAGTGCCTTATGATCGGCCTTGCGGAGCTCTACACCATACACTGAAGGAGTGTACGGGCCAGCAAGCCTTTGATTTGACTTAGAAGTACGGGCCAGCAAGCCTTATATAAATATAATAATATAAGAGTATCTAACACTTCAAAAAAATAATCATTATATGCGACCAACTTTTGCGACGAAATTTCTTTTCCTCACATTTAAACGTTATATGTGAGGAAATATATTTTCCTCACATACACCAGTAAAAATAAGTAAATGTAAGAAAGTAAATAATCAGAGTCAAAGGAAAAAAAAAACAGAAAATAGAATTCAATCTTCGTCTCTTCCAAAAAATCTCCCAATTTATTTTTCCCACACCTGCCGCTGCTTCTGCCGCCGCCAATCGCCGCCCGCTATCTGCCGCCCGCTATCTGCCGTCGCACTCCATCCGCTCGACATTCGCTCATTATGCTGATATTCTGTCCGTATTGATGCTCGGAAAATGTTGCCCCAATATTTCACGTTTCTCAATCCCTTCTCGGCTCTAATCCCTCAACGCTACTTCCATTGTTCGCAATAGTAATCTCTCTCTCTCTCTACCTCATTTCTACATGTTCAGTGTTGAAAATGTGAAATTTGATGATACTATGATAAATAATGATGAACATGCCGAAATTGATTATTAGTTATGAGCTTAAAGGAATTGATTTATAATTGTCTATCGAGTATTCTGATTCACAAACCCTATTTTGGTAAAATATTTTGAGCAATGCTTCGAATAGAAATGTGGCTTTGTTTGATAAATTCAAAGCAATATACTCTGAAATATTTTCATCACCTTTTGCACTGTGCTATCTTGTGTGTATACTTGAGCCTTTAATATCTTGGTTAATGGGCACAATTTTATTTGTTAAAGAGTAATGACTTTAACTCAAAAGAGCTATTACAGTGTGGTGAGTTCTTAAGTGAATATTGAGGCGTTCTTGAAATTTTGTTTAATCTAATCAGTCTGAAAATTGAGTGTCATTGTTGCTTGTGCATCTGTTTGTTGTTTATGGGAACTGTGGCGGTTTGGTTATCTTGTTGATCAATTTTTCGACAGTCTCGACTATCATATGCAATAGTACTAATCAATATTATTCATATCTATTATATAGCGATTGTCAAAAGATGTGTCTCATATTGATTTCTTTTGCCTCTATGTACATATTATTTCCACATTTTCTTTATCATCTTCATAGAGAAGAGAAAAGGTTGTCGCTTATGTATTTTTTAATTTAGACTATGCAATTCATATCTTTTTTCATCCAGAATATGTCCAGGAGTTCCAATATTTATGGCTTATGTGTATGGTTTAACAAGACTAGTGATATAAATCGCATTAGCCATTCGTATATAATCTTTACGTTATACCACCTATGATTATCATTCATTTATTGGTTGCTTTTACTTTCCACCACTTATATTACTGTTCAAGTATTGGTTGCTTTTCTACCTGCTTATTGTTCGTGTATTGATTTAGTTGTACTTAATGTGGTGTTTGTTTGTTATTGTAGGATGGGAAAGCATTGTTCAATGACTTGGAGGTCGTCGAGGGATGAAGTTGGACAGAGGTTCACCCCATACTTCATCACAAATTGGAAGACTCAAAAATGTGTTAAGTGTTTGATAATACCCGAAAGAGGTTTCATGGAATAGTTGTCTACTAGCTTGAAGATAATCATTTTCCATCTTTATAATTGTTGAACGGTTGATTCTGGCTATTGATAGTAATTTGAGGATCCTCTAATCCTCATTCGTGAGAAGAAAATCTCTAGCATAATTGCCATTATTAAAGTCTTGGAGTTAGCTTTGAAAGTTGGTTTTTTACTTAAGCCTGAAATTTTAAATTTATTTACGACAATATATTGTTGTTGAGCTGATGAATCTATTTGTTCGTTCATATATGTATAGAGGAGTGATGTACTTGCAACTCTTATTCTTAACAAGCTTCGGACTGGAATCAAGGTTTGACGTTGCTCTTGATTTGTAATTTTATTTGGATTTTTGACTTTGGTTTTACCTTATGTGGCTTTTATTTTCACAATGCAGATCAGGTCTGCAGTTGAATTGAGCACTTGTGTTATGACAAGGAGAAGTTGCAAGAAAATCTTGCCAAGCTATCCGGTGGTGTATCTGTGCTGAAGGTCGAGCTATTACTCTTCTTGAATATCCTACGTTACAAAAATATGTTTGTTAGACGAGACAAGTATCTCTAATATGAAGTTCTTTTATCTTTCAGATTGGAGAGAGCCAATGAAGCCTAAGTTGGTAAGAAGAAAGATAGAGTGATGGTAAGCACCTCTCTCTCTCTCTCTCTCTCTCTCTCTCTCTATGCAAGGTTTACTTTAATTGGTTGAAGTTGATTTCCTGATTACATTTTTCTCAAGATGTATGCATGTTTGGTGAAGGCTTAATATTTTTTGTTTGCCTACTCTGATTTAGTCCTTCAGGTTGGTGTTTGCCTACTCTGAGTGTCTGATGTTTGAAGTTGTTCAGGATTCTCATGGTTCTATTCTCCTTCACGTGGGAGGTGGAGGGATAGTCCGACTATCCTAAATCTATTAGTCCGTCAGGAGATGAGCGTTTTATTTATTTTAATTTTTGCAACTCCATGTCGGCATTTGTGCAATAATTGAGTGGTAAGTTTACATTTATTCCACTATTTCATGGTACGTTAAATTGCTTTTCCAGTCTCTTATTTGATAACCCTGCATTAGCAAGAGAATGCAAAAATGTAAATATCAACAGAGTGTATATTGGATCTTGTACAAGTAAAAAGACCGAGATTTCATGGTTGCTGCTAAAGTTTTTCTTGCTTTCGTAAGAAACTTCTATTTTGCTATCTATGATTTGGATATATATTGATTGCAAAAATGTCCTTTTCTTACCTTAATCTAGTGTTTGACACATAGTCAGAAGTCCTCTGTTTTAGAACAAAGTCTTATTAATATTCTCTTCCTCTGTGTATCAAAAGTCCTTTGTTTTAGATACTTTTTTGTTGTTTAACTAAATTTTGCATCTATATTGACATCTTCAATCTATATTTTTTTGAATGCAAATCTAATACAAACTATACTAGAAGTATGAGGAAGATCAAGATATACATGTTTATAGGTTTTTTATGTAATAATTTGTTGTGTACTTTGTTTAACTAGTTTAGCTGGATTTAAATTCATTTTTATGGTATGATTATGACATGTATTATATGGATGTTTAGATTGATCTATATATGAAATTTTAATTAGCTAGTGTAAAATATTCATTTTATGATTTTGAATTATTTTGGTATTCAAAAATAAAATAGGTAAATTAAAAAAAAAAAAAAGGCAACAACAAAATATAGTGTTAAATTTGGCTTTTGAATAGATGACGGTTGTCAGAAACTGTTATCTAAGAAGCAAAATAATGACAGTCCATATAGGATTTATGTGACAAATGATTTGCTAAATGTGAGGAAATTTTTCGTCACATATGATGGGCCTCATATGTGAGAAATTCCAAATTTCGTCACCTATATGTGACAACCCTGCGGTGACGACCATTGTGATGAATTTTTTTTCATCACAATATAACTTTTTGTGATGAAAAAATTTGTCACATATAGTCATTTTTTTTGTAGTGTACCCATATTAATATAATATATTAAATTATAGTTTTAATTTATATGTATTACGTATAAAAAATTTCAAATCATTTCATGTATATATACAAATAAAATAAACTTTTACCTATCAATATATATTTATTGTTCAATAACCTATTTTAAAAATTCGGAATGTTACATTAAATTGTGAAGACTATGAAAAGAAAAATGGGGCTACAATTACCCCTCTATAAATATCCGAGCAAATTAAGTAAAGTGGTATGCTTTGAGTTATTGTAAATTTAGTGGCGGGCCACGATGGGGCCTGCTCGGGCCCTGATCCCCCAGCTCCTTTTCAATTTTTTAAGGTATATAGTATATTACATTAATAATTTATTTTTCCTTGTTTTAAAAGTAAAAAAGAAAACAAAAACCCGAGAAGAGAAGCGATGAAAACAAAATAAGTACAAGCCAAGAACAAAAGACCTATCAACTTTGAGTACCACAAAATACCTCACCGCAAAATTTAGTTATTTTTAACTATCCTTAATTGCTTCATAAATGCTAATGAAACTATTATGTAGAGCTTTACAAGTATATAAGAATAAAGAAAAAAAATATTATTATAAGGTAATAAATTTTAGTTGTTTTTTAGAACTTTTAATTTTGGAGGTTGTGAACTTGTGATATACTGCTCCCGCCGTCCCAACATTCATGCCTTATTTCTCTAGGCAAGGGAACTAAGGAGAAGATGTTTTAAAGGATAAAAATTGTAATACCCCAGAAAAACGTTACTGACTTTAAAAATGAAAGTCAATAATAATTATGGCTTTGCACGCCTAAGTTCATGAATTTGAATTCTAAGAACAACGGTGAAATCCGTTTCCGAAAATAAATTACGGAAGTCAGTTAGATGACTACTGTATTAGGGTTTTCGCGGACAAAAACTTTTTAATTGCGATACGAATTCGCCCGAGAAAGTTCGTTTTTATTATTTTCCGGACAAAATTCGGACTGTGATGTCCCGAATTTTTATTTAATTTTAAAGTTTAAAATATACTTTTCAAGTATATTAAATATTTCGGATTTAATGGTCGAATCGGATTTCGATGAAAACGTGCCGAATACATTTTTATCTATTCGATTTTTATAACGTCGTAACGAGCCGGAAAAACGCGGTTTTGGAGAAATTAAATCCTCCCAACCGACTTCAACCATGACACACCTTAGGATATTTCATTATTCTATGGTATTATTACTTTATGACTCACCATTTTTAGTATTATAATAGTTTCTTTTTGGACACCTAAGTTAGTTGTTGGATTATTTAACATTAATTAACTAAATCTCCATTTCCTACACAGACACATTGCCGCCACCCTTCATCTCCATCTCTCTCAATTTTTCTCTTCCACCATTGATGAACTTGGAGCATTAGACAAGGAGAAATCTTCATAAGTCATTCATCCTCCATCATTTTCACTACTTCTTTAATTAATAATCAAGGTATTCATCTCCTCTTCTAATCTATCCAACTAGAATTTAATTCCTTTAATTTCCATTACGACCGAAATTGGGGGATTATGTTGTAGATGTTCTAAATGTTTAATTCATGCGATTAGATGTATTAGGGATTGATCTTTATGGTTAAAATGAAAAGGAAATCAAGAACTCTAAATTCTAAATAAGGACCGATTTTGGGGCATAGGTGTAGAATGTTTTAATTCTTTAAATTGATGTTATAATTGAGCTTAGGTGATGTCTAATTGAGGATTGGTGCAAAAATAAATGAATTCCCCTATGGATTAGATGACAACCGATTTTTAGGGTCAAGGGTTTCGCTTAGATTTCTAAATTAATGATGTTGGAGCTTAAATAAATGGATAATATATGTTGTAGTAATATGAGGAATGTTTTTATGGAGTTAAATTGAGGAGAAAATCACCTCTTTAAATTAATGCCTAATACCGATTTCTAGGAGAAAATTAGGGGTTGATTGTAGTTTATTTCTAATGATGATTTAATGATGGAATAATACTTTAAATGATGCTAGATGATGATAAGTTTTAAATGGGAATTTTCTAAAAATGATAGGGAAAACCGTAAGAGACGAGGATGTGGAAATAAATCGAGTATGGTTAATGAATTGAAAGAATGATATACGTAGTAATGATCGTTGATAGATGGTGAGTAATGATGTAGAAATTGAATGAATTCTAATAACGTTTGATAATTCGTAAGAGACGAATTAATGATAGAAACGACGATTGAGGATTTTAATTGGTTATTAATGAATACTAATGATAGGAGAACGAGTTTATAGTTGACGACGTGTAAATCCGAGCTATGAAATGTTGAGCTTTAGTTGAAATCGAGGAATTAGGACGAGAATTGTTATTTGGTTTTGGTTTAATAATTGTTTAGTTTGAAACGACAAGGTTTTATACGTCATGCTTATAAACGAGAAATGAAAGGAGTTCTTCACGTATGGGAATATGTGTTGACTGCCTTGAGTCAGGTTTTTCGTGAGAATTTAGGTTCGATAGCATAAAACGAACATAGGAAACCGTACGTTGAATTTAACGAGCTTAGGGTTAAAATCGGATTGTTTTGCGACGTTCTACGGAAACTGTCATATCTCCTAGCTCGTTTATCAGAATTGAGATCTGTAAATTGGAGAGTAAACTAGACATCCGTAGCTTTCATTCAGTATAGGGCACGTCCCCTGTTTCGAAATCCTCTGTTCTGTACAAGGTTACTGATCTGAACAGTGATTCTTTAAAAACTTAGTTTCTTAAGTTGAATCCTTCTCAACTTAGTTTCTTTTGATCTTTAGAGTCGTTATGAGTTATCGGATGCTTTCCACCTGACCTCGGTGTCGAGTACAGAGCTTATGAATGCTAAACGAGATGAGTTTGAATCTCGTTTCCGATTAAGTAAAAGAGCTAGTTAAGCGTGCAAATGCCTAAAAACTTGAAAAACATAAAAGACTAAATCGAATTCAATTTCGATTTCCGTTTTCTTTTGTCACTTCGACAACTCATCGAGATTATATGTTTTATGAACGATGAAGGAGGAAGTCAGCTTGAGGAAAGGACGGAAGACTGAGGAACGGATGCTCGTTTAATTAGTTCTGTAATCTTCGAGGTGGGCTTTCTTATATAACAAATAAAATGTGGGTTTTTCCACATCTCGAAAGTGATTCTCTATGAGCTTTGATAACTGTGTTTTCAAAGTGATATCAGGCATAAATGAAATGTTTTATGTTTTATGTGAGTTCTCTTGTACCACTTCTGAGTTAGCCGTCGTGCTTTCCAGAATTATATGTTAACCATTAGGTGTTAACTCAACGATCGGCTCTGAGTTAGTCATTAGGCGCTTTCCAGAGTTAGTGCACTATATAGCCTGTGGTGTATGTGGTATCCTGTTGAGGGGTAACCAGCCACGGTGATAATGACTGGTCAAGATTTGAACGTAACATCTATGAAAAATCTTTGGCCAAAGTATTATGTACGGAAATGTTTAATAGGCGCGGGCTCTTTTAAATGAAAATCCCGATGCGCTATAAAATGAGCTGCCTGTTTATCAATACCTATGATTATGTTTTCGGCAATGTGCCCACTAAGTACTCTCGTACTTAGCCCTGCATATATTTCTAAATGTGCAGGTTGAAGCGACGGCAGCGGTGGAAGGTTGAGTTAAGAGCTGAGTTATGAGTTGAGCTATGAGTTGAACTATGAGTCGAGTTATGAGTTGAGCTATGAGTCGAGTTAGGAGCTGAGATTGTTTTGAGTCAGAAAGAGCTTAATAGGATAGCTTATTTCTTCCACTGCAGAACTCTAGATGTTTTGATGATGTATATATTGAATACCACTTTCGGTTCAGTTTCTGTTCTATTATAACTTAGGTTTCTTTTGTAAAACCTTGTCGTGTGATCTTCCCGATCAAACTCTTCTTTCTATATATATATTTATAGTGAGGTCTTGATCATAGAAATAATGTTGTCTTGTATGTATGTTATTGTTCCATTCCCCTTTCTTCCCCGCTTCTTTAATCCAATCCCAGTAGCACCCCGGCTTCTGCCGTCCTTCGGGATTTGGGGCTGTGACAGAGTGGTATCAGAGCAGTGGTTCCTGCTCTGGTCATGAGTCATTTCCCTAGTGTGAGTCATTCTTTCTAGTGATACCACAGAGTGTGTATACGAGTCTTCTTTCAGAGTAGACAGATAGAGTATTCGTTCGTACTCTATACCCAAATCTTCTTTCGAGAAGTAAAATAGAGTATTTGTATATACTCTATAACCGAGTCTTCTTCTAAAGTGAAATTAAGTCGTGATACTGAGATTTAGAGTGTAGACGACAACTCAACCTCCCGCTACGTCGACTCAACGGTATGAAAGAATGAATGAGCTTAAAGGAACGTGGTTCCGTTTTATGAAAATTTTTGAGCTAATAATGAGAATGAGAATAAGAATGAAATAATGGTGCCAATAATGAGAATGAAATTTTACAAGTATAATAATTATACTTTGCTTTGTTATGTGATTGTGTGATAGTACGAGTACTATCTTATGTGAAATTATTTGTGCTATAATTTCCTTTATTATGAAAAGTATGATGGCACGAGAACCTAGATTGGATCTAGAGATTTTTCCCGGTTCACTGAGAATGTAGACTATGATTCTAAGGACTTCCCAATTCCTTGAGAACATAGACATTTAAGGAGTATTGATTCCATATGATTATGAAAGGAGATCCTAAAACGAGAACGATTTCTACAGACGAATGTCACGTGCGTATAGTGACATGAACAAGACTCAGCGGGGCTAATTCTTGTTTTTATAATTAGGAGCCGAAATGAATTTCCTTCGAGGAAATGAAACGAATGATGATGAGCTGGATTAATGTTGTATCAGTGAATGAAAAAAACGAGTAAATGTTCGAGAGCGTTGGCTTCGAAATGAGAAAGAAATAATCGAACTGAGGAGGTCAGAATAAAGGGAATCAAAATACACGAAAAGCCGAATGTTACTTTTGTGTAAGTGACATGAACAAAGTCTATTGGAGATGACTTTGTTTTACTTATTAGGAGCCGTTCGAGTATTCGATTTGCTTAAAATTCGTATCTTCCTCGAGAAGATTGAGTATTCTGAGCTACGAGTTGAAAAGTTTCCGAAAGTTTCTTTTTATGTGTGTGCATTTCGTGAAATTTCTAATCGATTATGAAAAAAATTAATTTTTGTATGAAATGAATGATTGAACGGGACAGAAGTTCCATGTGATTGAGGGACTGTTATGTGGACCTGATCAACCCACATAATAAGAAACTCAGTAATATGGGTCTTATGCCCTGCCAGCAAAAACTTTTCAGTAGGGTATGAGTGGTTTAAGGAGACGAATGTTACTCCCGTACGAGTAACATGAACAAAGTAGACGTACTTTGTTTTAAATATTAGGAGCCGTAAAAAAAATCCCTTGAGCTTGAAATAACGTGAAAATGTATTAATGATAATGAGATAGGTAATGGAAATAAAATCTTGAAATTTTATTTCTATATATTATTGCGTGCAATTCTCTGTGAAATTGCTTGACGTATGAGATAAGTTATTAGTTTGAGTGATGATGACATTACAATTGAATAAGGAATATTCAAATTGTAACTTGAGATTTTCCGTAAGATAAGTTGTTATCTTACCCGTTACTGATCCGTGTTTTTTAAAAACATAATAGGATGGATTCTAGAGATGACTCGGCTCAGGAGAGTCAATCCCCACCACAGCGTACTTGGCCAGATCAGATACTAGATGAGTATCGAGATTTTGAGGCAAACTCGAGTCATGACGTAGGAAAGATCATTAGTTACTTTTCAGCACCCTACCATACAGTTCAGCATACTATTACAGAGAGTCAGGCTATATTCGACCTGATTAGACGACTACCAGAGGAATGGCGTGGTTGGGCGCACGACAGGGCATGATACTTCTTAGGATTGTTCGGAACGACCCAGAGCTGATAGGTAACTACTCGGAATTCGCCTTATCTATTCACGAGAGATTCTTTCAGAGCAGGTTTATGATTGCAGTTCCTTTTGAGCCACACTTTCCATACCGACACTTTTCCGCTAAGACCGAGCCCGAGTCCTTGGACTTAAACCCAGAGATGGCAGCCTGGTTAGAGATTCCGACAGATTATGTACCTAGTGAGGACTCCGAGGAGTCAGAGGCAGAGATACTTAGAGACTGACGAGAAACCTATAGCTACACCAGAGTTGCCGCCAGTTCATACACAGATCGAGGAGTTGATTCCAGGGCCAGGATTAGTAGAGATTGATGCAGAGACAGCCGCTTTGTTCGGATTATCTTCACCGTTTTTACCTGACGTTTCTGATAGAGTCAGAGGACCGTTTGAGACGGAACGATGGCGCCCGGAGACAGACACAGAGCTCGCTGCCTTGCTAGAGTTACCCACTCCACCGACACCACTTGAACAGATCTGTGCGAAGTGGGAGATAGTCAGAGGACAGATGGAGGCAGGACCGTCCAGGGTCCGATCTGGGGAGGAGTTCGAGTCCGGTTCTGTTCCAGAGCACCTTCTTCCCCTGAAGAAGCGTACAGTTGAGCTCAGTTGTGGCTACTTAGTGTCCGACTCAGAGAGGACAGTTTCAGAGGTGCCAGTCCCACCACCACTCACACTTACAGACGACACTGCTTTGAGGGTTGACGAGGCACTACAGCTCGTCTTTGGCTCAGACTCAGAGGAGGAGGACCCGGAGGAGGATCCGGAGTAGGACTCCGAGGGTTTGCAGGCCGTAGAGGTCAGTGGGGACCCGACAGCAGTGAGTTGAGCAGAGCGTTGTAAACGTATAGTAGCAGTTGAAGTAGTTTCTTTTGGTTCTGTAAATAGTCGGATTAGTAACTAGTTCTTTTGTAGTACTCCACGGATACAAAATTTTATGAATCGTTTCCGTTCTAGTACTTCCAGTAGTACAGTAATGCAATCAGGATGCACTGTACACAGATAGGCAGTTAGCCTAGCTTAGACTCGTTGTAGTCTAGACTTTCTTGTATAAGTCCTTGATAAAGGCAAAACAAAATATTCTTTTGATATATATATATATGCATATATATATATATATATATATATATATATATATATATATATATATATATATATATATATATATGACCCATGAGAGGGTTTTGAGCTCGAGAAAGTCTCTTTAATCGTGTAATTAAAATCAGAATGCTAAATGAACTCGCGTGATGAGAGTTGAGCTTATCCTTGAAAGATAGAATGTGAAATGAGCTTGAGTAATGGAAGTTTCGTTCAATTTGAAAGGTTAAAAGATTAAAGAGCTAGAAATGAAATTAATCCCCTAAAATCCTTTTGCGCGAACTTGTTTAAGTTCGAAAACGAGGTGAATGAGTAAAAGAATGTTTAGAAGTAACGAGCTGACGAGAATTATTGTTACTTATAGTATCGAAATGACGCTAAGAGTTGTTGGCAACCAGAGAGGATCTGATAGTCCTAGAAGATCTGATAAAGGTTAAGGACAATATAGAGGCGAAAAAGAGCAAAAACATCCGGTAACCCTTTTTACTCCCACTACCCCCACAGCATCGTAACATTGAGGATTTATTTCTCAGGAGAAATTCCCCGGTTTTAATGGATCCAGCAATCTAAGCGATGCTGAGTTTGAGTATGATCAATAAAACGAATCTTTGAGCTTCTTAGATGTACCGATAGGGAGCGCCTCGCATGTGTTGCGTTTCAATTAGCTGGACCAGCTGACTACTGGTGGAAGGCTAGACATCAGGTTATGCCGACAGAGCAAATGGCTCACCTTATTTGCAATAATTTTAAGAAGGCATTCTATGAGAAATATGCGTCTGATCAAATAGAAACAGAAGAGGAAAAGAGCAAGGAGGTTCCAAGGAGAACTTAAACGTAAATTGGGAGTAGCATTAGCTAGTCAAGAGGGACTAAGCTATACAGAATTACTAGGACGAGTCCTGGAAATAGAGGCAGTGGTGCCGGATCGAGGAAAGATTCCAGCATGCATATCAACATCAACCCAGGCTGCAACGCGAGACCTTTTCAGTGACGAGAACACCTTCATGGGAAAACAAAAATGGGAAGGATAAAAAAAGAGTGGTAAACAGCAAGGCTTTCAACAGCCTAACCAGGATAGCAACCGTGGCAGGAAACCATGGCAAGGAAATTGGCAGGTTTTGGACGAACTTTTTGGATACCCGTCATAGTTATGCTTCATACCAGAGTTTTCATATTCGTTTAACGTTAGTACATGTTGACATTTTAGGATTAGGACTAGAGCACGATAATCATGAAATGGAGATAATTACGCCTTAGGAGATATTATCGTTACTTGTTCAGTTTCGCTCTAACGCAGAATTTAACATAGGGTCTTTTTAAGATCTTAGCAATCAATCGGATCGTAATAAAATATTCGATGTGGATCAAATCCATGGAATGGATTGATTATCTACCAATAACGCCATTCTATATGGGCTTGCATGGAGGAGTCAGAAGAACTCGAAATCCAATTGCGAGAGTTGCTAGACCTTGGTTTCATCAGACCAAGCGTCTCATCTTGGAGAGCACCAGTACTGTTTGTCAAAATGAAGGATGGTTCTATGAGAATGTTCATAGACTATCGAGAGCTCAATAGTATTACACTTAAAAAAAATGAGTATCCTTACCCAGGATAGAGGATCTTTACGATCAGTTAAAGGGTGCGGGAGTCTTTTCAGAGATAGACTCGAGATCAGGATATCATCAGCTGAAAATTAAACCTGAGGACGTACCTAAGACTGCCTTTAGAACCAGATATGGCCATTACAAAAACCTAGTAATGCCATTTGGATTAACCAACGCCCCTGCTGTATTCATGGATCTCATGAATAGAGTTTTCCACCCATACTTAGACAATTTCGTCTTAGTATTCATCGACGACATTCTTATTTACTCCAAAAATGAGAAAGAGCACGAAGAACATCTACGGATAGTGTTGGAAACACTTAGAGCCGAGAAACTCTACTCCAAATTCAGTAAATTCAAATTCTGGCTGAAGGAAGTAATGTTCCTAGGTCATATAGTTACGGCAGAAGGAATCAAGGTGGATCCTGCCAAGGTAGAGGTAGTACACAACTGGAAGTCACCAACGAGTCAGAATGATATCAGGAGTTTCTTGGGATTAGCTGGTTATTACAGAAGGTTTATTGAAAGATTCTCTACGATCGCTACGCCGATGACGAAACTACTTCGGAAGGAAACCAAATTTAGATGGACGGACGAGTGTGAAAAGAGTTTCCAAACACTCAAGGAGAAATTAACCACAACACCAGTATTAGCTCTTCCAGACACAAACAAGGAATATGTGGGTTACACCGATGCCTCGAAGAATGGATTAGGTTGTGTCTTGATGCAAGACGGGAAAGTAATAGCTTATGCGTCACGACAACTTCGACCTCACGAAGTTGAGTATCCAACCCATGATTTAGAACTTGCAGCCGTTGAGCATGCATTAAAGATTTGGAGACACCATCTTTATGGTGTAAGGGTTGAGATCTTCACAGATCACGAGGGTCTGAAGTACCTTTTCGAGCAGAAGGAACTGAATATGAGGCAAAGAAGATGGCTCGAGATAGTAAAGGATTATGATTATGGTATCAAATTACCATTCGGGAAAACTAAATGTCATAGCAGATGACTTAAGTAGTAAGACTTTGAGTAAGTTTAGGTGTCTCCTCATCGAGAAAGAACACTTGTACAAGAATTCGAGATGATGCATTCAGAGGTGCACGATTCACCTAAAACGATATCAAGTCGAATAATAGTAATCGTAGTTACATCAGACTTTCGAGAGAGATTATAAATGCTCAAAGGAAGGATGAGTCGATGGAGAAACTTCGACTAAGGATAAGGACGGATAAACCAGATGATTATTCCGAAGCACGAGATAATACCATATTATACAAAGATAGACTTTGTATTCCTGACGACGATGAAGAATTGCAGAGCGATATCAAGAGTGAGGCTCACGATACGCCTTACACAGCGCACCCAGAGAGTATAACGATGTATGAGGACTTGAGAAAGAGTTTCTTTTGGAATGGACTGAAACAAGACGATGCCTCGTTTGTAGAAGGATGTTTAGCCGGTCAGCAAGTGGAAACTTTGCATAGACGGCCGTATGGTTGTTATAACCATTAAGGGTTCCATAATGGAAATGGAAGAATATAGTTATGGACCTTGTGATAGGACCGCGTAAGTCAAGAAAGAAAGTAACACTGCTAGTTAGGCAAAAATTGATCGAATCACAAATCAACTCATTATCTACCGATCAAATTTACTTACGGGTCAGAGAAATTAGCTCAGCTATATGTCCGTGAGAGTATACGACTGCACGGATTACCAAAGATGATAACGTCGCAAAGGGATGCTAAATTCACTATGAGATTTTCAGACTACGATGCAGAAGGAGTTAGGAACCGAGCTTAGCTTCAGTACAACTTTTCACCCTCAGAATGATGGACAATCCGAGAAAAACGATTTAGATACTCGTTGATACGATTGGGAACGATAGTATTAGACCAAAGTGCGAAATGAAAGAATATTTTGCAATTAGTCAAATTGTTTATAACGATAATTATTAAGTTATAATGAGCTTTACGCCTTATGAGGTCTTCGATAAGAAGAAGTTTTGAGAGAACTGCCTTAATGTGATGAGATAAATGAGAGAAAAAAAAACCTAGGATCAAATACGGTCAGTAAAATGATCGAGATCGTTCGGCAGGCTTAAATCTACAGAATGAGGACGAGACTTTCCTCATGATTATCCTTCAAAGGATAATATGACTAATACCAGTGACTTCGGAAGTGTTAGTTTAATGCTCTCATAAATGAGAGATACTCGAAAATGCTTATTTTACGGCTTGATAAGTACGTTCTGAAGTTCATTATCGGTACATACATGACTTTACTTTATGTGAGTATTCTTTGTGTTTTATGTGTTAGCCGATTGCTAACTGCTTAACGATTAAGTTAGTGACACCGATTAGGTGCTTTCTAGGAGAAACCGATCGGAACCTGAGATAGTGACACCGTTTGGTGCTATCCAGAGTTAATGTACACAATAGTGTACACTGTTTGGCTTTATCGCCAAGTTTTTGGAATGTTTATTTCATGTGTATCTCATTTTGAGAAAGTATATGTATTCGATTCTACCACGAATTGTTAGTTTCAAGAACAATGTCACTGACTTAAATTATTAGGAAAGACCGAAATCGATCTTGGATTGAAAAGCGCATGAATTAAGAAGTAAGTTGAGACGAATAGTAAAAGCGTTATAAGATCATCACAGGCAAGAGGAAGCCATGTGAGAACTCGGAAAAGAGTTGAGTAAGAAGTACTCAGAGCTGTTTAAAGAGGATGAGCAAATTTCGGGACGAAATTTTTTTGCAAGGGGGGTAGGATGTAATACCCCAGAAAAACGTTACTGACTTTAAAAATGAAAGTCAATAATAATTATGGCTTTGCACGCCTAAGTTCATGAATTTGAATTCTAAGAACAACGGTGAAATCCGTTTCCGAAAATAAATTACGGAAGTCAGTTAGATGACTATTGTATTAGGGTTTTCGCGGATAAAAACTTTTTAATTCTAGAACTCAGATCGGGAAACCGTCTGATTTTTACATTCACGAAATTGCGATACGAATTCGCCCGAGAAAGTTCGTTTTTATTATTTTCCGGACAAAATTCGGACTGTGATGTCCCGAATTTTTATTTAATTTTAAAGTTTAAAATATACTTTTTAAATATATTAAATATTTCGGATTTAATGGTCGAATCGGATTTCGACGAAAACGTACCGAATATATTTTTATCTACTCGATTTTTATAACGTCGTAACGAGCCGGAAAAACTCGGTTTTAGAGAAATGAAATCCTCCCAACCGACTTCAATCATGACACACCTTAGGATATTTCATTATTCTATGGTATTATTACTTTATGACTCACCATTTTTAGTATTATAATAATTTCTTTTTGGACACCTAAGTTAGTTGTTGGAGTATTTAACATTAATTAACTAAATCTCCATTTCCTACACACACACATTGCCGCCACCCTTCATCTCCATCTCTCTCAATTTTTCTTTTCCACTATTGATGAACTTGGAGCTTTGGACAAGGAGAAATCTTCATAAGTCATTCATCCTCCATCATTTTCACTACTTCTTTAATTAATAATCAAGGTATTCATCTTCTCTTCTAATCTATCCAACTAGAATTTAATTCCTTTAATTTCCATTAGGACCGAAATTGGGGGATTATGTTGTAGATGTTCTAAATGTTTAATTCATGCGATTAGATGTATTAGGGATTGATCTCTATGGTTAAAATGAAAAGGAAATCAAGAACTCTAAATTCTAAATAAGGACCGATTTTGGGGCATAGGTGTAGGATGTTTTAATTCTTTAAATTGATGTTATACTTGAGCTTTGGTGATGTCTAATTGAGGATTGGTGCAAAAATAAATGAATTCCCCTATGGATTAGATGACAACCGATTTTTAGGGTCAAGGGTTTCGCTTAGATTTCTAAATTAATGATGTTGGAGCTTAAATAAATGGATAATATATGTTGTAGTAATATGAGGAATGTTTTTATGGAGTTAAATTGAGGAGAAAATCACCTCTTTAAATTAATGCCTAATACCGATTTCTAGGAGGAAATTAGGGATTGATTGTAGTTTATTTCTAATGATGATTTAATGATGGAATAATACTCTAAATGATGCTAGATGATGATATGTTTTAAATGGGAATTTTCTAAAAATGATAGGGAAAACCGTAAGAGACGAGGATGTGGAAATAAATCGAGTATGGTTAATGAATTGAGAGAATGATATACGTAGTAATGATCGTTGATAGATGGTGAGTAATGATGTAGAAATTGAATGAATTCTAATAACGTTTGATAATTCGTAAGAGACGAATTAATGATAGAAACGACGATTGAGGATTTTAATTGGTTATTAATGAATACTAATGATAGGAGAACGAGTTTATAGTTGGCGACGTGTTAATCCGAGCTATGAAATGTTGAGCTTTAGTTGAAATCGAGGAATTAGGACGAGAATTGTTATTTGGTTTTGGTTTAATAATTGTTTAGTTTGAAACGACGAGGTTTTATACGTCATGCTTATAAACGAGAAATGAAAGGAGTTCTTCACGTATGGGAATATGTGTTGACTGCCTTGAGTCAGGTTTTTCGTGAGAATTTAGGTTCGATAGCATAAAACGAACCTAGGAAACCGTACGTTGAATTTAACGAGCTTAGAGTTAAAATCGGATTATTTTGCGACGTTCTACGGAAACTGTCATATCTCCTACCTCGTTTATCAGAATTGAGATCCGTAAATTGGAGAGTAAATTAGACATCCGTAGCTTTCATTCGGTACAGGGTACGTCCCCTGTTTCGAAATCCTCTGTTCTGTACAAGGTTACTGATCTGAACAGTGATTCTTTAAAAACTTAGTTTCTTAAGTTGAATCCTTCTCAACTTAGTTTCTTTCGATCTTTAGAGTCGTTATGAGTTATCGGATGCTTTCCACCTGTCCTCGGTATCGAGTACAGAGCTTATGAATGCTAAACGAGATGAGTTTGAATCTTGTTTCCGATTAAGTAAAAGAGCTAGTTAAGCGTGCAAATGCCTAAAAACTTGAAAAATATAAAAGACTAAATCGAATTCAATTTCGATTTCCGTTTTCTTTTGTCGCTTCGACGACTCATCGAGATTATATATTTTATGAACGATGAAGGAGGAAGTCAGCTTAAGGAAAGGACGGAAGACTGAGGAACGGATGCTCGTTTAATTAGTTCTGTAACCTTCGAGGTGGGCTTTCTTATATAACAAATAAAATATGGGTTTTTCCACATCTCGAAAGTGATTCTCTATGAGCTTTGATAACTGTGTTTTCAAAGTGATATCAGGCATAAATGAAATGTTTTATGTTTTATGTGAGTTCTCTTGTACCACTTCTGAGTTAGCCGTCGTGCTTTCCAGAATTATATGTTAACCATTAGGTGTTAACTTAACGATCGGCTCTGAGTTAGTCATTAGGTGCTTTCCAGAGTTAGTGCACTGTAGCCTGTGGTGTATGTGGTATCCTGTTGAGGGGTAACCAGCCACGGTGATAATGACTGGTCAAGATTTGAACGTAACATCTATGAACAATCTTTGGCCAAAGTATTATGTACGGAAATGTTTAATAGACACGGGCTCTTTTAAATGAAAATCCCGATGCGCTATAAAATGAGCTGCCTGTTTATCAATACCTATGATTATGTTTTCGACAATGTGCCCACTAAGTACTCTCGTACTTAGCCCTACATATATTTCTAAATGTGCAGGTTGAAGCGACGACAGCGGTGGAAGGTTGAGTTAGGAGCTGAGTTATGAGTTGAGCTATGAGTCGAGTTATGAGTTGAGCTATGAGTCGAGTTAGGAGCTGAGATTGTTTTGAGTCAGAAAGAGCTTAATAGGATAGCTTATTTCTTCCGCTGTAGAACTCTAGATGTTTTGATGATGTATATATTGAATACCACTTTCGGTTCAGTTTCTGTTCTATTATAACTTAGGTTTCTTTTGTAAAACCTTGTCATGTGATCTTCCCGATCAAACTCTTCTTTCTATATATATATATTTATAGTGAGGTCTTGATCATAGAAATATTGTTGTCTTGTATGTATGTTATTGTTTCATTCCCCTTTCTTCCCCGCTTCTTTAATCCAATCCCAGTCGCACCCCGGCTTCTGCCGTCCTTCGGGATTTGGGGCTGTGACAAAAATGATAATAGTAGTGGAGCCCATACCTTTTTGTGAGAGAGGGTAATTTTCATAAAAAGAACATGTCATCAATATCGGGACACCCAAAAAAGGAAGCAGTTCGGCAATGTCGAGACAGAGGGAGTACTAATTATTTAAACACTAGTACATGTATACTTAAATATTATACGTTTATTTTATTTTAGTAGTTGATTAATGTTTTTATTGTCTTTGGAGGAAGAATCATTTTCTCCCAATTATTCGTCTAACTTAACGTACATATATACAATTTACAACCAAATGGTTTCCTCGGAGACAATTTAGTGGTGTATAGTGGGTTATTTGAGACCAAAAAATATCTAGTTGAATCACCAACAACGTTTTTATAGAATATGTTATAAATGTATTTGGAAAGTATAGTTTAACGTGTGACTGGAGTTTACTAAGTTTGCAGCTAAGATAACAGCTATGAATTTCCAGAACATAAAAAACTACAGCCAATTGTTATGTCACTTTGATATCCATCACCGTCGTAATTGGTTGTAGCTAGATATGAACTGTCATATATAAATATCAATCAAAATATAATTTTATTCTTGAATTCCATATATTTTAATTGAATTAAGATAATAAATTAGAGGATAGAAATCAAAAGTTGCTAATACTACTAGTACATCATTACGAATTATATGCTGCAACACGGGTGTCAGATATGCTATATGTATACCCTCTCCCACCAATTAAAATTGTCATATTACAAAGATTAAGAATAAGAGTAAAAAGATATAAAGTGATAGTTTCCACATGTAAATTATTTTGAGGTTAAAAATATTCCTTATTTCGAAGATGATAATATAAATAGTACACTTAAATAAAGAAAGGATGACAATATAAGTGGATCGCAGGGAGTATAATTTAAAGGATGATATATTCAACAATATGACAAATTACCGTTTACTAGTATTTAAAAATTTAAGCTTCCAAAATAAATAGAAAAACTAAAAGGGAAGCGCGACCTCGTCAAAAGAAAAGCTTGCTTTTCCTCGATTATATTTAAGTATATTCTTAAATTTAGTGTATTTACTTTAAAGTGTAGCTAGGTTACTAAAGTTACTTTATTCTCCACAATAAAAGAGAAGAAAAAGTTAAATGTTGATAAACTTAAGGCTTTGTTCCCTCATTCGTTTATGCTATTCATAATTTTACTTATATAAAGTAATTTGACATGAGTTATTATATGGGTCCAAAGCAGAAAATACTTTGGGAGTTGAGAATCGTAATGAAGAAGTTATAATTGGATCCAATAAAGGACACTAATATTAGTTGACATGAATTATATAAGTATGGGCTTCTTCTCTTCTATGTCGTGAATGTACGCAATGAGTAAATTCTTCATGTAAGTTAATCATATTATAAAAATCAAGTGTAGCAGTTTCAATATTAAATTGACATGGATCGAGGTTGATTTATATACATGTGATATTTTTTTCTTGATTTGAATTTTAGTTGATCAAACTAGTTCAAGAATTGAAAGCAAAAGTAGATGATTAGTTGTATGCCTTTTTCTTTTGGAGATGAATATGTGTGTTACATCATCAATCACAGAACAGATTTCATGATATTACAAATAATATATACAAAACAATACAATCTTAACAAATTAGCAGAAACTAAAACACAAAGTATAAAATAGGGAAGAAAATCCACACTAGTAAAACTTGAACAAGTGATTATTAATGAAATTAATGGGCTTCCGCTTTCCATTAAATTATTATTGCAAGTGATTATTAAAACAAAAAGGAACACTTCTTTATTGCTAGCTGTATTTTCTTCCGAAAAGATTAATTATAATAATTCCATACATGAATATGAACATGTATATATAAGAGATGGATCATATAAGAATAGATCTTAGAGCGAGAAATAACAATAGATCTTAGCCACCCGTCTTACTAGATCTAATGGATCTGACTCTTATGATCAAGCCGGTTTTCTCTTAGTCAAACCTGCATTTTTTTACTTAAATATGATTAATATGGTTCAAAATTAGGTGCATGCTTCAGACAACATAACGAGATGCACTAGATAATAAATATTTTATTTTTTTAAAACTTTCATGCTTGATAGAGGTGCACAATAACGATGGTCGCGACTGCGAGCTACAATGATGGTGATGGCGAGTTAGTAACGGTGGTGGTAGTATGAAGAAATACGAAAAAATTTGATTAAACAAAAAAAATAAGATGCATCACATGCCCAAAATTGATACACTATATGACATTACTAGATGCATCAAATTTATGTAGCTGATGTCATGTAGAAGTGCAATATTGAGGAGAGAAAGGAAAGCATTTTTCAAAGGAAAATAATATTTGAAATAAATAATGAGTGAAGAAGTGATATAGCAAAATGAAGTTAATACCACTTTTCTTTATTTGAATAAAAGAAAAAGGAAAACGAAGTTAATTTTGTCTTTCTTTAAACTGAAAAAGTAATCGTATTACCATTCGAAAATATATTGAATTAAAGTATATTATCTGCCATAATTTACAAATCAAACATCATAAGTACATTACAAATTGAATTTATACATACTTGATGATGAACCTTCCATCCGGTTATATATTTTCTTAAATAAATGTTTCATTTAATTTGCCAAATAAAAAAGGAATTAATATTTTGAAAGATTTAAAAGTGGTGAGATCCATTTATTTATTTATCATTCTATAATCTCCTATTGAACAGCACAAAATAAATTGAGTGAAATAGATTTATTGTTATTAATTTGTCTTTGGTGGTGGGAGGCATATGTTATAGGTCCCTACTTTCCAAAACAAGATTCTGACTATACTGATTGTCCTGTGTGTAGTGGACAGAGTTGCAAAAAAATAAAGCATGGAGCAGCACAATATTTTTCATTTTACTATACATGTTTGTAAAAAGACTCAAAATTCTCCATACTTTAACCTAAACCATTTCACATTTCAGGTTAAAGTTGAGACACCCTAATCTTAATTAGATTCTGTTATTGAGTAAAAAACAAATTAACAATAATATACTGATTATTTGTGGTAAAGTTTCGATTTAATTTAATTAACGAAAAAAATTTCTAGTAATTCTTAATTTTACTTTTTTTTTTTCTGTACTATGGGATTTTTAACACTAAATAGTTAGAAGTGAGCTCCAAATAAAGATGTTAGCGTGTTGTCATTCCATGAGGGTTTCCCATAAAATAGCAACAATTATATTCATGTGAAATATTTTGCAAACCAGGTAAGAAAATTAAATCATACGAAAATCATTGGACTAGAATGTTCAGACTCAGAACATTTACGAGTAAAGAAGAATTTTGACGGTTCAAAATAGTTACTTATAAAGAGACGGAGAGAGTAGTTCTATATAGGAAGCACGGTGAAATGCCTTGCTTTATCACCATAGTTTTTATTAATCTTTTCTAAGTTGTAATACTAATACAATACAAGAATTCTGAATTGGAAAAAGTAGTCAGTGGAGGGGAGGGGTCTTGACTGTCGTATGTCTTTCCAACAATTTGATTAATGTATGAAGAAATAATAATTATCCCCACTAAAATACACATTTAAATAATGTTTGAGCATATATTTGTAGGCCTCGAGAAAGATTCATTCTTGTCCCTGTCATGAGTGCATGAATAAAAAGTTGAGTACAGAAATTTTCAAGCATGAAAAACTAAAGAATTCTTGTCGGGAAAGTTAGAACTAATTAGTCGTGCTTAAATAGTTAATTAATGCCACTTTTCTCTCAAGGAATAATTTAACATTTTTATTTTATTTTATTTTTGTATTCGTTGTATTCAATTTATGTTTTTAACTCTATACTTTGTTCCGGGGTCTTAGACTGCCCGCAACGCTGTCTCCATGGCCAGTTTTGAAGGGGGCTCGAGATGGCGGGAGCTTGAGACCCCCGCATTGTAAGCCCGGCGAGCTCGAGACCGGCTCGAAGTCAGCGCATGGCTTGCACGCGCGCTAATTTCGAATTAAAATAATAATAATAATAAGGATGCGTGCGGAAAAAAAATTAAAATTTCGAACGTTGTGGCTTCAACGGCTAAAATGCCGATTTTAATTTTTTTTTTTTATTCTTTTCCTCCATTATAAATTCAACCTCATCCCTCATTCATCTTACAAACAAATATACAACTTCTTTCTCTCTCAAATTCAACTCTCAAAAAATGTCTTCATCGAGTTTTTCATCTTCGTCAGTCGAATATGTCGAGACCGGCACCAACCACGAGGTACTGGAGATGATGGCGGGCGTAGATCGACACCTCCGTGCACACTTAGCGGCGCAGAAAAAGAAGAAGAAGAGGGCGAGGTCGTTCGTCGACCGCGACCGTGAAACGGCGTGTGCGCTCCTACACGCCGACTACTTCGCCGACAACCCCACCTACGGCGAGCACTTTTTCCGACGTTGTTTCCAGATGTATAAGCATTTGTTCTTGCGCATTTGCAAGACGTTGGAGGACAACGTCCACTTCTTCACGCATCGACAAGATGCACTTGGACGATGGAGGCTGACGTCGGTGCAAAAATGCACAATGGCGGTGCTACAACTGGCAACCGGTGGTGCTGCGGATGTGTTCGACGAGTACCTGAAGATCGGAGATAGCACGGGCCTGGTTTGCCTCCAAAAATTTTGCTGAGAAATGATCGACCTCTTCGGCGAGCGATACTTAAGGAAGCCAAATGCTGCCGACACTGATCAAAGCGCCGAAGGTTGAAACTGACCTAAAGATGGCGAGGTTCAAGAAGATGCAGGAGTTGGCCAGAAAGGACATAGAGCGGGCCTTTGGAGTGCTCCAAGTCCGATGGGGAATAATCTGGGCTCCGGATCGGTGCTGGTACACGAGCCATCTCCGAGATATCATGTTCGCGTGCATTATTTTGCATAACATGATCATCGAAGACGAGCAGGATTATGCAGAGAATTGGAGAGACGACTCCGATTCTCCGTCCACTAGCGGAATATCCGGAGGGTCCGATCGCCTTTGAGGAATATCTCGCTCGGGAAGCCGACCTCAAAGATGAACGAAAGCACCATCGGCTTACCAATGATCTCAGCGAGCACTTTTGGCGCAAATTTGGAGCTCTACCGGAGTAGTTTTAATTTTAATTATGTATTTTTTTTATTTATGTGGATTTAATATTTTATTTTATTTTATTTGAATTAATGTAATTTTTTTATTTCATTTAATATAATATTTTATTTTATTTTATTTGAATTAATGTTTTATGTTATTTTTATTAATGGAATTTTATGAATTAATTTAATGGAAATGAGGAATTGTTTAATATTAAAGATATAGACAGCTTGAAGACAGTTGCGTTGCAAGGGTAAGTGTCTCTAAAGGGTCTCTAATAGAAAAGTGTTGGTGAAGACCCCTTGAAGACCACTAGTAATCTACAGAAGTTGCAGATAGCCTTATATAGTACATATGTATACTATCGGTATGATTTGATGGTGTATTTTTCTTAAGCGGTTCACTATGTGTTTTGTTTTATTAATATAAAGCATATTATTTGTACATAAAACATTACATATGTTGAAAACTTGAAGAGTCCTTTCAACAATAAATAAATAAAATAAAGAAAGAAAAACGTCGTAACCCCGTAAGGAAAAGTTTATACATTTTATTATGAATTAAATAATAGTTTGATTACAAATAATTATTTTTTGAACATATGAGTCCGATATGTTAATTAAGAAATTACTATATTTTTTTGGCTACATATACTAAAACAACTTGTAGAAAAATAAGAAGATCCTCAAACTATTTTCTAATAAGCAAATTAATGAACCCTTCTTCATGTTTTTTAATTTCTTTAATTTTGACAAATAAATCTTGCCCATTTGCCCACTCACATATTAATATATAGACTTAAAATAAAAAAGTAAAAGAAAGCACACACACAAACATGTGGATACATTAATATAGAAACTATAACCATCTATATTTATACATATAATAATAATAATGCTTTATATACAATAATGAATTTTTTTTTGACAATAGTGGATCATGCAGAGATCTATATTTTATATTGACCCCTAGTTAACTTAGTCAAAGAGAAAAAGATAAATTCACATATATAGAAATTAAAAAAGTATATCTACTATTTTAAATATAAATTAATGCATGTGTAACAAATTGAATTTCTTTAGCATGCAGTTCACTAAAAAATCCAATATGGAATGATGATGATTTCATCTATGAATTTGCTAGAAGCAATAATAAAGTAAATACGACAATAGCTCATGTGCTGATGACTAAACACTTTTTATTATCCAAGAATTTCAAATTCTTTTGATAGATACAAATGAAAATCGGACAAATTTAATCTTTATTCGATCGATTGCGCACCATGTAAATATTAAATAAGCGCCATATCCGAAACCCTAGAGATAATCAGAAACAACAATGATATAATATTCAACATCTTTAATAAATCCAAAAAAAATAACGAAGAAATTGAGTTGGGATCAAAAAGTGCAGAACAAAAAGAAGGGTTTGAGAGAAATTGCTGAGCGCATTAGCAGCAGACATATGGGTCCCACTATCATGACTCTCTCCACCATCATCTCCTCCGCCACCCGCCATTACATTATCCCCCCAACCCTTTTCCTCCTCCTCTCTCTCTCTCTCTCTTCTCTCTCCTTTCTCTCACAACTGCGTTTTTATCCGTTGTCTTCTTGCTTCCCATTTCATTACTCTGTATTTTTTTCTTGGTGCTTTTGTTTATGTCATGGAACCATCTCTCGGATTACTCGGCGGTGGGGCGGGGATGATGCGTGAGCAGAAGGCGAAAGTGGAGAACGACTATATGGGCATGACGAAAGAAGCTGAACTTGAGTTGGGCTTAGGGTTGAGTCTAGGAAACGGCGGCGGTGGGGCGGTGGAGAAGGAGAGGAGTTGTGCATGGGGTGAGTATGGTAGGATACTGACAGCTAAGGATTTCCCAAATGGATTTGCATCTGGTAGAGGAGGTGGTGCTGGCACTAAGAGGGAAAGAGGCGCTGCTGCTGATGATGGATCTGCTTCTGCTGCTGTCAGGTAAACTAGAGAGAGAGAGAGAGAGAGAGAGAGAGAGAGAGAGTTGCATGCCTTGTACTTGATCTTTGTATGCACGTTTTTATTTGTTTAGTTTAAACTAATTAATATATATTGTTGTGTTTGTGGTTGGATTTAATTGTGTTTAATTTAATGATAATACATAGTTCTTGCACTAGCTAGGTTAATTTACAATTTGCCTAATTAATGGAATTTGCCATTGATTGGTTAAAATGATCACTTCTGCAAAAATTCTTGATAAATTTTCTTTACTTTTTTGAATCGAGTTCTTCACTGAGTGTTGTTGGCAATTACTTCTTTATAGTTGTGTTTGGGAAAGTTATTCTTCTTTGCGATAGAATATTAAATACTATTTGTTGTTTCTGTTTTTAATGTGCTTTAATTTTCTTTTACTAATCTAAACATTTCTCTGTAAAATGGTGCCCCGTTCATATATGAAATTGCATATCTTGTACTGTGTCAATAACGTTGTTTTTCCATTGTGGCTATAAAATTGAAAAATAAAATATAGGTTAATAGGTTTTTTATATTCGAAATATTTTTTTTCCAATAGTTGCCAATTTTCAGATTTTTATAGAAAAATTGTACCAAACTTTTCATTTTTCCCTTGTCTAAATACAAGTTCTTTAGATTTTTGGTTTTTCATGCAATTATATTAATTTGCTCATTTTTTTGATATATGAGTTTTGACGGCAGAAAACCCGGAGTATACATGAACACACATATAATGATATATATCATTTAGCTTTTCGCGTGCACTAATGTTATGAACGACAACATAAAACACCATCAACTTTCTTTTTTCTTTGTTCTAAAATCCCATCATAGCTAGCTCTTAGTTGTCTTAATCCATCAGATAATAATTTGGCATTAAGTTTAGATTTACTTTTTTCCCTTTTCAAATTATTATGTCTTCTCTAATTTGCTTTTTGCATCATTTCACCCAACCGGTGTGCCAAAAAAGTGTTGTGGAGCACTTCTTTTAACATCCTTTTAATTAACCCTTTACTTGAATTATGTTTTCTCTTTACTTTTTTTTTTTTTTTTTTTTCAAATAAATACTGATTTTCAATTTTATTGATGTTATTAATCTCCAATTCATGCTAATCATTCATTACAAGACTAATTAACATGGTTCAAATTTTGTTGAAGCAGTCAAGTTGTTGGATGGCCTCCCATAAGATCTTACAGGATGAACACCGTGTTTAACCATTCTAAGACTTCAAATGTTGAGGAGGAAAAGCGAGTTGGCGGGGACGAAAACAACGAGAGCTCAAAGAAGAAAACCAACCATGGGAGTGACAAAAGCAACGAGGCCATCAAGGAACGAGGCCATCTTGGATATGTGAAGGTGAATATGGATGGCTTGCCAATTGGAAGGAAGGTAGATTTGAATGCTCACAAGAGTTATCAAAATCTAGCGAAGACGTTGGAAGAGATGTTCTGCAATCCATCTCTATCGACTCGTAGGTTTTCTTTTCATAGACACACAATTAAAACGATCATGATTATATAAATACATCGATAATTAATTATATCCGTAGTAGTGGGAAAATTTAATATATATGTTGAGATTAAGTTCATCATCATCGTGTTACACTTGAATCAGGTGGAGGAAAAGAACAAGGTATGCAGCCTTTAAAGCTTTTAGATGGATCATCCGAGTTTGTGCTAACGTACGAGGATAAAGAAGGAGATTGGATGCTTGTGGGCGACGTTCCATGGGGGTACGCAACACTATATTCTCTAGATTTTTCAATCTGACGTACGTTTACTTTGAGCGATAGATTGAATTTACGAATACATAACTTATATTAATATATATGTGTGTCGTGGAATAGCTTATATTTTGTAATCATCCAAGCTATCGCCTGAAGTAAACGCCCCTAATAAGTGAATATTCTTACTTATTACTCTTTCTTCATCGGCCAGGATGTTTCTCAACACTGTTAAACGACTCAGAATCATGCGAACGTCTGAGGCGAATGGACTAGGTATGTAAATGCATCTCGACGTTACAATTATTATTTCTTCCATCTTCACTTCTAGAAATTTAAATGTATATGATTTGTGTACAGCTCCAAAGTCCCAAGAAAGGAATGAGAAGCAAAAGAACAAACTAATATAGAACTGCTGCTGCTGCTGCTGCTGAAATTTGTAACTGTTTGAAATGGAGGACAAAAAGAGCTATAGATCATGTTTTGAGTCTTTTTCATTTATTTTTTTATTTTCCCATAATTTTCTTGATTTTATTTTGCTTTGCAGGGCTGCATTTATAGACCGAGCCCCGTTTTTAAAATTTTACGTGCTTTTTATATCTTGTAGAATATGTCAAGTTCTTGCTGTCACACACCTTTTTACTGGAATACATTATTCTCATAATTTGTGTATATATGAGAATGCCTAAGAGTCTTAGTTGATTTCATTCTTTAATTCCTTTAGTTGGTGGTTTTTTTATTGAGCCTTGACAATTGAATTTATTGATTCGCAATTTGAATAAAAGAATAAAGAATGTGGTTCTCGTTTAGGGGATCAAAAGAAAGAAGAGGAAGAGAAATCTTTAAGATAATAGGAGAAAAATAAAAGTACTCCCTCCGATCTATTGAAATTGTCATGTTACTATTTGACACGGAAATTAAAAATAAGGGTAAAAATATAGAAAGTGGGTCGGAGGGATAGAAGGAAAAAAATGAACCAAATAAACAATGTTATAAAAGTACATGTGATTTAGACTCAAATTCCAACAGCACATTCGTGTTTGATAGAGGAGATTAACCCCCTACTAGCTTATTAGTAGGGGTTTATCTTGTGTTTGGTATACCAAACAAATAACGTGAAGAGCCCGATAAAAATGCAAGGCCCGGTGGTATTCACTGTTACTCTCGCGTAAATAATCTCACCCCACCCCTCGTATTATTTTCCCTCACTTCAACAGTAAACCCTCACTAATGAGATGAAGACAAAATTACCCCTCTTCATCCCTCTCTCTTCCCTCTCCTCTTTCTCTTCTGCCGACTATGCATGCTCAGGCGATGACTCCGAGTAAATGGCGACTACTTGGTACAATCCTACGTTGTTTTACTTTTCCTATCAGTATCGCCATAAAATAATCTCAGAAACACAAGCATGTACCATTTTCATATACCTCTAAAAATTGCAGAGTAATTTCTGCAGCAAAGAGGCTTATGTTATGCTCCGAGTAAGCTCAATCTACTTAAATATATAGGATTCAATGTTCATTTAATCGGATGAACATTGTTCAATCATGCCTGCCAGCTTGGTTGCTGATGCCTGATGGAGCTAGCTCATTATCGGGAGCATCCTGGAATTTGGTTTAGCAATCAAATTGTGGGGCCAACTGAGCCCAATAGGCCGAAGAGGGCTGGGCTGGTTAATTTGGGGACTCTACTCTAGTGTTTGACGAGTATTGACTGACTCGACTCCCGTACACGATATATGGCTGAGACGATGATGCGGAGGTTGAGATGATGAGGTTGGAGAAAATTGTATGTATGGTGGAAGGATAGGTACGACGGCGGCGTTGTTTATCATAGCAGGGGTTAGAAATTGGGGTATGAGAAAGGGATAGAGAGAGAAATATAGATGATGGATTCTTTTGTAGTTTATTAATTAGGGTGGGTTAGAAATGGAAAATTCAAAATTAATCAAGAGTTTTTCTATCGCCATTAAAGTGGTAGAAAAACTAATTGATTCAAGCATCACAACATTTATCTTACCCTAAAGTGGAAGTTCTACTTTCACAAATCACATCAACAGACACATATTAGTAAGGAAATTAATCAATTTATCATTTCCCCATCTCAATCTCCAAGTTAATAGTATTTCATTCTGCAAGAGCAGTAGTAAATCATAGCTTGCCATCACTTACAAATGCTCAAAAGACTCTCTAAGACCCGGATCGATTCTGTGAGTGATGTACTTTCTCTTTCGTCTTTCTCCCTCTTCCACCTCCATCGTATATCACTAATGGCAACAGTTAAACAAAAAGTTGGAACACTAGCTACATTCAACTTGCATATCTTCATTTCGGCAGAACCAAAAAAAGCATAATCCGTTTCAGACAAGAAATGAAAATTGACAGAGCATGTCGTCTGGGACAATTTCTGTAATGCAAGAATACTTTCTCCCTTCACTTCTCGGAAATGATCTAGTAACATTGAAACAGTAGTTGACTCAGCCATGAATCCCCTTTCCCTCATTTCCTCCAAGAGCGGAATTGCCTTGTAAAGCACGTTTCTTCTTTTTAGTAGAACTCGGATGATGAGATTGTAAGGTGTACAACCATTTCTCTCCATTTCCCTAAGAACACAGTTTACCTCCTCTGTCAACCCCTCTCGACAAAGTGAGGCAACAATCATGGTATACATGTCAATATCAGGTTGCACACCTTTCGGAGGAAGTTGATTAAGAATATTTCTAGCGGCATCAAATCTCCCATGAAGCATGGTGTTATATGTACATGTTGTATGTTGTATACCTTTCTGAGGAACTTGGAGGAAAAGGCGCCAAGCTTCAACTACATTTCCGTGCCTGCGTATCCTTTGATCAAGGAGCCGTAGGTGAATATGTTTGGCTCGAGGCCCTGATTCACAGCAAAATGATAAATTCCTTTCGCTTTATCCATCTGTCCTTACCCATCTATCAATGTAGAGTAAGTGACAACATCAGGAGTGATGTTCTGTTCTATCACAACATGCTCAGCCTCCTCCGGCTTTCCTTCCATGATCAATGTACTTAAAGTGAACACATCCAAAGATAGCTTGTGATTTACCTTTTCATGAATTAAGTGTATAACATCTTTCCATCTCCCAACTTCACAAAAGCCATGAATAATTGGACTAAACTTACGTGGCAGGGTTGGGTGGAATGCCGTTGTGAATCATTTTGCGGAGGAGGTGGAGAGCATCTTCAACCATTCCCTCCTTGCATAAACTATCAATTGCAGTGTTATACGCTAAAACACTGTGTTTGCAGCTTCTACCTTCCAAAAGATGGAGCAAATCACAAGCTCTGCTAGCACAGCCGCCCCCGTTGCAGAGCGCATTTACCAGAGTGCAAATCGTAACATCATTTGTGACGGAGAGATTAAGAGCTAACAGCTTATAGAAAAGTTTTTCAGCCTCAACCACTCTGTCGTCTAAGCAAAGCCCCTTTATAAGTGTGTTAAAAGTGATGGCATTTGGTTCGTAACCGAGCTTGAAGAAGCAGCCCAACACAGCAAACCCAAAGTCCACCCGATTCAAAAGGCAATAACAATTGATGGCGATAGTCATCGTGTGTAGACAGACATCTATAGACTTACCTGATTGATGCATTTTGTGGAACATTGAAAGGGCAGCAGTGCATGTATTCTTCCATCTTCACAACACCGGTGAACATAGAATCACAAGGCGGAGGCGTAAGCCTCATAAATGCGTCAAACAAGAAACCAGCAAATTCCATGTCTTCTACGGTACTGAAATCTAGATAGAGCAAAGGTGAGAAGAAATGCCGCCTCGTAACTTGGCAGCCGGCCACATTACGTAAATCAGAGCGGTAGAGAGAGAATGGGTGAGAGATAGTACGGAATAAACCTGCGATTCCACTGCGGGTGACAGCTACAGCAAAAGCCCTCATCTTCTTCAATTTCAAAATAATAATGCAGATCGAGTGAGATGTAGATGACAGATTAAACAAGAGCGATTTCTCCTTTCAGTGTAATCTAATGGATGTGGGCCTACCCTATGATTTCTCGCGGGATTAGGCTTCCTTTCACCACTTCTTGTGTGTTCTGTTCTTTGACCAAATGCAATACCATATCTGCATATCATAATTCATAAGTATACATTAATATGCCTCGCCATTATTTGAGAATTCTTATGCAGCCGCACACGTTGCATATATAACAATTTTGATTACAAATACTGTGATTTTTCAAAAAGGTAACATATGTGTACTATAATGATATTACACTATTATGAATTATGATATATCACTTGTCCCCTAAACCCGACATCTAAGCGGTGGAGCTTCACTAGTAGTTAATTCCCTCTCTATCATAAAAAAGAAAGAAAGGAAAAAACAATCTCAGTTTACATAAAATTCGATTGCTATCTAATAAATGCGATAAGAGCAGAGATATACTAGTATATTTCCACACGTTGCGCTTCATTAGTGTTAAATATGGCAAATGCTCCAGTGAGACCGGTCTCACATTGTGAGACCGGGTTGACCCGGTCAACCGTTAATTTTTTTTTTCGTTTTATTTTTAGCAATAAGTTCATTTGCACATTACCATGTATTCATATGCACTGCATTTTATGTTGATATGCACAACCTTTTTCCAGTTTTTATTATTATCAGGCAATGTGCACTTCAAAGTATATCCATATGCACAACCATGTTCACCGATATGCACCACGTTGTATTTGCATATGCACAACCAATTTTTCAATTTTTGTTTTTTAAATTTCCAAATTTATTTTGCACTCCATTTTTTGTTTGCCTCTCGTTGTTTTGTTTGTCGCTTCTTCTTTGTTAAGATTCGAGCGAGGGGAGCCGAAGGCCTCGGAGCGAGCCAAAAAATCCAAATTGTTGTCCGACGATTATCTTTATATTAGTAATCGGAGCGAAGACGGAGCCGTAAAATTCGAGTCGAAGGCTCCGTCGGAAAAAAAAAAGAAAAAAAAATTGTAAATGAAAAAAATGAAAAAGAAAACTGGAAAAAGTTGGTGCATATCGATACTTTTCGGTGTGCATATGAACAGTAAGTGGTGTGCATATGAATATATGGTGGTGTGCATATGGACTTATTACAAAAAAAAAAAATAGGGCGCATGCACAACATGCGCTGCGCGTGGGAAGCGCACGCGCCACACGCCGGTCTCACAATGTGAGACCGGTTGCACAGGAGTGTTACTCAATATCACAATACCATAGTTTTGTTTTTTGTTTTTTGTTTTTGTTTTTTGAGAACACAGTACCATAATTATTAATTTAAGCGCACGATCACGTACTTTACTAAAGGACATTTTGCTTTTCTTCGGTGCATAAATTGACCTAGTTGTAAAGTGGTTAATGCACGAGGCCATTTTGTAACATTTTCTGATACTTGTGATTATCATCAATTAAGAGGAGACATTTTTTTCATTTTGTTATAACTATTGTAGTCGTTGAAGCAGCTATTGGACCAGCTATTGTTTCATCACTTTATCGTAACAGAAAATCAACTCGTATTAACTAAACAAACCTAAATAAACCAATCCCAAGGATCCATAGGTTTAATTGTGGATCCAAGACAGCAATAGAAAAATTCGAGTCTTCTATTTCAATTTTAAATCTTCTATATCTAGAGATATGTGTATTTATCCAAAATACGTGCAATGCGCTAGAATCTTTGTATTCGGTTCAATCCTTTAAAAGTATCCTTTCAAGCTAATCTCGTTCCCTCAACCAAAACAAGAAAGGAAGAATAGGCTTAGCTCTATACCGGTCAGGAGACTGACTTCCCTCAATTCCATAGATCCTCTCCTATTCTTTGAGTAGAGCCATTCAATTCCTTTCTCTAATTTCAAACAGTTTCTCTTACCTCTCCACTATAAGAAAAATGGTAATCGGCTTATTGAACTTCCAAGGGACAAAGAGTTTTTTTCCCTTTCAAAAGAATTTGAGGTCGGGCTGCTTGTGAGGCTGCGTTAACCGACGTTACAAATTTCTTTTTTTGTGTTTACTTCGAAGAAGGCACGGGTTGCCTATTCGTACTTTTTGACTCCAGCAGCGGTGATAGATGTTATAAAAAGATAGTTGTAACGCCGGTCATTCACGTGGATTCGAGTTTACCGTGGCGCGTCTTTGAATTTAATTGTTAGTTTGCTTAAAAAAATGTACTACTTTTCGTCTTTCTTGATTTATTTTCAATGCGAGAATATAATAATTTTTAATTGAAGTAGAGTTGTCAACAGAAACATGCATGATGATCTTATGCTAGATGTATATCAATCTCAACTTTGAGGATTAATAATCGAGGAAACTATTAAAAGAGGACACTAACTTTAGGGGGGTTCTGAAAGTAGGACACTTTTATATCGAGCTTGTAAAAGGAGGACACTATCTTTTAAGTTCGACAAAAGAAGGCCAAATCGAGTTTTATGCGGGCTATTTTTTCACATGACTTGCACGTGAGTGCTGAGTGTGGCCCGAATCTGACGTGTCACAACGAAAAATTTGTAGGAAAGCTGTTCGACAAAATGCCACAATGAAAAAAAAAGGATGAACAACAAACTGCTACACTTAATAGATTTTTCATTCAACTAACATGTCTTTCCTATATTTTTTTTTATTCAACTTTAAATAAATAACGTTATTTGTGATCCGTTAAGAACTAAAACAAAACAAAATTAACCATAAACTAAAACAAAACATATTGATAGCAAAACAAAACAAAAATTAACCATAAAGGATCAAACATTGTCAACATAAACAAAAAGCTGCTCTATTTCATTGATAACATAAGATCAATAGTTTTGTAGAGCTACAAACTAAACCAAAAAAGTTGAGGAAGTACCATCTGGTTGCTATAATGCTAAGGCATTACAAGCATCAATCAAATCATCAAAAACCAACTTCCTTTTTAACATTAGGATCATAAACAAGCAGCCACTATAAAATATGTTAAAGTTCATCAAACAGAGAATCAAATTACTTCTTCACAGACTTCTCTTGGATAGAAGCCAAACTCACAAACTTTTTCCCATTGTCAATTATCCGAGGACCTTGTTTCTGAGGCTTTCCTTGTTGGAGTTGCTGGTACATTGAAGGACCATGTTGTAGTGCTGGTTTGGACTGCACTTGTGATCCTTGAGTTGGAATTGGTTCATCATATGGCTCTTCATCACACACTTCACTGAATAGAGGTGGTTGCACAGATGGTTGTCTCTCAACTTGTGTAACAACCTTATTCTTCACCTATAATTAAGTAGTGATAAATATATACATATATATGTATAATACATGTTACGTAATACATAGGTTTAAGAATATGTAAACATTACTAAAATATTGTAAAATAATACCTATAACTTTTTCCTTGGTTGTTGTGGAGCTTTGTCCCTGCCACCATATGTAAGAGTGTTATGGCCTTCAACTCCACATCCACTACAGTTTATAGTGCTTTGCTTCATTTTTAAATTTGTGGCTTTCTTCGTTGGTTCATCTACAGCATTTTTCCTTTGATTTCCAAGTCGGCCTCTGCCTCTTACCATTGTTGGGGGCAGTAGTGGAATGTAGATACTTTCACCCCACAACTCTTGTCCATTGATTCCCTTTATGGTGGTAGCATACATCTTCATGAAGGTTTCTATTGTGTAACACTCATTTACATATTCATCTCTGATTCCTTTTTGGTGGTTGATTGCACAAATTGCATGCTTGCAAGAGATTCCACTTAAATCCCACAGCTGGCAGCTACAACTTTTAACATCCAAATCTACCACAAACTGTGAACCATCATGACATCGAATTTCATAATGAGTATTATCCCCTTTAATGGGAATGCAATCTACCACTCTCTCAGCATGTTTTTCCAAAAGCTTCTTTATCTTAGGGAAAATCTTCCATTCCACCTAAGAGCAGCATAATCTCTTAACCTTTGAAACCTAACCATCAACCACTCTCTTATCCACTCTAACATGGTCAGAATAGGAATCTCTCTAGCCTCTAGAATGGTGGAATTAAAAGATTCACATACATTGCTCAAGAGCATATCACACTTACAAGTTGGTGTGAAGTGTGATTTGCTCCACTGCTCAGCAGGTTTTGCAGCCAACCATTCCCATGCTGCTTCATTATAGTTCTTCAATTTTGACATCTTGGAATTCCATTCTCCTACGGTTCCTGCTTGTGCAGCCTTTCTCAGCATAATCCCAAAGCTTTGAATACTGGAGATCAGGATCTCCTTCAAGTTTCTTTATAGCTAACCTCTTAGCTCTGTAAGCTTGTTTCTTAGTTACCTCAACCTGTAATTCATCAATAATATCCCTTGTGAAAACTTTGGTCTTCCTACTACGGTCTGCAACAATCTTATTCATAAAATTGTCACACACCCATCCCGACTTCGGGTTTTTGACATGGTATACAGGGTCACAATTGCGTGAGAGTTTGTCTTTGTATGTCCTTACCTGATAGCTTTCCTCACCTTCATCTTTGTAAATAGGAATTTTCCACTTGCACTTTGGGTTTGCACATTTGGCATAAACACTACGAGGGGCAATCTTAGAAAACTTGAGTGTTCTTTTAGTTCTTATGGCATGGGATTGCACAGCACGCTTGAACTCATCCCTTGAACTAAAATACATACCCAACTTAAAGTTTGGTTCAAATATGACATCAGGATTAAAAACAGGGTAATGAGTTTCTTGTTTTTAACCATCAAAATCTTTACCCTCTTCAAAATCTTGTCTATCTACATCAACCACATCAGCCTCTTCATCACTATCTTCACAAGATGACTCATTCAGTTTATTCATATTGGCATCATGCAACAAATCATCATCTTCACTTTCTTTGCCTATACTTAAGTCATTGTCCTATAAATCAGATATTTTACACCCATCATCATCATCATCATCATCATCATCATCATCATCATCATCATCATCATTTCACGCACATTCACCCTTTTTTCTCTAGAAGATCCCTCACCACTCTTCTGGAAAGTCACAAAAGAAGAACCATATATAGATTGTTCTTCAACAGTCTTTGCCCCCGCAACACCCTTTGCCCTCTTCATCATATCCTCTTCCATTATATAAAAAACTACTTCCCTACGCCCTAAACATGCTTCACACATATCCCTTACTTCTTTATCAGACACCAGCTCCTTGAAATTGTGATTTTCAAAAGCATAAATCCTAACAGATTCATCACACAACAACCAATCCTTTAAACTATTTTTTAAAGATTTTAGAGTCATTTGTTTAGCAACCACATAATACAATTTCATAGTTAAACCCCCAACATACTTTGCCTTTGGAGATGACACAAATTTCCCTCCATGATTGACAACAACAGTTAAATATACACCTAAGGGTTCTGCAGAAAACAAATCCATGAAAAACAACTAATATTACACACTGAAGGAAAAAAATGACATAAAAATCAGCGGAAACAGATTTTCCAAGAAGAAATTCAGATCGAGGAATTGCAGTAGCAGCTTGATTCGGAAAATCGATGCTAATTTAAACAAAAAAATTATCTGATTAACGAGAACTTACTGTATATAGGTGGTGGACGTTTCAGCTTAGTTGACTCTCGAAGATACACCATGCTTGCTTACTTACTCTTTCATTCGACCAACGCCGATGAATGCTTCTGCGATATCGAGTGCTTCGATGAAGCGATGTGGAATGCAAAAGTTTTTTAAGGGAATGATTTTAGGGTTCTTCGACGGCGAGGGGGAATAATTTTAGGGAATTTTTATCTTCACTAAACTCCTCATATATATCAGCCACGTCAGCACGTCGGGCCACACTCAGCACATCGGGCCACACTTAGCCCGCATAAAACTCGATTTGGCTTTCTTTTGTCGAACTTAAAAGATAGTGTCCTCCTTTTACAAGCCCGATATAAAAGTGTCCTACTTTCACAACCCCCCTAAAGTTAGTGTCATCTTTTAACGATTTCCTCATTAATAATCCACAAAAACTGCCAATTTATCATTCGAACTGATTAAAGAATATCCAAAACACAAGTAAAACATAAGATCATGGACAATGACCATCGTCATTTGGGTGATCGTTCCATTTTTTTGTGGGACCCAGCGATTGCCAATTTTTCTTTGCGATCGCTTGCTGATATGTATTTTTTATTTTTCTTATCATTTTCAATTGATTTTAATTTATGAATATAACTAACAATTATTCAAATACTAGTTTTATTGATCGGAGAATCAAAAACGTCATTACAACTAATTTATTGAAACTAAAAAAAACAACTAATCTAGGCGAAAAAGTTGGATTCATCCTTCACAATCCTCCATGTGTCTAAGAGCTTGAATGGAAGATTGTAAACAACTTGGTATTGGGTGATAGTTGCCACGAGGATTTGGTCGACGGTAGTGCCGGCTAGAGCTCGTTGGGCGTTTGACCTGCGGAGCTCGTGAAATAAGGCGCACGGATTCTTCACTCGGGCCCAGTGGTTGCGCAGCTAGCGAATCTGACTACAATTATATTAGGTCGAGTCCGACTGTAGCGATCGGTGACTCGGATCCACAATCCGTCACGGCCGACCATAGTTACGTGAGAAACGACAACCTAAGCTCTTGCCAACGACTCCATCTCCATCTCCATCTCCGAATACCCAGGTGGAGCCATTGGCAATTGAAAATTGAGAGAATGAAGAGAATTGAGAGGGAACGGAGAGAAGTATGAAGATTGTCATGTAAAATCCATGTTGTTTTTGGGGTATAATCTCGTACATCTTTTTTACGTATCTTTACATTTTAATAACGAATGGTGTTTTCTTGTTTATATTTTACTATATATTTTACTATACTAGGAGCATATCCGATCCTATATTGTCTTTCCATGACATCGTCTATTGTTTTAATAAAAAGATGACACATAACATGATTAAAGGTTCAAAATTTAGGGTATATATTATCCTTATATATTTACTAAATCTTACGCCATTAATTACATGCATGTCATCACCTTATTAAAGCTATTGTAGATCATAAAGAGAGGCAATAGAAGATTCAATCTAACATTTGTTAGATCCTCTATTACAAAGTATTATCGAATATCATTTTGTCCATAGTAAATTACCACATGTACGGAAATTGTTTTAAAATATATCATATTTTGCATATAAAAATTCATGAAAACTATAAATTTTGCATGTATATGAAGTAATTTTAAGGAAATGATTTTTGGACATAATGTCCTAAACATAATTTAGTTAAACGAGACAAACTAGTGTGTAGCCCGTCAAAAATCGACAGAAACTTATTATTTAATAAAATTAATTAAATTATCAGTTGTAACGTGTTATAGAGAAATATTGTTCGTTTGGAATTTATATATATTTGAACATATCTCAAATTCGATTAAAAAGTTATTTTACTATGCTCTCCACCCAAACCCATATAGTAATATTAGTTAAAAGTTCAATTATGATCCACCCCCATTTTTCTCAATAATTTTCAAAGTTTTCTTACTACTCAAAATCAATGTGGTACAAAGGCATATTTAGTTCTCGAAGACATTGTCCCCCATCGATTTTATGAGAATTGAGATGGATCCTTTTTTATAACAAAAATCTCTTTATCCCATTTTGATTTAGAGACGAAAATTATTTTGGAAGGTTGTCTATAATAATAAATGTGACCCTAAATTTTCTATATGAGTTTAACATAGTACAAAATAAATATTGTTGAACTGGCAATTTGGAATCGGTCCGTTGATCACGGTTCTGATTTTTGTGGCCACCTCTACGATAAATATTAAAGATAAAAAGAAGTTTCAAGTATAAATTTAAAAATGCATAATTTATGAAATTTGTTTAGAATTTATATAGATCCAAATTAAATTAAAAAGTTATTATATTATTTGTTCTCATCCTCAACACGTATAGTAATATTCGCTAATAATCTAAACTCGCTTACACTTATAAATTGTCTATACAATCAACTATATATTATGATAGTTATCCGTCTCAATAAAAAATCGAACGCATGTCATCCTATTTAGGTTTGAGTTTTCCGAAGGAAAATCATATATGTAATTTATAAGTTATATATAAAACCCTATAACTATTTTAATAATATGTTTATAATTATTTATCTCAATAAAAATCCGAACACGTGCCCTTTCATTTAGATTATGTAAAATAAAAAAGCTTATAAATGAAATAAGAGAGAAAATCGTAACGGAAGATCACAAGAAAGATGGAAGAAAAAAAAAATTGTCTAAGGAACACATGATCTTGAGTATTTATATAAGTTATTCGGCGAAAACATAAAGGAAAACCCGTCAATTGAAAAAAAAACACTCGTCTAACGAACATATGATCTTAAGTATTTATATAGGTTTTTCAAATAGCGGAGCATAATTAAAAATCAATGTGAGATAGAAAAATTTTCACTAAATATAATAATTTTTTTTAATAAAAGATGTTTATGACAACTGCAAACCTCAGTTGGAGCAGTCACTCATTTCAGTATATAGTTGACTTCTTGGACTGAGAGTCAGCTGTATTTTCTTGACTGAGGTTTTAAAAGAGTGACTGTGTGCAGAATGTGGTGGTTAAATTTATACTCGTTACTTAAACAAAAAATCCTTTTAGGCGAAGGACAGTTCGCAATACTTAGTGCACAAATTAATGAAAACTTGTTTGTATGCAGTTATAAAGCGTTAGTAAACTGAAAGCAATAATTGAAGTAAAAATAACACAAGTATTTTTACGTGGTTCGGAGAAGACCTCCTACGTCCACGACCAACTTTTCGGGTTGGTAATCCACTCGAGAAGTTTACGCGTACTTCCCAAACGTTAGGGTTTGGTTTGCGGACACCAAATAAGCTTCTACAGTTCATTTGTTGGTACGAACAAGACCTGGAGTTCAATTACGGGTTTGAACAAAACTTAAGTTGTGATTAAGGGTTTACAACGACCTAGATCTTTGATTGCGAGTTTAAAGAGACCTGAGGAATGGGGGTTGGGGTGGTTTTCCAACTAATAAACATTCTACACTTTACAGTGGAGGTTTTCTACTCTAAAATTTAGAGACTCGAACACTATAGTGAGTCTACTTAGGAATGAATAAGAAAAGAGACTTCTAGACTCAATCAAGAACAAGGGTTTGACGAAGCGCTGTCGTCACACACTTCGTACAAATAATATTTATAAACACTTCTTGCCCAACAAGGTAGTAGTCAGCGGTAAGTGGGATCATACCCAAGGGAGCTGGTGTAATCTGTTCTTCCGATGTTGCTCAACAAAAGGGTTTTGGTTACGAAGTATCTAAATAACCTGTACTCAACAAGTAACAATATCAAATAACAAAAGAGTTTGGATTGGGTTTCGAATCCATGATCTTAATTACTCTTTACTCGCTCATTGGTGCAAAGATATTCAATTAACTGATTTTATCACTTGGTTTAAGGCAAAGATTAGTTTATACCCTAAGGTCACGAAGTCACGATGCAAACACACTTAACCTATGTCTAATCAATTTTACAGATCTTGACCAGAAGGCAAGATCTCCTCTCTTGATCAGCAAAGACACGAAGACACTTCAGTAACAATGTTGCCCAATAGGCATTAAGAATAAACAGACCCAAGACAGCCAAGGGATAGGTCAATACCGACTGCTCTCCAACACCCTTTACCTTCTTGGGCACGAAAGACACTCTCGTGTTAATCCCAATTTCTATTAATGACTTAATCTCAATATTTAGATGGTGATCAATCAAATATCAATATCAATTAAGTCTAGAATTAATCCTAAGTGTCGGGAACAAAATCAATTAACGAACTTAACCAATTAGACCTCACGAGTTTGAACGAGTACATTAGAATCACTTCATCTACATCCAACCCAAACAATAAATTAGCTAGACATAATAGTAAATAAGAACACAAAGCAAATAAAGGGAAACATACTTAGCATAAATCTGGAAATGGGTTGCTGCCCAAAAGCGTAGTCAGCAACCAGGGTCTTGGCTTCACGCCAACAACTAAACTTAAAGTAGTAAAAATAAGAAATAAAAGTAAATTGCCCGTAGGACTTGTTTCTTCCTCCCTTTCTCTCAACCTAGAATGCAAAACTAATAATAAAAATCGCACTAAAACAGGGCTAAGAACTCTCTCCCACATAATGGAGTCGACCATATATATATAGATAGACGATGGAAATTTAGGGTTTAGGGAAGTTCCCTTGTTGATGAAGGATTCTTCCATGCATATCACATCCGCCTCTCTCTCTTATCCAAGCATGCACGATTTTTCTTTCCTTATGTGGTGAATATCTCCTTTGATTAGGCTCGGTTAGGATAAGGAAAGAAAGATCCAATCCTTATCCTCTTCCTTGAAGGAAAAGAATTCTGTTGCTGCTGGTCCGACTCTGTTCCTGCCCTTTTATCGTCTGCATCCTGAATTGCTTCCGGCCTTGACCAAGATCCTGGCTCCTCCGAGTACTTTATCTGTTGGCTTTAAGGATATGAGGAGGTACTTTCTGACTTGTAAATTAGATATTTCGATGTTGCCCAACTACAAGCTTCCAGCCCTATGCCCTTTCGCATCGTATCGCCATCTCAACAACAGATTTTTCATCGGATTTGCCCAGCATCCACCTGTTCTTCTCTGCACATTATCTCTCGACTTGCGTGTCCTCCCAGACACATATTGACTCGATAAAAACTAAAAATACAACAAAAACACAAGAAAAGATGGACACAAATATGGGTTCATCACACCCACACACTTGAATTACACTTGCCCTCAAGTGTATGGTTGCAACTTGCCCAAGACTCAAACACAGAAAAGACAAAACAGAAAACACAGACTCAAAAGATCATCTCATCAATATGTTAGTCAAAACAGGATATGTAAACAGATATTGTCATCAAAAAGGTCAAGATAGAGTTATTGGGCAATATAGATATCCTCACCAGCACTCATCTCTCAAGTGTATAAGGTTAAGTGTATACGCTCTTGACCATCATCAACAAAGTTTTTCCATAGGCTTGCCTGCCCTCTACATCTCTACTTCTTTGAACAAAATCAAACTACTTATCCTTAGGTCTTTAGCGGGTTGTAATGTGGCTTAAGGCAAAAGGTAAGGACAATTAGGAACTAGCAAAGTCAAGAACTAGGTTCTCGAGCAACAGATTGCCCTTGATTCCTTACTCCTCCTTTTCTAGCATACTTATTCTTTTCTGTACCTAATTTTTCCTTATTTCTTATTTTTTTTCTTTTTCTTTTTCTTTCTTTCTTTTCTTTCTATTTTTTTTCTCTTTTTTTTTAAACCCAACACCTCTATCGTAGGTGATAATGCCCAGTAAGTGCTACCCAACATTTCCTTCCTTCCCTCATCCTTCTAGACCTGAGTTCTTGACCGGGACGGCTTAAAATTCAGGCTTCTATAAGTGATTAGAAAGCATTATCATCAAGCTCAAGGGGGCTAGTCAAAGGATAAATATCAAGATAGGGAATTTTTAGGCCATGGGCTTCTTTGAACAAAAATTGCCTAATTCATCTAAGTAATCCGACAAAGTTACATGAAGCTTTAATTAAGAGATGCAGACAAGTTCTAGATCAACACATGTTAACTGATCATTATCACACAAGAAAGAATAATGCTGCATATGTATATAGCATTTTTAAAGCTCAAATCCTCACAGTTAATGCCCAATATCTCATTCCGTCCTACCTATTTACATACGACATCATCTATAAACCTATTCCAACTTTCATGCTAACATGCTGATCAATAACACAAGCACACTTTAAAAATACAAACTGACACCCCAACACCCACACACTTTGCCTTAGGCAAAGTGGGTAAAATGTTAGGCAACAACACAAAACGAAAAGAACTGACTCAACAAATACTAACTCACACAACTGAGAAGGGAATAAGGTCTTCACCACACAATTTGATGGGCAAATTGTGGGTGAAGACACTAAAAATACCTTCTCGAACAACAAGACACTTTATAAAATAAAACACAAAACAAGACTCAACAGTAAAACACAAAAACGAAAAATAAAAACCTAAACTAACAAAAAAAGGAGGAACACAAATAAAAGAGAAGATTCAGGTGGATACCTGAATCCTTGGTGTGCAAAGAATGCCAGCTGGGGATCCCTGATCTCAGTCATTAACCTCTCCACATTGGCCAGTCTGGTCTCGATCTCGATGTTGGGCAGCACCGCTGCGCTGGTGCTTGCCTCCTCCTTCTTGCACAAGGGCGGTAGCCTGGTGGATTTTGGTTTGTCGTGTTCAACAAACACGTACCTGCCATTCCTTATCTCAATATCGTTCATCTTCTTCAAGGCAGCTTCTCCTAGCTTGCTGACCACCATCACCGGCTTCCCTTTCAGCTCACTGTAGACCCCAATTCCATGCGCAAAGGTTGTCACAACATGACCACAAATGCATCCCAGAGATTGCTTTACTAGAACCGTCTTGAGCTGCTCACCAAGGAATGCAGCAAAGTTGACCCTGGTCTTGGTGTGCATACACCACAGTAAATACCGCTTCTTGTTGCTCAAGCTATTGCCACTATCGCTCTTGCCATACAAGTTGTAGGCAAGGATCCGATGGCAAAGCCTAAGGGCATGAGTTTTCAACTCGGTTCCCTTATTGTTGGCCCCATAGTACGGCGTTCCATTCCCGATCTCCTTCCACTGCTCCTCGTAAGCCACATCTCCTGGGGGTGGCATCTTAGTCTTGGCCTCCATGAACTCCTTCTTGGCCAAGTCTCTCAAACTCACCATTCCCATAATCTGATTAAGAGCACTAACTTGAAAGTCATACTTCTCGCCCAACAGCGAGAAAGAGATCATGCTCACCCCATTCTCTGGATCACTTGTTATTGCAGCCGTGCTGTACACCTCCTTAACCTGTTCCTCATAGACCTCCACAGGCCACTCCAAAAACTTGCTCCAGCCTATCCCTTCAAACAGCTTCCTAACTTCCTGGGCAACACCCAGGTTCTCGTAGAGTTTGAAGTCGAGAACCCTGGGCGCAGTCACCTTCCACTCTCTGGGCTTCCTACACATCATCACTGTAGGACCCCTCCTCTTCTTTCTGCTCTTTCCATTTGTTGGGGTAGACTGCTCATCATCCCCTTCCTCTTCAACATCGTCCCCTTCTTCTTCTTGTTCTCTGGCAGCCGTTCTCTTTGAAATCGACGGTTGAAAAGACCCGGCGTCCAAAGCAGCAGACTTGTGCTTCTTTGCCGGCGTCCCCTCACCACCGTGAGGGCATTTCCTAGCCGCCTGGGCTCCTTTCTTCTTCGGGCTTTCCTTGGCCTTGGTCTTCGCCTGCACCAACGCCTCCACCGCTAACCTCGCCACCTCTGCTTCAATGGCCTCATCAATTTCATCTCTGCCATTGTCGCCCTCTCCCTCATCACCTTTCTCCTCCTCTTTATCCTCGTCGTCATGTTCTTCCTCTTCTGCTTCTTTCTCTAACTCCTCTTGCTCGAAAACCTGCTTCGATTGTGTCTCCTCCTCCTGCTGCTTCTCCGCCTCTTCCATCAGGCTAGGGTTTTCGTCACTCATCAGAAGCGTGGCATCAACAGGTGGGCTTTTGGGTATGGTGGTTCCGATGATGATTTCGGGATTTTGGTCGGCAGAAGGGCTAGCGGGGTCCATGGCTAGTTTTCTCTTGGTGGTGATTTTGGGCTTTGCGGTAGTGGTAGTGGGGTGTTCGGTGGTGAGGTCAATGTTGGTTCCGGTAGGGATCTTGTTGAGTTTGTTTTTGGGACGAGTAGACACCATTGTAGGGAATTTGGGAGTTTTGATGGAGAGAGAGAAGAGAGAAGATGAGAAGTTGCAGACTTGAATTTGAAATCGGGTAGTGGGGGTATAGACGTGGTAGGGTGGTTTTAAAGGGCGCATAGTTTTAGGGGTACAGTAACCGCCTCAACAGTTGTTGACCAACAACTTAGTTCTTGCCCAAAAAACCTTGCTCCACTCCCACAGTTCCTTCCCTTACAATGGATCCTGATCTACAACCTGCATCTTGCTCAACATCTCCTGCACACTTAAAAACACAAATACACTCCGGAAACAAACTTCCCCTTATGGTTAGACTCGAACATAAAATGCTTTAAAATAAAATACTTAAAACATAAACTAACTAAACTACACTAATTTTTTTGAATTTTCATAATTTGTGTACGAAAATAAAGAATAAACGAAAAGAAATAACGAAAAATTAAAAACTAACCAGGTTGCCTCCTGGACAGCGTCCTATTTAAGGTCTTGGACACGACACCCCCCTCTTTAGAAGTCAGAGGTCCTCCTTGATAGGAAACCCAGATGGTTCCCCCTCAACAAACTTCTTGCCCAAGATAGGCCTTCAAGTGCTGGCCACTGACTTTAAAAATCTTCCCGTTCTTGGGATCCTTGATCTCAACAACTCCATTTGGGAATTGAGCTTGTACTTCATAAGGTCCTGCCCACTTGGTCGAGAGCTTTTCTGAAGATAGCCTGAACCGCGTTTGATAGAGCAGCACGTGTTGCCCAAAATGGAACTCCTTTTCTTTAATCAAAAGGTCGTGGGTCTTCTTCATCCTTTCCTTGTATAGACCGGCATTGTCGTAGGCTTGAAGTCTGATCTCGTCGAGTTCCTGGATCTCGAGCTTCCTTGATTCACCTGCTTCATTCAAGTCGAGGTTAAGTTGGGCAACAGCCCAATGTGCTCGATGTTCCAGCTCTACGGGCAAGTGACATCTCTTGCCATAGACCATGAGATAAGGGGACATGCCAAAAGGTGTTTTGAAGGCAGTCCTATATGCCCACAAGGCATCATCCAAGCGCATACTCCAATCCTTCCTTGTTGTGCCCATGGTCTTCCTCAAGATCGTCTTGATTATTCTATTGGACAACTCCGCTTGTCCATTGGCTTGTGGGTGGTAAGTTGTTGACACGCGATGAGTAACTCCATACTTCTTGAACAAGGCGGTCACTGTCGCGTTGTAAAAATGAGAACCTTGATCACTAATGATAGCTCGAGGTATACCAAACCTATTGAAAATTTGAGTTCTCAAAAAATGAGAAACCACCTTTGAATCATCCTTGTATGAAGCACGTGCCTCTACCCACTTCGAGACATAATCTAGTGCCAATATGATGTACTTGTTGCCTTTGGAACTTGGCAATGGTCCCATAAAATCCATCCCCCATATATCGAACACCTCCATGGGCAAGATCGGGATCATGGGCATCTCGTTCCTTCTTATGATGTTGCCTTTCCTTTGGCACTTCTCGCACATCTTGACCCACTCGTAACAGTCTTTAAATAATGTTGGCCAATAAAAGCCACACTCCAAAATCTTCCTTGCAGTACGTTGGTGCCCAAAGTGTCCTCCACACTCCTTGTTGTGGCAATGCTCAAGAATGCTTATTTGCTATTTATCCTCAACACACCTCCTTATTATCTTATCCTCGCATTCCCTACATAAATATGGTTCATCCCAAATGTAGAAAAGACTTTCATGTTTAAGCTTGTTTCTTTGATAACGCCCAAGATCTGAGGGAATCTCTCCAGTCACCAAGTAATTCACGATATCAGCATACCATGGTTCATCTTGGGCAAGACTCAGATGCTCGTCGGGAAAGGTCTCCTTGATCGGCACCCCCATCGTCTGGCTGGAGGATTCGACTTAGGTGGTCGGCAACTTGATTCTGGGCACCACTCTTGTCTTTAATCTCTATGTCAAATTCTTGCAACAAAAGAATCCATCTAATCAATCTTGGCTTGGACTCGTTCTTGCTCAACAAGTACTTCAGCATCGCGTGGTCTGTGTATACTATGGTCTTGCCTCCAAGCAAGTAGGATCTAAACTTCTCAAAGGCAAAGACAATGGCCAACAACTCCTTCTCCGTGGTGGCATAGTTACATTGGGTTGGGTTCAACGTCTTGGATGCGTAATAGATGACATAGCTCTCCTTTCCGCGCTTTTGCCCAAGAACTGCTCCTACGGCATAACCACTGGCACCACACATTAACTCAAAAGGCATCCCCCAATCCGGAGGTTGGATGATGGGGGCAGTGATCAAGTTCTCCTTCAAGGCATGGAACGCCTTCTTACAATCTTCATCGAACTCTCATGGTACTTCATTTTGAAGTAGCCTCGTCATTGGTTGGGCGATCTTGGCAAAGTCCTTGACAAATCTTCTATAGAATCCAGCATGCCCTAGAAATCCCCTTAGCTCCTTCACCGATCTTGGATAGGGCAACTTGGCGATAATGTCGATCTTGGCCTTATCCACCTCAATACCTTTTCTGGAGATAACATGCCCCAAAACGATTCCTTCTTTTACCATGAAATGGAATTTCTCATAGTTCAACACAAGGCTCTTCTCAACACATCTCTTCAAGACTCGATCCAGATTGTTGAGGCATGATTCGAAGGTCTTGCCGTAGACGGTAAAATCATCCATAAAGACTTCGATACACTCTTCAAGAAGGTCTGAAAAAATGTGCATCATACACCTTTGAAATGTCCCTGGTGCGTTGCATAATCCGAACAGCATCCTCCTATATGCGAATGTGCCAAACGGGCACGTGAATGTGGTCTTGCCTTGATCCTCGTCTGCAACCCAGATCTGTATGTAACCAGATTAACCGTCAAGAAAGCAGTAGTAGTCATTACCGGCTAACCTCTCAAGCATCTCGTCGATAAAGGGCAAAGAGAAATGGTCCTTTCTTCGTCTTTTGGTTGAGCTTTCGGTAGTCTATACACACTCGCCATCCGGTTTGTAGTCTCATGGCCACCATCTCGTTCTTGTCATTCTCAACAACTTAGATTCCTGACTTCTCGGGCACCACGTGCACAGGACTCACCCACCGACTGTCAGACACGGGGTAGATGATCCCCAAGTCAAGAAGCTTGAGTATCTCTTTCATCACCACTTCTTTCATGGTTGGATTCAATCTCCTTTGTGGATCTCGTACGGGGGCAGCATCCTCCTCAAGCAAAATGTGATGAACACAGTCTAAAGGGTTAATGCCCTTGATGTCAGCCAATGTCCACCCTAATGCCTCCTTGTACTTGCTCAGCACCTCACCAACTCTGACCTCCTCCATGCTTGATAACTCTGATGATATGATCACGGGCAAGGTCTCGTTCTTGCCGAGATATATGTACTTCAGGTGCTTGGGCAAAGGTTTCAACTCCAATGTAGGGGCTTTTTGTAATGATGGCATCAACCTGTCCTCCGGTTTCAACTCAGGAATGTTGAGTGGTTTGAACCCCTGAGGCTGCATGTTGCCTGAAATCCTTGCATAATTGCATTCCTCCACATTTGCTGGTTCTTCGTTCTGGGCAAGATCCTCTTCTATTTGTAAGTTGGCATCCTCCTCAAGAACTGTTTGTTGCCAAAATTCCTCTACTAACTCTTCGGTCTCATCATGTGGTAACTCCTCAAGTTCTTCATCAAACTCATCAAGGGGTTTTTGGTCCCCTAAATTCTGGTCCTCATCTTCATCCGTGGAGTAGTCCACGTCGGTGGAATCAAAACTATGTCCATAGACTGATTCTTCAAAAATCTTCTTCACTCTCGTACTCATCTCCTTCGTAGAATTGCATCAGAGCACCATCTTCCTCGTTATCCTCATGCTGATCAGGATCCAGGTCAAGATCCTGAATTAGGTTAAATTCCGCTTGAATTGCATCTTCATTGTCTTCTACGAAACAACTTAAGCTATTCAATGTCTCCACTTGCTTTCCACATGCACTGAGGGTGTTGAGGTGTTCCAGGGCATCATCCTGATTTTGCCTATAAGCATCGAACTCTACTACTTCTCCCGCTACTTGGACTGTCAACTTTCCTGTATCGCAATCAATCTTGGTACATACTGTCCTCAAGAATGGCCTCCCGAGCAAGATCACTGGATTCTTGATTGCTTTCTTTCCCATGTCAAGAACATAGAAGTCGGCTGGGAACAGAAGATCCCCCACTTTGACCAACACGTCCTCTAACACTCCATCGGGGTAGACTGTAGATAAATCTGCTACTTGAATGGCAACACGTGTAGGAGAAAGAGGTCCAAATCTCATCTCGTCGAACATGGCTCTTGGCATCACATTTGTCGAAGCTCCAAGATCAAGCATCGCCTTGGGTATTGGTGTAGTACCAATCGTGCATGGGATGGCAAACATGCCAGGATCCCTCTTCTTGGTCGGGATCTGGGAATTCATTAGTGCTGATACATTCTCCACGTGGAAACGGGTATTATCTGGGTACTTGGTCTTCTTCAAGCACATCTCTCGCAAAAATTTTGCACACTTTGGCATAGATTGTAATGCCATCAACAACGGCAGGTTGATCTCCACTTTCTTGAACACCTCCATCATGTCCTCCAACTCATTCTGATCACGATCGCGGGCAAAACGTCTTGGAAATGGGATCTTGGCCTTAGTGGTGCGAGGAACAGTCCTCTTGGCCAAAGCCTCTGCTTCTTTCTCAACCTTCAAAGATTCCAACATCACGTCATCTTTGTCAAATCCCAGCTTAGATCTCTCCATCTTTACATAATCAAACAAGGCTTCATCCTTCTCATTATCAAAGACTGGGTTCTTGTTGGCCTTTATCCCTTCTTCACGCTTTGCCTTCAACTCCTTGTAGATGTCATTGATATCTCCTAAGCTCATTTTAGTTTCCTCTACTCGAGCTTGTTCCTTAGGTTGGGTCTTGGGCAACATCTCTGGCAAGTTCTTCCCGCTGCGCAACGTTACAGCATTGACTTACTCCTTGTTGACCTCTACCTTGGCAGGAAGTCTTCCTGGCTTGTATCTACCAACCTTGACAAGGTTTGGTTGATATGAGTCAATTGAGCTTGAAGGTTGTTGGATTGTCCTCGACTTTCTAGTTGAAAGTTCTCGAAGTCTGTCCTCAGCCTTTGGTTCTCGTTGGTAAACCTATCGATGGTCTCCTTTATGAACTCCGTCTTCGCTGGTTCTCGATGTGGTGGCACATAGTTATTTTGCTGTTAAGGCTGTTGTTGAGGTAGAGGCACATATTGCTACTGAACAGGCTGCTGTGGTTGTTGGTGGGCATGAGGCATTTGATAGTGGTTGTTGCCATACCTCAGGTTCTCGTGCTGGTTCTGCCTATAGCCGTAGTTGTTGCCATAGTTGTTGTTATTGCCATACTGGAACCTTTGTTGCCCACCGCCTTGCTGGTTCTGACCTATTGCCTTTGCCTCTTCTCCTTCTTCGACGAACCAACTGGGACATTCTGAGGTGACATGTGATGTTGCCTGGCATACTTCACATCTCCTCACAGCTCTTTGAACTTCCTTGCCATCTACCTTCTTCTTCAAATTCTCCATTTGGCCAGACATCTTGGTCATGAAGTCTTTCATGGTGCTGACCAAGTTGTCTTGGTTTCCTTTGCTGCCTTCATACCCCCCTCTTGGGATATCATCTTCATCTCGTGATTGTTCAGCCATGGCAGCTATTTTCTTGAACACTTCAGATGGTAGTTGATCGACTATTGCTCCTCCACACACTGCAATTATGTATTTCCTCTTTGATGCCCTTAATCCCTTCAAGAAATGCTCAATTAAATCAATATCCTCAATTCGATGTTGAGGACATCTCGCCAACAACTTCTTGAACCTTTCATAATAGTCGTATAATGACTCACTTCCCCCCATCTTGATCGATGAAATAGCATTCCTCTCACTTTGTATCCGGCCAACGGGTATGTATTTGTCAAGAAAGGCCTGCTGCATCTTGTTCCATGTGTCAATGCTTCCCTCTGGCAAGGTGTAAAGCCACTCACGTGCCCCGTCAAGAAGTGAAAACGGGAACGTGAGCAACCTATGTAGTCAGGAAAGGTGTCTTGGACAGCATCTTGGTTCCTCATAACTTCAGCATCGTTCCTAACAACTTATCTATCCTCATTGTTCCTGATAGTAGTGGCATTGTTCCTTACTGTGCTAATCGACATCTCAAAGTTTTGAAGATGAGTTTGGGGGTCTTCTCCAGGATGATCACTGAATTTGGGCAGTATGTGTATCAACGAGTGCTTGAGCTCCCAGTTTCCATTGATGGTGGGCAACTGGATACTTGATGGTCTGATTCCCTTGTTGTCAGGGAACATGATCTGACGGATGGTTCTCTCTGGTGTTCCTGCCATGATTGTTGATGTTTCTGCTTTTGAACTGGATGTTGACTTCTCACTGTCAGTACTTGCTGTTGAGTAAGATTCGACTTCTTGCTCAGTATCCTGGTCGTCTGTCAAGCTTTGCGACTCTGAAGGTTCGTTGACGTCTTCCTCTAGATCTCTCTTCTTCTTGCGTTGTTCTGCTCGATTTCTCCTAGCTATCACCTCCGGGCAAGCACCGTGATCTTGTGGATCTCCGTCACTCCGTAGATGTGGCTTGGGCATAAACCGTGCTCAACTCAAGCTAGAAGAACAAACTAGCTTAAAATCAAGTCCCCGAAAACGGCGCCAATTTGACGAAGTGCTGTCGTCACACACTTCGTACAAATAATATTTATAAACACCTCTTGCCCAACAAGGTAATAGTCAGCGGCAAGTGGGATCGTACCCAAGGGACCTGGTGTAATCTGTTCTTCCGATGTTGCTCAACAAAAGGGTTTTGATCACGAAGTATCTAAATAACTTGTACTCAACAAGTAACAATATCAAATAACAAAAGAGTTTGGATTGGGTTTCGAATCCATGATCCTAATTACTCTTTACTCGCTCATTGGTGCAAAGATATTCAATTAACTGATTTTATCACTTGGTTTAAGGCAAAGATTAGTTTACACCCTAAGGTCACGAAGTCACGATGCAAACACACTTAACCTATGTCTAATCAATTTTACAGATCTTGACCAGAAGGCAAGACCTCGTCTCTTGATCAGCAAAGACACGAAGACACTTCAGTAACAATGCTGCCCAACAGGAATTAAGAATAAACAGACCCAAGACAGCCAAGGGATAGGTCAATACCGACTGCTCTCCAACACCCTTTACCTTCTTGGGCACGAAAGACACTCTCGTGTTAATCCCAATTTCTGTTAATGACTTAATCTCAATATCTAGATGGTGATCAATCAAATATCAATATCAATTAAGTCTAGAATTAATCCTAAGTGTTTCGGGAACAAAATCAATTAACGAACTTAACCAATTAGACCTCACGAGTTTGAACGAGTACATTAGAATCACTTCATCTACATCTAACCCAAACAATAAACTTAGCTAGACATAATAGTAAATAAGAACACAAAGCAAATAAAGGGAAACATACTTAGCATAAATCTGGAAACGGGTTGCTGCCCAAAAGCGTAGTCAGCAACCAGGGTCTTGGCTTCATGCCAACAACTAAACTTAAAGTAGTAAAAATACGAAATAAAAGTAAATTGCCCGTAGGACTTGTTTCTTCCTCTCTTTCTCTCAACCTAGAATGCAGAACTAATAATAAAAATCGCACTAAAACGGGGCTAAGAACTCTCTCCCACATAATGGAGTCGACCATATATATATAGGCGATGGAAATTTAGGGTTTAGGGAAGTTCCCTTGTTGATGAAGGATTCTTCCATGCATATCACATCCGCCTCTCTCTCTTATCCAAGCATGCACGATTCTTCTTTCCTTGCGTGGTGAATATCTCCTTTGATTAGGCTCGGTTAGGATAAGGATAGAAAGATCCAATCCTTATCCTCTTCCTTGAAGGAAAAGAATTTTGTTGCTGCTGGTCCGACTCTGTTCCTGCCCTTTATCGTCTGCATCCTGAATTGCTTCCGGCCTTGACCAAGATCCTGGCTCCTCCGAGTACTCTATCTGTTGGCTTTAAGGATATGAGGAGGTACTTTCTGACTTGTAGATTGGATATTTCGATGTTGCCCAGCTACAAGCTTCCAGCCCTATGCCCATTCGCATCGTATCGCCATCTCAACAACAGATTTTCCATCGGATTTGCCCAACATCCACCTGTTCTTCTCTGCACATTATCTCTCGACTTGCGTGTTCACCCAAACACATATTGACTCGATAAAAACTAAAAACACAAGAAAAATACAAGAAAAGATGGACACAAATATGGGTTCATCAGGGTTCTGAGAAACTAGGAGGAAGCACAAGGAGGTGGAAGAACACTCTGCTACTTTGCTTCTGAAGATTTTTCTTGCTTGGAGTTTTTTTGCTCTCGAATCTTATGCGCTCACTCAATAGTCTTCTCGCAATAAGGAAGACCTCTATTTATAGAGGAGAGGTCGAAATAGCCGTTGGAAAGTGTTGGAATCAAGGATGTATATTTATTTTGGACAACAAAGATTTAGAGAATAGAATTTATATTTGTAGTGGACGTGTGTGTGCATGTGTATATAAGTGGGAGGAATTTAATTTGTTAACTCAATTGATTTTACTTTGCTTGCTTACTTAATTACAAAGATGCAATACATATTTATACAACTCATATGTCGGTAGAAATCTCTAGGACTGGTGGCTAATATTACTTTTTCTAGCATATTCCATAATTCTCCATAATTTTAATGTCTAGATATTTTTCTTGGTGCACTATCTAGAGCCTCTAGATTATGCTCTAACTATCTTTTGTTTTCTATTTACTTCTAATTCTAAAAAGCTCTACTAAAATATCTTCTATTACAAAATCAAGTTTACTATTATACTGCAACACCCCCCTTTAAACTTGATTTTGTACTTCAAGCAACATTCTTCAAAACGTGATAAACCTCATATACTTCAGGGGGCTCTTGACGGCATCTTGATCTTTTGATCTTCAATAATCCACTTATGTTCTCTTCTTTGCAATTGCCAACTTTTGCTTGCACGTGCGATTGCCTCTAGCGGTGTCGAGCTATCACATCTCATTTTGTCTCCATCTTCTCTATTATATACGCCAAACGTTCCCACATTCTTTAGCACGTTCTCGACTTCTCTTCAACTTATATTTTTTGCACTCGGAAGCATAGTGCCAAAATCTATGAAAATATTGAAGATTTATCGTACCTCAATTTTGTGCTCGATCCTTCTGTGAAAACTTTCGATTAAACTCTTTTCGCCTTTCTTTACAAAACCTCCTCATCCACATCCACGTTCTCGGCCTCAGCTCCGATCTTGTCCTTGGCCATGACCTCTCTCTTGTCGTATGTCCACCATTGTTGTTCAAACAATCTTCCTTGTCGTGCTCGAACATTCTTTTTTCTCCTTTTTTCCGTCTCTTTCACACTTGTTCGACTTCTTCACACCGAATCCTCTCCTGCACTTTTTGCGGTGCACCACTCGCGATTTTCTCAAGACCTTGTGTCCCCCTCGGATAGAGTTTTCTCGTCACTCTTTCAGGATACACGCAGAATCTATCCCTTTCCCGTTGGGATAGCGCCACTTTCTCTTGCGGCTACTCTCATGCAACTTGTCCTTTTTCTTTTGGGACAATTAGAGCCTCATTTTTCGGCTCGTTGCACTCTCTCCATGGTTTGGATTTGCTAAACCTCGTGGGCCTCAAAGCATCTTTACTTGATGCTTCAACATATTCGAAGTTGCTCTTTTCGAGCATGGGGACTTTAACTGCCACAAGTAGGATCTTGTGGCCTGATACCACTTTATTAGAATCAAGGATGTATATTTATTTTGGAAAACAAAGATTTAGAGAATAAAATTTATATGTGTAGTGGATGTGTGTGTGCGTGTGTATATAAGTGGGAGGAATTTAATTTGTTAACTCAATTGATTTTACTTTGCTTGTTTACTTAATTACAAAGATGCAATACATATTTATACTACTCATATGTTGGTGGAAATCTCTAGGACTTGTGGCTAATATTACTTCTTCTAGCATGTTCCATAATTCTCCGTAATCTTAGTGTCTAGATATTTTTCTTGGTGCACTATCTAGAGCTTCTAGATTATGCTCTAATTATCTTTTGTTTTCTATTTACTTCTAACTCTAGAAATCTCTACTAAAATATCTTCTATTACAAAATCAAGTTTACTATTATATTCCAACAGAAAGAACCGTTTGACCTCTGCCACAAAGCATGGCTCCTTACCTATAATTTCTGCAAACATTCCATAAATGGTAGTAACTGCGAGCTTTGCTTTATGCATGTCTTCATTGTCGATCCATAAATGGGAAATTCCAGCCTGTCTTGGTACTTCTGAGCGTATTTGAATTTTGAATGCAAGTTCCTTATTCTTCTCAGTCTTCTAAGTCTTCTCCTGACTTTTAGACTTGTGACTTCGATATTACTGAGTATACGCTACATGGCTCAGTTCCGGAGTCGACTGAGTTACTTTCTGACTTGATTCGGATTGCCTTGATCTTCAGCTGACTTGTTCAGGTCGATCCTGTAAAGATAAAATCCTTATGCTCAAATAGTGAGCTCTAGCTAAAGACTAGCCGAAGGCATATCTACTCAGTTGGGATCAGTAGATTTTGGTAGAAATCAAAACCTTATTAATTTTCTCCATAATTTATTTTATTTTGTTTAATACATAAAATCGATTTAATCTACATTATATATATTGATTGAGAAAAAGGATTTATTTCTATAATAAATATATAATTAATTTAGGAAGTTATTTCTATGGTTGTGGAGGGAGAAAAAGGCGGAAAATTATTATTGAAAAATTTTCCATAAAAAAAAAGTGAATTAGGAGGAAAATAGGATTGGGGACATAATAATCACACCAAAAAATATAAAAAAACCGGTTCACTTTAATTTTAATCTTGGCTAGTTTTGGGCCATAGATTTGGGCAGTGGTTGGCCACCTAGTGGCCGTTTATCAATACTTTTAATTTGAATTTATTAGAAAAATCGAAAAAATAAAACTTATAAGAAAAGAAGCAAAGTGTTCAGAAAACAAAAAAATATCTAAACATATCTAGTAAACGAATGACAAAAAGTATCCGTAAAAAAATCATCCTTTATATGGTCATGCGGAAAAGGCCACCACCCTACTTCCATTTCCGAGCTCGCCATGCAATCAACAACTGAATTTTCCTCGCGATAAATATGTGATGCTCGAAAAATTAGATGATCAAGGATGCCCAAAACACCACGCCATCTGCTTAGCCACCGCCAAGGAACCTTGGCCGATCGAGCCTGCAACAAATGAACCATATAAGTGGAATCCGACTCCAACCACTGTCCATCCATTTGCATTGGCAATCGTTTATCACTACTCTAATTAATAAACAATATAATGAGTATATCTTTTAAGGTAATCCATTTGGATAATTTGATCCCGATCAAGAAGGCTAAAAATGTCCAATTTCAATAAATGAAATTATAAATTATCTAAAATATTCCTATTAAAGTTTATGCGTATGAAAATCTATAAATTTTACGTACAATGAATTTATATTTTTGTTTTTCAATGAAATCATTCAAACTTCCAAAAAGAATTGTAAATCATTCAAAGTAACTTCCATGACCATGTAAATAATCTGCATAGTCATCTTCGTAAATGTTCCATATCCAATTACATTTCAACAATGTATCTTCCTAAATGATCAATATTACACTTCAACAATATTCCAGTTCTTTACGTGGAGATCGAGTTGTATGACAATTGTTCACGTAATTATACTTTGTTTTTTTTTTTAATAATTTTACTTTAATTGTGTAATATTTGTAATGATCAACTATCAAACTTTTTATATACGATTTATATATGTAGATCCATGTGTATGATTTTTTATTTATTAAATTATTGTGAACATATTTGGAAGATGATTATTTATATATGATCTATAAATATGTTTACAAATGAAAAAATAGTATACAAGTAAACATCATGCATATTAACTACATATATATACATTCTTCAGAAAACCATATATATATGAGAGGAAATTGTTAAAAGAGGACACTAATTTTAAGGGGTTGTGAAAGTAGGACACTTTTATCTCAGGCTTGTAAAAGGAGGACACTATCATTTAAGTTCGACAAAAGAAGGCCAAATCGAGATTTCTGCGGGCTATTTTTCACATGACTTGCACGTGAGTGCTGACTTTGGCCCGAATCTGACGTGGCTGATGTATATGAGCAGTTTGTTGAAGATAAAATTCCCTAAACGCATTCCCCCCAATCTGAGTCGCCGTCGAAGAACCCTAATCTAGATTTTCCTCAAATCGGACCACTCCAGACCAAAATTCCCTTAAAAAATTGTTGCATTCCACATCGTTGTCATCAAAGCACTCCATATCGTTGAAGCATTCATCGGCGTTGGTCGAAAGAAAGAGTTAGTAAGCAAGCATGGTGTATGTTCGAGAGTCAAGTAAGGTGAAACGTTCACCACCTATGTCCAGTAAGTTCTCGTTAATCAGATAATTTTTTTGTTTAAATCAGCATCGATTTGCCGAATCAAGCTGCTACTGCATTTCTTTAGACTCTTAATTTGATGCTCGATCTGAATTTCTTCTAGGAAAATCTCTTTCTACTGATTCGTGGACTTTATGTTATTTTTTTCCTTCAGTGACAATTTTTTTTTTGGTTTAGTTTTCTATTATTGGAAAGCTAGGTTAAAGTTATTATCGGTAGACTTTTTATTTGAAAGTTAGATTAAAGTTTGTTGCTCATTCTTTTTTTTTTTTCATTGTGGCATTTTGTCGAACAACTTTCTTACAAGTTTTTCATTGTGACACGTTTGATTCGGGCCACAGTCAGCACTCACGTGCAAGTCATGCAAAAAATAGCCTGTAGAAATCTCGATTTGGCCTTCTTTTGTCGAACTTAAAAGATAGTGTCATCCTTTTACAAGCCCAAGATAAAAGTGTCCTACTTTCACAACCCCCTAAAGTTAGTGTCCTCTTTTAACAATTTCCTCCATATACGACAAAGGAGGACTTTCAGGTTTTACTAGGTAAAAGTTTGGTGCAACTAATAATTTTACGTATTATACTTGGTTATATAATTACGAGTAATTAAAAATTAAAAATTAGTAGAGAGTAGTTAATGAGTAATTAAACTTTATTAATTTTTAATTAAGACTTATTTTTTATTAAAATTTTATTAAACCTAATTGGGATTAATTAAATTTCAATTAAGATTAACTATAAAGTAATTAAATATAAATAACAAAACTAATGTTGTTTTTTAATTTAAAAAACAAAATTAATAATAATGGTGACTGCACAGCTCTTTTTTTTTTATGTCGTGGGAACCCGCAGCCGCTACCTTCGGTGCGCAATGGGTAAACCCCCACCCCTTGTATAGTAGCCTGCAAACCACACAGGGCAGGTAAACCACACTTTTCAAGTATAAGTGTGACATGCTCGACCTATAGAGGCGTGTCATGGGGTTCGAACCTGAGACCTTATCTATGGTCCGTTCTAACCCCATGTAAAATACGGGAAATTCTTATGTCACATAACAATTATTTAATATTATAATTTATATTATTTAAAATATTACATGTGAGGAGTGAGTGTAGTACATGCACACCCATATAAGAATTTCTCGTAAAGTACAATGTGCAAATCAAAATTTCTTTTGAACTTTGAAGTCAAAATTTTAATTTTTATGTAGTACACACCTATTTATTTTTTTACAGGGATAGGCATTCTTCGTTTTACTCTTGTCATGTCCCAACAATTTAATTATATACCTGACCAACCATGAAAAATACAATCAACTCAAGTTTTGTTTTTTAAATTACTTAACTTTGCATATTCGAACTCTTTGAAAAAATACAGTTGACGAAGTCGCTAAATGCTACCTCATGTATTTCATCACATACATAATTTTGTAGGCGTTGAATCAACTAACTCAGTCTTTAATTATGCTATATTTGTTTTACTTCAAGCAGGTCATGAGTAATCTGAGCCGGACAAAAAAGTGAGATTAATCTTAAATTAAGCACAAGCTGTTCTTTAATAGATGCATGAAATAATTAAAAATGAAGCCAAACATAAAATAAAGGGCCACTATGATTGTTTTTTCTAAGCTCGATCGATCAAACACTTAAGCACGTAGTGAAATTATTTCAATTACTATTAAGAACTAATTAAGAGAAGGCTACAAAGAGCTAAATTAATTAATTGTAGTTGACCATGTATATATATATATGGAAAGGTGTACGTAGTTTATGACAATTACTTAGCTGTCATCGATTAACCATTCGTTATTATTTACACCCACTTTGTATGTAATTAGTCGAAGCTGGAAACAGATTAAAGTACGTACTTAATTATATGAGGTGATAAATAGGCAAAAGGTCTTAGACAAAATAGGTACCTTAGCTTTTTCTTTTTTTATCCCTGAACCGGTTTTTCATATTTTGATATTACTAGTGAACTCTTGTACGTATTTTGGATGGAAAACAATATGAAAACAAATCCTTACTAAAATTAATTAAGGAAATAATCCTAACTAACTGTATTGTTAAGTTATAAACACACGATCGAGATTTTATAAACCTTAACACATGAGTGTCAGTACAATCTTTTCAAAACATAAAAAAAAAATGGCAAAGACTTCGGTGCAACAGTGCAACTGGTCGCCGAAGCAGTTAAAATAGAATAATCCAGTTCGTTTGCATATGTTAAGCAGTAGCCTAGTGGCTCAGCGCTGCCTTCTGCTGTAACAGCCCGAGTTCGATTCCTCCAGATGCGTCTTATTTTCTTTTAACTCAGTTTATATATAATTTCAGCTATTGCTTAATAAATTGGTTTCTAATCCAATGGTTAGAGTTCTATACTTCAACTCTAGCCACCAAGGTTCAAAACTCACAAGTATCATTTTAGTGTTGTTTTTTAAAATATGAAAAGTAACAAATTATACGAAAAAAAATAATATTTTACAACTATTACTTTTCTTAACCATAATGCTTACTTTTATTTACGATAACTTGTACTTTTAATAATTTGGTTATGTAATTATTGTCGTGATAAAATTTAATCATTGACATGATGAAATGTAATGTTTTACAGCTATTACTTTTCTAATGACAATATTTACCTTTATTCACGACAACTTGTACTTTTAATTTTTTGGTAAAGTAATTATCATCGTAATGAAAAGTAACTATTTCTGTGAAGAAAAGTAATATTTCTGAAACATTACATTTGTTTATATTAACAATTACTTTTCATTACGACAATAATTATTAGCAAAGTAATTTTTGTCATAATGAAAAATAAATATTGATATGAACAAATGTAATGTTTCAATAGGGTAATGATATCCGGCCACACTGTGGCCAGTCACACGCGTTAAAAAAAGGAAAGTTAACTGTAAAAATAGAAATAATCACATTTTCCTCTTAGGATTTATGCTTCCCAATTAGGGTATATTTCCATTTTTAAAACCTATATTACCATTTTTAGCTTGTGTGGTCGGCCACAGTGTGACCGAATATCATTGCCCTGTTTCAATAATATTACTTTTCATAAATAAATAATTTGAAAAAAAAGTGGAAAAATAAATAATAGGAGACAACATTAATCAAAATTGAAAAAACAAACGAAAAATAAAAAATACTTAAAAAAAGAAAGCATGAAGAATAAGTATTTTTTTTCTAAAGTTAAAACTGAAACTAAAATAAATAGAATATATACATAATGAAAATGGAAAATTAAAAAAAAATTAAAAATCGAAAAAAGAAAATGAAAAATGAAAAATGGTTGTAAAAGAATAAAATCAAGTGTAAACGTTATAAATAAAAATTGTTACCTAAACTAAATAGATGTAGTCGTAGTCTAGCGGCAAATGGTTGATAAAGCTCTATGAGCTCCAGGTTCGATTCCTTATAGCTCCATTTTCAGCCATTTACTTTTTTTTATGTGAGAGCAGCTAGCTCGGGTTTCGGTTTCGGTTTGGGTTTGGGGTTGGGGTTGGGGCGGGTTGATAAGCCGAATCGGTTGCATACTACGCAACTGCTTGCATGGAAGTGTAGCTAAAAATAAATATGTGTTAGTTAGGGGTGTTCAAAGTTTGATTTAAACCGTAAACCAAATCGAACCAAACCGTAATTTACGGTTTGGTTCGGTTTTTTGGTTTAAGAATATGGTTTGGTTTAGATTTTTCAAAAATTATGGTTTATGATTTAGGTTTGATTTTTAAAATAATTCAAGCCAAACCAAACCGTAAACCGAAAAGCCGTATTTGATATAATTATATTAATATTATCATTTTATTTATTATGTGAGAAAATAGAAATTTTCTTGATTGCATGTTATATCTGAGTGTTATACAAATTTAATTAATGAAATCGTAATTTAGAATCATTCAACACTACAATCTACTATACATTTTCAATTTATTGTTACAGTAGCTTATATTCATCTTTAAATACAAGGTACGAATTTCTATTTGTTTTCTTTTCTTCTATATCCTTTTCAAATTCAAGTTGTTTTCGATAGAAAAAGTAGAGAATGTGAAATTACTGTAATTTACTATTTAGCTAAATAATATTAACCTAAACTCCTAGTATATTTATTCTAGCAAAAGAGAAAAATATATATGGTCATGACAACAACTTTATTTAATTCGTTTTATTTCTATTACGAAGTAAATAAAAGAATATTGATAAACCGCAAACCAAACCACACCAAACTATATTATTACAGTTTGGTTTGGTTTTACTATTTAATCAGTTCGATTTGGTTCCAAAAAATTACCAAACCACATTTTACGATATGATTTAGGTTTAGTATCAAACCGCACCAAACTAAACCGCGAACACCCTTAAGTGCATCGAGTCTTAGAACTTACAAATATTTGGAGTGTAATAGATGGCCAATAATTTGGATGTTTTTAGATGATTTATTTGGCGATGGTGATCAATATATGGATGATATACCGGAATATTTTTAGGAATAAATCACATGAACAATATTCAAATATCATGGTAAAGATTTTTTTAATTATGGTAGTAATTGTGTAAAATGACAAAAATGTCCCCATTTTTCCAAAACAATTTGTCAATTTATCATCATTATATAATTTTGAACTACCAAGTAAAGTTTTGTAATAAAGAAAAACTACCAAGTACATAGTGAAACAATTCTTGAAGTTCTATTCTCAATTAAAAAAGTTATTCTCGAAGCTGATAAAAAAGAAAACGACTGTCATCATTTATTTTTGGGGAAAATGCATAAAAAACCCTTACCTTTCCCCAAATTCTGGTTTAAAACCAATCTTTTTCAAATTCTCAAATATAACTATCACCTTTCAATTTGACGCAATTGACTCTCAAGATTGATTTTCTCTCAATTTTTTGCTGACTTCGAAGCCGAAAATTCCTATTTGGCGCACTTGGACATGTAGAATATGAGAGTTGATGGGCATTTCATGTGTGTATATAGGAATTTTTGGCTTCCAAATCAGCAAAAAATTGGGGAAAAATCAATCGCGAGAGTCAATTGCATCAAATTGAAAGGTGATAGTTATATTTGAGAATTTGAAAAAGATTAGTTTTAAGCAAGAATTTGGAAAAAAGGACGGGATTTTTTATGCATTTTTGCATTTTATTTTCTATGAATATATTTGGAAGATGATTATTTATATAATACTATAATTTATAATTAAATTTTTATTTATTGAATATTGTGTGAATATTTCTGGAATATAGTTATGTATATAATTAAACATTAATTTCAGGTAAAAAGAAAACAAATGTCATCACTAATTTTTTTGTGAATATATTTGGAAGATGATTATTTATATAATTTAAAATCAGTATTGTAGTCAATAGGCCGGTTCCAGTTCGGAACCGTCGGGGTAGACGGGATGATTGTGAAGCGGTGGTTTAACTTATTTTTTTTTCTTAATCTTGTGTTGTTTCATAATGTGGGGTATTTAGAGTTACTTTCATCTTATAGACAATCTTAACATCTATAGTATTATTCGCTATCTATATATCTCTTCTCTCTCTCACTACACGCTCCTTCCCTTGTCTCTTTTTCTTCATAAAAAGCTAAAAAATTCGGCTTAAAAGTCGCTTTCCTTTGAGAGAGAAATATATTTTTGTCCACATCGGTTTTGTAGAAGAACAGAGCTTTAACAATTATCGAAAGTAATGAGAATATATTAGTTATAATTTTTAACAAACATAACTATATGGGTTTAAGACGTAAACATGTGGTAAAATTACTTTTTAATTGAATTTGAGATGTGTTCAAGAAATATAAATTCTAAACGAGTTTAGTAGATTGCATAATCGAATTATTTAACGTTAAAATAATTAACAAATAATATTTTTTTAATCTATCACATATTAGTACTATTTAATAATTTTATTAATTTTTATAACTTTCCGTCGATTTTCGATGGGTTATACGCTAGTTTCTCATTATATAAAAATCAAAGATAGTATTTTTGGATCCCTAATCATGGTAATTGTGATCCTTAGTCAAGACTTTAATGATTAGGATTTATTAATAATTAATTCAAATTTAATAATCCATCATCAGAATTTATCAACCCATAATTAAAAATTATTAAATATTACTAATAATCAAAAAACTGAAAATAAAATAATCATAAAAAAGTTATTGGGCGGACTCCTTCTGATCGAATAATAGTCATGGAAATACTATTGATTATTCACCTCAAAAGAAAAATTTGATTATTTTGCCCGCAATGTCTCATTTTTGTGTCTTGTTTATCAGATATGATCCTCTATACATGTCCATGTAACATCTTCTATTAATTTAATAAGGTGATATCATGTGATATAATTAATAATTTAAAATTTAAGAATATATAATTAAAAATAATATATACCATAAATATTGACTCTTTAGTCATGCTATATATCATTTTTTTTTTATTGAAATAATAGGAGATGTCACGTTGAGAAGCAACGGAGGGCCAATTTGCTTAATAACAAAACCAAATAAAGAAATTATTTTTTGTGAGTTTGGAAACGTTGACTTTTTTTTTATATGTTGTGTTGTCTTCTTGCTAGCTTGTTCCTTTTCTTTTCTTTAGAAAGGACTATGCTTGTTCCTTTTAATTCATAACAGTTTCATCGTATATCATGAAACTTTGTAATACCCGTATAGGATATTCCTTTTATCTTTTGTTTTTTACTAGGGCAACACTTTTTTTTTTTTTATATATATTCTTAATTGCTATGTTCATCATTTTATATTATCCCCGACCAACCAAAAAATTGAAAGTAATACCAGTAACCCAATTTTTTTTAAACTCTGTATATATTATCGATTCGAGCTCGAGTTTCTAAATAAAAAAATAAAACACTTCACGAAGTGTTGAATCAACTAACTGATCAACTTGTATTTTTATATTTGTCTTATTTTCAAGCAAGTGAACAAAATTAAGATAAAACATTAAACACATAGCTATCTTGATCATCATCAAACACCGATTCTAGAGAGAGAGAGAGAGAGAGAGAGAGATGGAAGGGATGAGAGAGATCGCGAAAGCCTACCATAAGAGAGCAAGCGAAGACGAGAAGAAGGCGATCGTAGAATCCTTCAAGAAACTGGACGTCAACGGCGACGGCAGAATAAGCCTCCTCGAATTCAAGAAATCCGTCAGCTCGTGGCTCCGTGCGGAATCCGTGTTCAAGTTACTCGACAAGAACGGCGACGGCAGCCTCGATTTCGACGAGTATCTGTGTCTTCACTACATGGAGAAGAAGATGGACATCGCCAGGTGCAGCGGCTGCTGGGAGCTGCTGGTGGGCCCTTACTTCTCTTGCTTGCTTTGCATGGGGAGAGGCGCTCATACCTTCCATCTCTGCTGTTCTTGCTACTGCCACCCCAATTTTTCGCATGAGCACTCCTCCGATTACATGATGGATCATCATTCTCTGCTCATGGTTTTCAGGAACCGCACCGCTGCCTCAGAAAAGTCTCAGAATAAGGTACGTAACCCTATGTATCGGGAAATTTCATGCTAGGTTGACCTCATTCAAGTTGCACCGCACCACAAAATAAATCGAATCCATTGAAAAGTAGTTCGTGGTCTAAACTCCTGTGCAAACATAGTTCTCTAGTCTTTTCTATTTATTTAGACTTAATTGGATATTCTATTGCCTAACGGTGTAACATATTCTATTGCCTCAGTTAGATATAATAACAAACATAAATTTGATCATATTTATATACGTACCCTAATGTCACATTCAGGAAACTCATTTATATTTTGTGGTGTGGCCTAGATAAGATCAACTTATGTGAAACTTTCCACATAAATCATATTCTCTTTCTATACATTGAATTTGCAAGTACTAGGACATTATGCAATAGAGAATTCGACTTAGAAATGTGTGTTTCGTTTTCCTTGTAGGTAAAGTCAACTAGTTCATTAATTCGAAACAAGAATGATATTATCTCTCTCTTGCTTTGGAATAGTTAGTGAATCTTTTTTTTTTTTTTTTTTTAGGGTCGGAATAGTTATTGAATCTTGATAGTACTATATTTTAGTATGCTCCAACGAACTGTACTTTAATTTAAAGTTCCATTGTGCATGGCTTTTAGTTCTATAAATTATTTATTGTAGTTATTTTCATGAAAAGGTTCTAGTCAATAATGTCATTAATTGTCAGTATATACGTTGAATTTTTATTTATTAATTTACCTTGACTTTTTCTTATTGCGAGTTATTGATTCAATTTTATTCTTATTGGATCAATTTAGAACCAGTTGTCGTATTTAACCCCAAGGCACACTATATTCTAATCCAATAGCGCTACGTGAATATGTCAATCAATGTTTTAAAATTGGACCAGAGATCGAACCGGCGAGGCTTCGGGATCATGGTTCAATCGGTTCAACCGTAATTGAACCATTTAATCGAACCGTTCAATAAACAAATAAAATTATTAAATAAATTAATGATAAGTAATATTTTTTTAGGTAAAATAAATGATAAGTATTAAAATTTTTAAAATTTGTAACTAATCAAATAAAAGTTCATCATAAATATATATTAAAACTCATAATATACAGTTATATATTTTACTTTTGCATATAATGCAAAAATAATTAAGAATCAAATAGAAAAAGAGAGCTAAAGTGGGAGTTTGGACATGTTATAACTAAATATAATAATATTAATAATCAAATTAATAACAAAAGCTTTGATGGTGGAGTGGTAAGAGTCATTTGTCTTTGCTTGGAGGTCCTGTGTTCAATTCTCCTACCCAACAATTTTAATTTTAGGTCAACAAAGATTACCTGGACGGTTTTCAAAAACCGGTCCGATTTTGGCCGGTTTGAACCGGTTTTGGGCCACTCCGGTTAAATAGCCATTAAATTTTGATAACTTCTTGATCTCGCCAGATTTATATAAAGGATGTTGATTCTAATGAACGATTCATGAATATGAATGACGAATCCAAAAATGCTATACAATTATGAAAAACGGAAAGATCCCTCGGATCTGATCATTCCATTATATTGACAATTTTTAAAATACTTTTTCTTACTAGGTGCGATCCGCTGAACATAGATCCAATTTTTCCATTTTTTTGATTCCTTGGTATTTTGTTTTCCTGTTCCCGGTAGTATCAAAACGCCACTATGTCGGGATATCATATCTGTCTCGCCAGGAAAATGGATATCTCCAGAAAATATTTTAAGTTCAATTCTTTTTTTTTTCTCTCCACTCAATACCCGGTTTTTAAAACATTGATGTCAATAATAATTAGTAGTTAGCTATTAAATAACCCACAATTTATGGAAAACAAAAGCTATTAAATAACCCACAATTTATGGAAAACAAAAGCTATTAAAAGCTGGTATAAAGTAACATAATCTAATTATTTTTTTAAACTAAATCGCCAATCAAAATTTATTTTATTGAGAGAAATTGCGGATGAAGAAGAACTAATATAAACTTTTGCCAATTTTCCTTTTGCCTAATGGGGATTATTAATTCACATAACACCACCATACGAAATCTGCTCATTAATTGGTCTTTTATAGCAGAATGATCCTCAATATATATTCCATGAAACCTTAAATTGTTCTAAGATAGATTTCAATTATTTCTTGACAGTGGAATAAATGAATAAAAAGCTGATTTAATTTGTGCTTTTCAAACTATTTTTTTGTCCTTTTACTTCATTAAGAATTATAAAGCTGAGTTAATAACTTCATGGGATTATGATAATCGTACATAACAAAGTATTTGTTTTAAAGAAAGCAGAGAAAGTGATCACTGATCACACTACATTATTACACGAAATTGTTGGAAGAAAAAAAAAAAATTGGCTGAAGGTATTCTTGATCGACAATTTACAAAATTAATTCGATTATGTTAATTTATAATACCAATTATTATGAGATATTTGTTTTCAATTAATTGTGGTTTATTTAATAGGTATTTATTATTGACTTTTTACACGGCTGACTCCTCAATCCTCGTGACATTGCCACATCACCGATGTTTATAATGGGACCGTATAACACATACTATAACATTTCACACTTATAGTTTTCATTTTTTGTACAATGAATTATTTAAAAAAAGAAAAAGAAAAAAACAATGCGACTCTATGTTATATATGTCCCAGTTAATACGTAATCCTTAGATTACTAATAATATAACTATATAACATTAAAAAAAAATTAATTCGACTACAATTTCAAGAGAAAATTATTTAAAATGGCCACTAGCTATAGCTATAGTGGCAAAAAATGACACTATTATTTTGGGGTAGTTTGAAGTTGCATCTCATATTGACTAATACACGCAACATGCATTAATTTTAGAATTGTATAATCATATAGTTGAAATGATCCAAACAGAAAGAGATGGAAGAATTGCGCGAAATTGCAAGAGCTCACTACCGAGCTGGATCTCCACAGGTCCAAGCATTGGCATACGAGTTCTACCAAACCATGGACTCGGATGGAGATGGGCGAGTCGATCTCTCCGAGTTCTTAGCCTTCATGAGACAAGAAGGCTATTGCTACATGCAAAACCCTAATTTCTTCGATGAGCTTGATCTAGACGGTAATGGAACCCTCGATTTCTCGGAGGTTATGACATTATACTATATAATCAAGAGCGGTCGCCCATTCTGCAAATGTTGCGGCAAATTCATTCCAGGAATATTTTTCTCATGCGTTGAGTGCTTTAAAGATCCAAAAACCACGTTTGATCTCTGTCGTGATTGCTATCGAACGGCACAGTGCAATCATAATCATAATGGTCGAACTCAATTCTTGGATAATCATACATTGCTGCAAGCTATGAGAGATCCGGCTCTTGCACAGGCATCAGGGATCGTATATTTGAATGAGGTAATGTGGATTAATTTTATGGGTAGTGATATTTGGCCACACTGTGGCCGACCACACAAGCTAAAAATAGTAATATAAGTTTTGAAAATGGAAATACACCCCAATTAAGAAACATAAACCCTAGGGGGAAAATGTGATTATTTCTATTTTTAGAGTCAACTTTCCTTTTTTGACCCGTGTGGCTGGCCACCGTGTGGCCGACCATCATTACCCAAGGAATCATGATTTCTTACATATTTCAATTTACCACTTTTAAAACATTTTTATATAAGTAGAAATTTCGGCAACCTTAATTTTTTTCAACGTTAAAACGAATCCCTTTAAATGGATTATTTTGTATATATTCTCATAGCTAGTAACATGTTGTATAGGTATACATATGTTCTTCATATGCAAAAAACAAAATATTCTTGAAATAATCAGGAAAATATATCAAGTACTAGCTAGTGTTGAATTTTGAAATAGAAAAATTTTGTATTTAGTTTATTTTTTTTTAAATGACCTTATAATTGGCAACTCTCTTGTTTAATTTGTGGTTGCAGGCATGGAATAAACCGGCAAATGCCATAGTTCCATTACAACAATATGATATGCATAATTACCCAGCGTACAATTCTTACGTGGTACAACCTGATCATAATGCAGTTGTTCCAGCATCATCACATTCTAATTGGGTAAGTATAGCTCTATCTGTGAATTTAATACCTCTAAATTTATTTATTTATTTTATATATTAAATTTTCCTTCTTCTAAATTGATATATGCTAGTATTTCGAATGAGAAGGATGAAGTAGTGCTAATTAGCTCTTTCTTTGATGTATATATCTCCAGAGCAAATGGAGGGTTGCACTTAGTGCATTAGAAGTTGCACTCAGCATTGGGAGCGTGTCCACCACCCTCTGTACTATTTTGTGACAAAATGATGAAAAGAGAAAAATGTGCATTTTTGGTTGTTGCTTTTGCTTTTCTTATGTACAACCGGCTGGCCAATTGTAAACTTGGGCAATTTTTATCGGATTTAATAAGAGTTTTATATTTGCGACGTTTGGGTACAATTGCACAAGCTTGTAATTAAACTCCATATATCCGCCGCAGTAAGTCACGATATTTAACTAGGAAAACAACTATATATATAGCTACTGAAATTAAACGGAATTGATCAATAACATGTATTACAAAAGTTATATCCAGTATTTTGTGTCTTTTCAAACTGAGTTGGATCGATAGTCCAAAAACCTTGATTAATAAGTTTGTGATTTATGTACAAGTTTCATTTTGTAGCTTCTTAAATTGATTAAAAAAAGAAAAAATAGAGAAAAATAATATATAAAAAAAGAGTTAACTAGTAGAGAAGCCACTTTATAGTTAAGGAGTATAATTTTGTACCCCAACTTAATTTTCAATAAAAGAGGCCAAATTTGACATGATGAGACAAAAATACCCTTGAACTTACTTTTAAAATTCTACCTACTACCATCTTTCAAAATCATTTTCAAATTTAGTTTCTCTCTCTATCTCTTTCTCTTTCTCTCTCTCTACCTCTTTCTATCTCTCTCTGCAGATTTTTCTTTTCCCCCACCACCACCACCATTTCTCTCTTGCTGCCGCCGCTCCGCCACTGCTCCAACCACTTCCACCACCACCACCTCTTTCTCTCTCTCTGCAAATTTCCCTTCCAACTTCCACCACCACCACCACCACCCTTTCTCTCTTGCTGTCGCCGCTCCGCCACCGCTCTGCCACTCTATCCAACCACTACCACCACCACCACCACCCTTTCTTCTCTTTCTCTCTCTACCTCTCTTCTTTTGCTTTCTCTCTCTAAAAAATCAGATCTGTGCCGCCGCCTCGTTGTTCATCTTCTCCGTCGGTGCCCCGCTTCACTGCTTCTCCGTCGTCGCGCTCTTTTCCTTCTCCGCCGCCTCGATCACCCACCGTGATTTCTCATCCGAAAATTTTCGCAGTTGTACTATTTACAGATGCCACGACTTTGATTCAAGTCGTACAGTCGTAGCAACGTTTGTTGTTCATATGAATGCGGTAAGATATTCGGAATATCGTACTTTTGTTGCTACGATTTTGTTAAACTCGTACTTGATTGGTAAATATTTTGGGGAATATCGTTGCATATTTGGTACGATTTGACAAATTCGTGCATGAATTTTTGCTTAAAATTGATACGATATTATGATATGTTTGTGTTTTTGGAATTTCATGTGTTTACGATGTTACGATATTAGAAATATCATACTTTTGTGGCAACGATTTTATTAAACTCGTACTAAAGGCTAACTAATTCAAAGATATTTTGTAGCTTCTTTGATGAATATCGTTACATATTGGTATGATTTGATAAATTTGTGCATGTGTTCTTGCTTAAAATTGATACGATATTACGATTTATTTGTATTTTTGGATTTCATGTGCGTATGATGTTACGATATTTGGAATATCGTACTTTTGTGGTTACAATTTTGTTAAACTTGTACTCGAGGCTTACCTATTCATACATGTTTTGTAGCTATTTTGGGGAACTCGTATGATTTTGTTAAGAATGCATGTGTGTAATTTGTTACGAGATTTGTAAAATCGTACATGAGGGTAAATGCATGTGGGTATGTTATTACGATATTCCCAATGTCGTACTTGCTATGTGACGATTTTGTCAATCTCGTACATGAATACACATTTGACACTTTTGTATCTCAATGTTTTCAAGGTTGCGTGGACACCTGTTCATGCATTGACTACGTAATTGAGATATGTTTGAGATTTAATGATGGAATGTGTGAAAAGTAGTACTTCTGTAGATACAATATTGTTAATCTCGTACGTGAGGGTGAACAATTGATACCACGAAATACGAATTATCTATAAATGCATGTGTAGTTAGGGTGATTGGATATGTGTATGTTGTTACGATATTCGCAATATCGTACTTGGTCTGTTACAATATTGTTAATCTTGTATGTGAGGGTGACCAATTTATAGCACGAAATTCGAATTATTTGTGATTTTGTGAAAGCATATGTGTAGTTTGTTACGAGATTTATAAAATCGTACGTGAGGGTGATTGCAAGTGTGTATGTTGTTACGATATTCCCAATATCGTACTTTGTATGTTACGATGTTGTCGTACTTGGTCAGTTATGATGTTGTTAATCTCGTACGTAAGCGTGAGAAATTGATGCCACGACAATACGTATTGTTTGTATTTTTGTGATGGCATGTGTGTATATTGTTACGATATTCTTAAAATCGTACTTGGTTTGTTACAATTTTTTAACTCGTACATGAATACATATTTGACACCTTTGTATCTAATTATTTTTAAGGTTGCATGGACACTTGTCCGACTAGCATTGACTAAACCACCCCACCACAGAGTCCAATGCTATAGCTACGAGGGTCTAATTGGAGAGATCCACAAAGTGTTCATATTTTTCGGGCCCGAAGCAAAGACTGTAGTGAAGAGATGAGCTCTAGGATATAGTACAATTTATGTCAAGGGTTTTCAAGTGATATAGTACAATTTGTGTTTTGCTTATTACAAGGTGTACGCTGTTACGATATTCATAGTATCGTACATGTCTATACGACATTATTAAACTCGTACATGACACTGAACAATAAATCAAGCTAGTTTATCCGAATAGCAACAATTAAAGAATAATGTCTTGTCTGCATGAAATATGATACGATCAGATTTTGCACAATTCTAACGATGTTACGATGTATAATATATCGTACCAATACAAGCTACGATATATCAAAATCGTACAATTTATCGTAGTGATAATGTAACAATAAATGAAAATCGTAGCACTAGATGTCCATATTTCGTGATCGTCAAATACGATATTATGTATGTCGTACAATATATCAAATCATACACTAGTATTAGAGATATGTTTGTACAATCTAAAACACCTTATTTGTATGTATGATTGCTACGACTTTGCATCAAATCGTAGCAACTTTGTTACATTTTTTGTATGATATCATGTTATCTCGTATCGAGACCAGTGATAATTATAGCCACTACAAGTTTAAAATCATTTATTTGTAAGCATGTCATATACTTCTTTGCGCTATGTTACGATTTCAATAAATCGTATCATATAATGAACAACAAAATAACAAAAAATAAGTTATTAAACATGAAAAGTTACATGAAACGAGTCATCTGCATCGCCACATGTCAGACTAAGTGTTTGGTTTCTCCCCAACTAAGCAGCGTGATATTTTGTATGTATGATTGCTACGACTTTGTATCAAATCGTAGCAACTTTGTTACATCTTTTGTACGATATCATGTTATCTCGTATCAAGAGTAGTAATAATTATAGCCACATTTCTACAAGTTTAATATCATTTGTTTGTGATTGCATATATAATTGAAATTTGTTTGAGATTTGAGGATAGTATGTGTGAAAATTATACTTTTCTAGATACGATGTTGTTAATCTCGTACATGAGGGTGACCAATTTATGCTACGGCAATACTAATTATTTTAATTTATGGGTAAAAGCATAATACCTAACCTTCAAAATAATTAGATACAAAGAAAGTTGTTAAATCTACAATCATGTACGAGTTAAAGCAAAATCGTAACAATTCAAGTATGATTTTAGAAATATCGTAACAACATGCACACATACAATTCGTAATCTCGTGTACGAGATTATAAATGTCGTATCAACTTATGTACATGCATTCACAAAAACTGTGTATTTATAGCCACATTTCTACAAATTTAATATATATCGTAGCACGAAGTTATTATTTCGTAGCACACGGTGCTCCAGATATTGCTACGACTTGATAATATTCTTAACAATAATAGTGTCACCTTGTTAAATAATAAATCATAAAATACATAATCACTTATGAAATAATTGTAGCCACGCTATAGCCAATGTTTTTAAAACCGGACCGATCATCGAACCGGTCACTTTATTGGGTCACTGGGTCACTGGTTCGACCGGTTGAACCGTTTTGATAAACCTGGATGACCCGTTAATTTTCTTTTTCACACACATATATATATATATATATATAAGTAAAATATATAAGTAATTAAATATTTTATTTAAATGATAAGAAATAAATTAAAATTATACAAAATCAATTCATTATATCAATCAAAAGTAAATCAATATTTTCATCAATTTTTGTATTTAACACATAAATACTTCAAAGTATATGAAGATAAATTTATATTATTTGTAGTTTATGATTTCATGATATTATAATAACTATATATGTTCTTATTGTATGAGAAATTAGTAAATTTCTTCATCTCGTGATAATGTGATTTAAATAAATTTTTGTGACGTAACTCTTTTTCGTTCCTTATATGTGGTAATTATTAATGTAATAATAAAATGTTTAATTAAAATTAAAGTCCATGTTTAAATGAAATAAAGCAAGAAATAATTATAATTCTACCATAATCTTTTAGTACGTAACAAGTTAAGTTAATAAATCAAAAACTTAAGGACATATAACTCTTGTTGGTGAGATGGTTTGTTCTATAGCCTAACAACAAGGAGGTCTTGGGTTCAAATCTTCTTGATCGCTTCGGGCCACTTGAAGAACTGAAATTGGACAAAACCGGACCGGATGACCGACCGGTTCACCGGTTTTCCGGTCCGACCGGCCTGTCCGGTCCGGTTTTCAAAACATTGGCTATAGCTATGAAATTCCTATATATCGTAACATGCGATGCAAAAACGTGCTAATCTCATAAAAGAAAATGGTGCCATCATGTTACGATATATATATATATATATATATATATATATATATATATATATATCGTATCATACATGATCACTTATGAAATAATTGTAGCCACGCAAAAATGTGCGATGCAAATATATATCGTAACATGCGATGCAAACACATGTTGGATTTGTTACGATTGCATGTATAATTGAGATTTGTTTGAGATTTGAGGATATCATGTGTGAAAAATATTACTTCCGTAGATACAATATTGTTAATCTTGTACGTGGGGGTGAACAATTGATGCCACGAAATACGAATTATTTGTAGTTTGTTACGAGATTAGGAATCAAGCTTTAGTGTTGGCACGAAATAAGAATGCACGTGTGTAGTTTGTTACGAAATTTGTAATATCGTACGTGAGGGTGATTGCATGTGGGTATGTTGTTATGATATTCCCAAAACATGCATGAATTGGTCATTCTCGAGTACGAGTTAAACAAAATCGTAGCCACAGAAGTACGATATTCAGAATATCGTAACATCGTAGAAACATGGAATTCCAGAAACACAACCAAATCGTAATATCGTGTCAAATCGTACCAATATGTAACAATATTCCCCAAAAGTGCCACAAACATGCATGAATTGGTCAGTCTCGAGTACGAGTTTAACAAAATCGTAGACACAAAAGTACGATATTACGAATATCGTAACATTATACACATATGCTACGAGTGTACGAGTTCAACAAAAATCATGTCATCTGTATATCTTTCAACCGCCATGAACAACAAATTTCAGATCTCCAACCTCAGATCTTATCAAAATTCTTCTTCAAACCAAAGAAAATCAATGAAAACAAACTATAATACCTCCATCATCGTTTAAATCGAAGAAAAACTTCCGAGAACAAGCTTTGGAGAAAAAAAAAACAAAAAACTTCAAATCGAAATCCACAAGAAAAAAACAACAAAACTTGGAAGAATTCACGAAGAAACTGGAAAAAAATGATTTGAAGAAAGGAGAAAGATAGAACATGGTTCTGTAAAAACTGAGAATAAAAAAACGAGAGAGAAGAAAAGAGAGAGAGTTGCGGGTTTATGAGAGAGAAAAAGAATAAGAGAGAGAAATAAAACATGAGAGAGAAAGCTTGGACGGAGAAGACGACTTGGACGAGGCGGCGAAATAAAACAAGAGAGAGAAAGCTTGGACGGAGAAGACGACTTGGACGAGGCGGCGGCAGAGAATGAGAGGAGCGGGGTGGCGGCGAAGAAGGAGAGGAGTGGAGCGACGCCGGAGATGAGTTGTTGTTATTTTGAGAGAATTCGAAGAGAGAGAAAGAGAAGGAAAAAGAGAAATCTGCAGAGAAAAGGGAAGAGAAGAAAGAGAAGAGAGAGAAAAAAATTAGTGGGTTTATTGAAGTAAGAGTATTTTGGTCTCATCAACTCAAACTTGGCCTCTTTTATTGTAATTTAAGTTGGGGTACAACATTATTGTTTATATCTGGAGGGAGGCTATAAATATTAATAAACTCTATAAAAAATGTAAAATGAGCATTAAATATGAAAATAAAACAGAACGTACAAAATAAGCATGAAGAGGCAAAAATTTTAAAAATAAGCGACTAAATTAAAACCTAACCCACAAAAAAAGAAGATATCTAGTATATCCCTAAAATTAATTCCAAACAATCCCAAAAGAATTGACAAAATAAACTCCAAAAAAAGAATAGTCCAACTAATTATTTTTAAAAGTTAGAACGATAAAATATTTGAACTTAAAATATGAGAAATTTATGCAGTTACCAAAACAAGTTCTATTTTGAATAATATGATTCGCAATTAATGAGCATCTAGATCAATACAGTCAAAACCTTTCCAATTCTACATATATAACACGTACAGTCAAATAAAATTTTATATTTCATGAATTTTTTCATAACATTATCCGAATATAAAACATGAATAATTAAATTCATGCACTGTACATGATACATCTATTTTGGGCAGGGATTTGCACACAATTAGAAATCATATTCATATTACTCTAACTTGTTCAACCAGATCCAAGTCCTACCATATATACATTACAAATTAAGTTCCATTTTTTTCCCCTTTAAACTTTAATTGATGCAAAAACACACTATATATAAATCTTCAGTCCACCCAAGTGGTTATATATATCTCACCAACACTTTATAAGTCGAAACACATATTATGATGCAGGACATAAGAGAGGTAGCAAGGGCTTACTACCACGGTGGAGACGACGACGAGAGAGAACTGGCGCGAAAGCTGTTCCAAACCCTCGATCAAGACGGCGATGGGAAAGTGACCCTCGAGGAGTACAAGAAAAGGGTGAATCCCTTCTTCTCGAACGATCACATTTTCCGGCAGCTCGATGAGAATGGTGACGGAACCCTAGATTTCGACGAGGTGATGGCCCTTTATTACATGGACAAGGTTTCCATTCCGAGGTGTGGGGCCTGTCACGATCTGCTTCTCGGCTCCTACTTCTGCTGCATGTCGTGTGTGGGGAAAATCTCCTACTGCCTCTGCTGCCGCTGCTACGGCGGAGGGACGTTCGACCACCGCCACTCCTCCGGCGAGTTTTCCGACACTCGGGCGATGCTTAAGCTGCTGGGTCGGCTCATGGCCGGCGATGTCGCCGGAGATGAGGGTAGTGCTCAGCGTGATGTTACTGAGGGTGTTGTTGGTAATTTCACACGTCAAGCCTCCAAGGTAAATTTTTGGGAAAATCATTCTCGACGATAGAAATCAAAACATTAATATGTAACATGTCTTATTTTTTAATTTATTAATTTTTTATTATTCTGTGGTTTGTTTGCATATATACAATTGATTAATCAATGGATTCTCTTTATTTTGCGTAATTTGTTCCTCATTTCCATAATTAGCCAACCCCCTACCAGGCTACCACAACTTAATTATATACTATATATAAATTAATAATATAGGAAGTTTTTCCTTTTGAATACATATATATCAATAAACATATTTCATGCATTCGTCTGCCCAAAGAAATCCCACCGAGCTACCTAGGATCCAGCGTCATTTTGTATACCATGCACTTTCAATTTTCTGTAAAAATTTTCATTTAATTTCATGGTCGTTCAAGTTTTAGTGTAATTTTGTATAATTTACAGTACTAGGGTAATTTATTACAACTAGGTTATATAATTTTTTTTTGTATTTAATTTCAATTTTATTAGTTAATAATTGACTATACATATATATATTAATTAGAGTTGATCATAAATCAATAATTAGGGTACATAATTTTCTTAAAACACTATTTGTTAGTAATAAATATTTATTATGTACGTATGATAAATTTTAACTTGCACATTATACAGGAGGTGATGAAGACCATAGTAAATGGCATTAGCGAGGAATCAGCTTCTTCCCTGGCTCGAACTGCTGCTGTAGGCTATCTCCATACTGATACACTCAATATTTTTTTTTTGCATGCTTTAATTACATACTTATATACTCCATCCGTCCATTAATTCTGTACCCACTTGCCCCATTTTATCTGTCCATTAATTCTGTACTCATTTGTATAAAAGTACCCATTTACTCTTACTAATTCATGTTATTTTCTACCCTTTGCCACTTGGACCCACACCTTTATTCCACTAACTACCACTTTATCACTACATTTTTCACTATGGGCCCACCACTAACAACCTTTATTCCACTAACTACTACTTTATCACTACCCCTCAAAAATAACTTTATCCCACCAATTTCACTTTATCAGCTTTTCTTAAGCTCCGTGCCAGCACCAAATGGGTACAGAATTAATGGAGGGAGAGAGTAATTGTTTGCAAAATTGACAAATGTCGTGTGTTTTGTTTAATTAGGAAAACTTCACGGCAACTGTGGTGGAGGCATTTGAGGATGTTGACTTTGGTTGTAGCATCATGTAGTTAAGAATCTTGTCGTCCTAAAATTCCAAAATTTAAGAATTAATACTATGACGTTTTTGTTTATTAGCCTATTAGTGATGTAATTATGTTTTTTTGTACTAATATGTCTTGGTACCATACATTGCAGTGGTTCATAACCCTCTTCGTATGTATTTTCCTTTGTTCGGATTTTGCCATTTGGCTTATTAAACTATTAAAATAAAAAAAAGAAAAAATAAAAATAAAACACACATGCAACAAAAAGAAAATTCACACAAACTTGTGGAAGACACCGGTTGTCTAGCTCAATACTTACGTTTGGTCTTCGAAAAAGCTAGTAACTGGCACTCATATTTATTTTAATCTAAAGTCATACAGTAACACGTTATAATTTATTGGCTCAAATAAACTGGAGGCGTTCAATTTACAACAAATACAAATATAAAATTTTAATTGCAAATATTCAAAATAGTGTTGAAATTATAAATGATACGAGAAAAATGTATAATGGCAGATGCAATTACTCCAATTATATTTGAGAAGGATTTGGGTGCATAAGTCTGCACCCATTTGCACACAACTCGACCCGCCCCGACCCGTCACGCGCCATTTCGACCCGGCGCGTGAGATCCACGCGTCGCGCGTGGGTCTCACGCGCCATTTTTATTTTTATTTTTATTATATATATATAATTTCTAGATTATTTTCCCGGGCGCTTTCGGCTCCGATTTTACGGCTCCGCCTTCGCTCCGATTACTAAAATAAGGATAATGTGCGGGCAACAATTTGGACTTTTTCGGCTCGCTCCGAGGCCTTCGGCTCCCCTCGCTCGAATTTTGACCATAGAAGAAGCGACAAACAATAAAAAAAAATTGAAAAAAAAATCTAAAAAAAAAAAACTAGTCAAAGGGGGTTTGATCGGGTCAAACCCAGGTCAAACAGGCCGGGGCGGGGCGGGTCGGGTCAAATGAACGGGTGTTCTACGATGGAACAATTGCACCCAAGTTTTTGTCTAATATTAATTGTTTTAGGAAAGAGACGTCGTAATTAAAAAAGAAAAAAGGAAAATGAAAAAGAAAATGAAAGAAAGAGAGATAAAATGAAGTACACTTTGCGGTAAGTTGGTGATTATTGTCCGAAACCACATTCCCTCTCTCCTCTTCAAAATTTAGCAGAAGATTCTTTTATTGCAGACTTTTCAGTTTCTGTCCTGGCGGGAAAGCAGCAGTTCTTCCACAATCCCTCGCCGGTAAGCCATGTACTGGCTTACAGCACGAAGCGCCGTCGTTCTTGTCCACCGCTGGCGCTCCCTATCCTTCCTTCTCAGCCCCTCTCCCCGCCTCCCTTTCCCCACCGCCGCCCCTTCGCAGCAGTAACTACTCTCCAATCTCTCTCTTCATATTCTTTTCCTCATGTTAACTCTATGTGCTGTTTCTGTATCTATTGCGAGTTTTGTTCTTTGTATGTGTCCAAGATTCCACCTTTTTTGTATTGCTTTTTAGGATTTCAATTTGGTTTATGTGTTTTGTCTGTGTTCACATTGCTCTGTGTGAAGTTTAATTGGAAATGCTGTGGGGCAATGATTTTGTTGATTTTTTTTTTAAATAATACTGTAATTAGATTATACTATATGGATTCGACCTTTTTGTATTGCTTATTAGGATTTTAATGTGGGTTGTTTTATGTGTTTTGTCTGTGTACACATTGCTTCGTTTGGACTTTAATTGGAAAGGCTTCGGGGACAATGATTTTGTTGATTTTTTGCTTTATTATGTGTATAAAGTAAAAATTTATGGAATAATTTACTGTTACCTATTATTTGAGTTGCTCGTTTGGCTTTGAAAAAGCCATTTTGCCCCAGATTGTGAAATGAAGTATTTACATAAGACTGTAGGAACTAAGGCAATTTCTCGTATTAATTATCGGGCTTTATTTGTTTTTGGGGAAGTATATGATGGGAGAAGTTTTGATGTTGTGTATAGGAAGTTTGTTGTATTCATAACGAATGTGATGGGAAATGTAATGTATATGGTCCTGTTTTAGGAGTAAACACTGACAAAAATAAAATGAGTTTTAGTGTATCAAGATTTTTTAGAGTGAAAATGATTTTTGGACAGCAAATTTATGAGCATTGAAATTCCCTCTAATTCTCAGTTTCTATGTGTCCATTTGATTTATATAGAATAAGTAACAAAGAATTTTTTTTTTTGTGAACATGATTAATACAATAATACTACTATTATTTCTTGGAAGGTACTGCAAGAAGGCAGATAACCATTCCTTGGGGTTTTCCACTGTCGCTTGTAACTTTTGAGTTTATAATCAATTACATACGTTTTAGATCTCGTGTATCCCATAAAATGGGAAACTTAAATGTCTTCTAGCATACATTCCTCATCATTTTAACATAGTTATTGCGGATTCGTTTCTGGTCCGTAGGAACCACCATTGTAATACTGTTCTATATTATATTCACTTTCTCCATCATATTTATCGTATTGATAAAATGAAATGTTCAAGTAACATGAAGTGGTATATCTTGATCTCGGGTGAATTTGAACTATTTTTATTTTGTAGCATTAGGGCCTTTCAAAACAATGCTTTTCATTTCTGGCTTCTAAGTTTTACTTGTGGCTTCTTTTTTTGGCTTATTTGCATGATGCACGATTTTTTTTTTTTTTTGGTTGTTTCCAAATATGATATCTATGTTATAATTGCATAATTGTTCTTCCCTTCAAATAGCAGGCAGCCTGGTCACACATTTTGCTTCAAAGAGAGAAAGCTTTGTACAAAATCATCAAAGAAGCTTAAACAATCAAAAATTTCATTGGAAGATAAAGATTATGCTCATGTTATCTGGTGGAAGGAGGTTAGATATTTCTCTGGTTCTCTTAGTTTGCCACATAAATTAGTCAGTGTGTGAGAGACCTTATTGTCATCATGCAGAGATTTTCCTGTCTTCTTGCAAGTCGAAGACTCTTAAGTGAACTGTTTTTCTTGTTTCAGAGACTGGAAATATGCAGAAAACCTTCGTCAGTTCAATTGGTCAAGCGGCTAACATTTTCTAATTTGTTGGGTGTTGATAGTTCCTTAAGGAATGGAAGGTAATGTCTAAAGTCATTGTGCCGAAAGGAAATGCTTCATGCTTCTTTCTTTAACTTGTTGATCAATCCATCTTGCTTTTATATATCAGTGATGGAAGTATGTATGTGAAATAACTAATAAAGTGAAATCAAAGACCTTCTATTTTCAATACTTTTCTCGTTCTAAACTCAACTTTGTGAGGAATTATGATTTTTGTGTACACGCATCTGTATTCACTTGTTTCTATATACCTTTGCATTATAGCTCTAACATCTTCTTTGAAGATGAAGGTGAATTTGGGCTTTCTTGTCTTGAAATAACAGTATCGACTATATTATTCTCAATTGTTGTATTTACTATATGTCATCCCCTGGCTCAGTGGATAGTTTGTTTTATTTGCATTTTGTTTCTGTCTACTGTTGCAATTTAGTGTTTAGGAATGAACTTTTGACTATTTACAAGAACTATTATCACTCCATTGACATGAAGCATATTTGGTCATGTCTTTCTTGATTATGTTGTAGCCTCAAAGAAGGGAACCTTAATTGGGAAATGTTGCAATTCAAGTCAAAATTTCCGCGTGAAGTTTTACTATGCAGAGTATGTTGCGTGGTTTTCTTTAATCTATTTATTTTGTTTGTTTCACTTCTTCACCTTTCGTTGCGCCACTAACTCAGACTTTAGTACTGTGATGGCCCACTTTTGTGATCCACTCTCACCACTTTTCTCTCTATTCAAGGTTGGAGATTTTTATGAGGCTATTGGTATTGATGCCTGCATCCTTGTAGAATATGCTGGGTTGAATCCTTTTGGAGGTTTACGATCAGACAGCATACCAAGGGCTGGTTGCCCCGTGGTGGTATGTGGTTTCCCATGCATACTTTTGGCTCTTATTAGAGCAAGCAAATATGCTGTTTGCTATAATGAGCTACTATTCTAATTCATTGCCATTTAAAAATGGATACAGTGTTAGTAGGGAAAGCTCTTTATTTCTACTTCACATTTATAATTCAAATTGTTATATTCACTCGGTAGTTTTTCCCTTTTCCTATGTGTTGGGATTTATCATCTGCTATGTATCATTCTTGTCTACTAGGTTAGAAAGTTTTTGTTTAAATTCTTTGCTTTATCATAATTGTTCAAATAATAACATCAAAAAGTTATTATCACAAAATTTTCTCAATCAATGGCAATGTGATGGATTGTCCCTACAAGTTTTAAAATAGATTGGACAAGCTAAAAAAGTTTGCTCTATAAGTTTTAGAAATTGTTAAAGATGAAAATGGCTAGAAGTGTTTTTATGTATGCAAAACTTTGTCAAAAGTGGCAGTCTCGTTCCCACTAGTTATATCTACTTATTTTGATAGTTTGATAGTCAGCTAATCGATCGACTTAATCATGTTCTTCATTCAACCAATTTTTCCATGCAAAACTGTTCAAGTAGATAAGAAACGAATTGGTCCTGGATATTGATCAAGGAATCAGTAAAAGGCCTAAGGAACTGCACTCCTCTTTATTAATAGTGTTTCAAGGGATCTTTTATTGTTAGACAAAGTCATCGGATAATTTTTTGTGATGAAAAAATCATTTCTTGAGACATACAATCATTTCTAACACTCAAGTGTTTTTCTAAGTTCCGTACTTCACAATAGTTTGTGTGACTACATCTTTGAAAGGCATGTTTAGAAAATACAGTACAACATAATGAAGGATGACAAAACTCTTGGCTGTTTTATTTTTTATAGATTATTACTTTGGCAGGATAATAAGCTCGATTTGGAGTTTGTACATTGGGATACTTCTCTATCTTCCTGCTCATGCACCTACTTTTTTATGAAAATCATTGCTAGATGAATTTGTCCTATTTCTATCTGTTTCTCTGTTGAGCTCCATTTGTGACACTGCTATTATTTATTCTTGCAGAATTTACGACAGACGTTGGATGATCTGACCCGTAATGGTTTCTCTGTTGTGAGTGCTATGCCCTGAAGTTTGTCACTTTGGCTTGAAATTGTAATTTATTTATGTTCTCACAACTTTGTGTCCATAAGGGAAGCAGAAAAGAATAACTTCTGATTATTACCTGTTTTGGTTGGTTAGAGAATTGACAAACATGATTTACACTTTTTTCTTGGTTTTGTTATTTAATCATGTAGTGCATAGTGGAGGAAGTTCAAGGTCCTACTCATGCTCGGACACGCAAAAGTCGTTTTATATCTGGGTAATTTACATAAAACTTGATTGTGATTGAGGACAACTAATATCCGACATTGAGTTAGAGTGGAGGATTTTTTTCTGATTTTATGTTTCTATAGAATGCCGAATAGAGCTGCAATGAGATAATTGATGAGAACCACTCTACTTCCTTTCTAAATTAAAATTTTAATGATGAAGATGCTAACATCCATACATATCTATAACCAAATTCTACTCAATTAATCCTTTCATATGCTGCTATACATTAACCATGATGCTAGGTGAGTTTAGTTTCATAACTAAATCATCACATTACCAAAAGAGTGCCCGTCATCATTGATTTGATCTATTGGCTCCTTATTAGCACATAAGTTTTTCTTAGCTAGTTATTTCTTAGCCTAAGTGCACATTTCAGATTGTATCTGGCATGCATTTTGATATTAGTTTAGGTGTTCATCAGACATTTTTTCATATCCTTCAGTGCACGTCCAATCCTAACTTAATGTGGGGTTTCAGGCATGCTCATCCTGGAAGTCCTTACGTGTTTGGGCTTGTTGAAGACAATCATGATCTGGATTTTCCTGACCCAATGCCTGTAGTAGGTAAAAGCCAAGGGGCTTTCTGTTTATAAATCCTGATAAATGTTTCTTTAACTTGCTTAATATTGTCACTTATTCCTGGAGATTCGATAACCATATAAAGATGAAATTTGCCAGTCTTTTATTAAATACAGGAACTAACTATATGCAAATTAAGTTAATAGAAACAAGTAATACCATACAATGATTACACTGATGCACAAGTATCTCAGAATCCATCTCTGATATTCTTTTTCACTAACGTTGGTTTTTCGGCTCTAGGGATATCTCGCTCGGCTAAGGGATATTGTATGGTTTCGGTGCTCGAGACAATGAAGACTTATTCTGCTGAGGATAATCTGACAGAAGAAGCCTTGGTTACCAAGCTTCGTACTTGCCGGTGCCATTATTTATTCCTCCATACATCATTGAGGAACAATTCTTCAGGTTTATAATATGTTCTTTATCATCATCAACAATGTGGTTGAAGAGTTGATTGAGACGTCAAACTATTTGTATCTGTCATAGCTTTCTCAAGTTTGCTCAGTTTGTTTCTCTTAAGCTGCATTAAAGGGTGTTGTTTTATGCCTTATGTACTCTTGCGTGAGGTTGAAATGGGCAACACAACTATTCATCTTAACAAGCATGTGTTTGCTTCAAGCACCTCCTCCCTGCCACTTATTATATATAAATATATGATGGAAAATACTGCAAGTGGTGCCCCCTCATAATCTATGAGTCCTTTGTTCAGCAGTTACTAATCTATTGTCACACAAATCTGTCTCTTCTTATATAAAAATGAACTGGTAATCTAGTTTTCCGAGTAACACTTTGATGGTAGTTTTAACATCACAGACTTATTATGTTTTACTCCAATATAGCATATTGGTGATCATTTCCACCATTATGCCACAGAATGTGTTGTAAACACACTAATGGCAGTTGGCAATTTTATGTCTTAATTAAACAATTATATATTTGTGCGTCTTGGTGAATGATGTAGTTTATATCCCTTGAGAAGTGACAAAATTAAGATTGTGAAGGAATTAAATTGATTCTTTTGATGGCTACTTTCTCATAATTCATATTCTAATCTCAGATGTCACTGTATAGGAACTTGTCGCTGGGGAGAGTTTGGTGAAGGTGGACTGTTATGGGGAGAATGTAATGCTAGACAATTTCAATGGTTTAACGGTGATCCAGTGAACGAGCTTTTATTCAAGGTCTGAGTTTGAACATTGATTCTTTGTCTGTGTGCCTTGTTTTATTTGTACTGTGCATTAACCTGAACTAATTCAGGTGAAAGAGCTTTACGGCATTGAAGATGATATCATATTCAGAAATGTTACAGTTGCCCCAGAAAATAGGCCAAGTCCTTTATACCTGGGGACAGCCACGCAAATCGGTAATACAAATTACATAAAATTTTAACTGAACCATAGTTGCTCGATTTTCTCAAACCAAATTAAAACTATTGATTGTCGCTGCTGATTTGTTTTTTTTTTTTTTTTTGGAAGTCTTAGGAAAACGTAGAACATGGAAGAAAATCTTTCCATTGATTGAATAGGCTATGATTAAAAAGAAAATGCATCTAAAGGGTATTTGTTGTTGAAAATATAAAGACAGCAATCTAGTGGTTTCATTTTTTATTATGGAAGGAGATATATATAGAAATTAACTGATATTAAATGTGTATTCGTGTACCATGTCCTGTCAGGAGCTATTCCAACTGAAGGAATTCCATGTTTACTCAAGGTTCTACTTCCATCAAGTTGTGTTGGCCTACCTGTCATGTAAGTCCATTTACTTTCTACATTATAGTTCTTCATGACTGTTAACGAATATTCCCATTTTCACTGTCCGTTTTACCTATATTTTATAAAAGGTTACCTGGATTTTTGTTTTATATGATTTTGACTCTCATGATAGATACATATCCTGCTCTTTGTTCTCTTCTAGGTATATCAGAGATCTTCTTTTGAACCCTCCTGCTTATGAGATTGCATCACAAATACAAGGTAAGTTATTATGAACCAAATACTTATTTCAAGTTGCATTTACCTATGGTGAAATGCAACTACATTTGCTTCAAGACGTAGTGTTACATTTGTTGTACTATTGTCTGTCTGTTCAACGGTAACATTTCTTGCATTCAATGGGAACAACTTTGTTTCTTTACTTAGTTCAATAGTTTATGCTATGATCACTGTGAGTAACAAAAAATAGGTGATGTTCACCCAAAAAGTGGGTGATGTTCACACAATAAATTTCTGCCCTAGGGTTGAATTGTAACTATCTATCATTGCTTCATTGATCGAAATATTAACATTATATGGCTTGATAAGAGAAAGTTGCACGCTGGCGTCTTCCACTGATTTCATGCTGGAATATTATGTTTATGGTTGAAGTGTAACTATATAGTTGATTGCTTCAGCCAAAGGTCTCTATTCTGTTGATGATTGATTTTGGTCAATTGGGTCACCTATACTTTTGGGGATATGCTTTTCCACTAGATTGAATTTGTTTAGACTTTGTTTTAAATGCTTATTTTACTCCTACAGATTTTGTAGAATTTAACTTTATCTTTCTGAGATACGTAGCTCTTTTACAGTTTTACTTTGTAGGAATTTTATCGATTCAGGGCCCAAAAGATAGGTATCTATCAATCAAAGAAAGACATGAACTCAATTTTGAAACTATTAATACTAAGATCTAAATATTCAAGTATTAGATTCCTTTTATTTTTAATTATTTTTAATCTATTGTTTATGAATCTAATAGATAATTAATGAAGGAATTTTAGTAAAAATATAATATGAAAATTTTTTAACCAATTATTTGGGCCTTAAATGATAAATCAATAAGACTCATTTTTATTAGTACTTTAAAAACTGGTCATTTGCTTGTCTTTATTAGACTACCATGGTCAAAGCTATTGTGCTTATTTGCTAAATAGAAAAGTGGCTCAACCGACTCTTTCATAGCGTGCCATACTGGCATGGTTATGCATTATTGTTACTTTCTGCATTATAAGTTTTCTAATTCACTACATTTTATTTTTTCTCCTCCAGAAGCCTGTAAATTGATGAGCAACATAACATGCTCTATTCCTGAATTCACCTGCGTACCCTCAGCCAAGGTTAGGTTGAACCTCAAATTCTATGTTGTACAGAATATTTCTGTACATTTTAATAGTCGAATGCTTTCCCTGTCACTATTGAATTGCTAAAGGTTCAAATGACATTCTCCATCTGCAGCTCGTGAAGTTGCTTGAGTTGAGAGAGACCAATCATATTGAGTTCTGCAAGATAAAAAGTATTCTTGACGATACTATACAACTGTATACAAATTCAGAGCTTCGAGAGATTCTAACATTGTTAATGGATCCTACATGGGTAGCAACTGGACTCAAAGTTGAATTAGAAACATTAGTAAGTGCCTTCTTTTGTCGTGAATAATTTTTATTATAACTTCATCAAAACCTTTGATGACTGAAAAAAGCAAAAATGTACGGATTTTGTTGGAACCTTTTTTTACAGCATTTTTCTTTTCATTTCAGGTGGGTGAATGTAAATCAGTATCTTCTAGAATTGGTGAAATTATCTCATTAGATGGTGAAAGTGACCAAAAGATAACCTCCTTTACCACAATCCCGAATGAGTTTTTTGAAGATATGGAGTGTTCCTGGAAAGGCCGTGTCAAGAGGATACATTTAGAAGAAGAATTTGCCGAAGTGGACGAAGCTGCTAAGGCCTTATCAATAGCTGTAAGTACGAGTGGGCTCTTTTAAATTACTATTTGATCATTATATAGATTTGATAGAGGAGATGAGCTGGTGATTCACAGACATTTAGAATATTCCAATAAGTAGGATACTAATTAGCATGCTTGAAGACATGTGGGATTGAGAATTATGATTGATCATGATGGAATAGCAATCATGAACTTCAAAGATTTATGCTAATTAGCACGCTCTTCACATTCTAGATTGAAGAAGATTTCATCCCTGTAATTTCGAGAATCAAAGCAACAATGTCTCCCTTTGGTGGACCCAAGGGAGAGATACTATATTCTCGTGAGCATGAAGCTGTCTGGTTCAAGGGAAAGCGTTTTGCTCCAATTGTTCACACCAATTCCCAATTAGAAGAAAAAATCAAACAGCTCAGACCTGCCCTTGATTCCAAAGGCAAAAAAGTTGGTGAAGAATGGTTTACCACGTTAAAAGTAGAGGATGCACTGACAAGGTAATCTTTATCATCCATGAACGTCATTTCTTAGATGTTTGGTTGATAGTTCCTCTACTTTACTACAAAATTACCTGTGTTTGCATCAGATATCATGAGGCTGGTGACAGAGCAAGAAGAAAAGTTTTAGAACTATTAAGAGAGTTATCAGCTGAACTACAAGCAAAGATCAATGTTCTAGTTTTTGCATCGATGTTGCTTGTCATTGCAAAAGCATTATTTGGCCATGTCAGGTTTGTCATATACAATTAATTTTCTTCCTTGGCAATTGGGTGAAAAAAGAATTACTTTTTCATCTTCGAATATTTGGTGTTTTTATTCAGTGAAGGAAGAAGGAGAAAATGGGTTTTCCCTACTCTTACTCAGCACCACAAATCCGAGGTAGTCTACTGAAGTACCATCATATAGACTAATGCTTGGGTACCTTTTTGCATTGTTTACTCATAAAGCATGTTCGTAGGTTCTGAGAAGTGAGATCTATATTTTATGGGTCTCAAAATATGCTACTGGATCTCCAAGATATTCAGTAATCTTGATTGTATGTTGTTAGTTTAGATTCCGTTCATTTGATTTGTCATTCTGAGTTTTACATTTTTTGGGTCTGTATATGCAAAATCATTGAATTCTTGGCTGAAGACAGTTTCAGGCCCATAACCTCATTTTACATTATTTATTAAACATCCTCAAATCATCTTTCTGCTAAGTGCTTTGAATTAACTCATAGTCTAATGACACAATTAGCATCTCAAGGAGCTTAAATTTTTATGTTTGCTTTCTTGACCTAGTTTATTAATTAAGCCAACATCCTGAAAAGATGGATAATTATGTTTGTGGTTTTCGATAACCTTTGTTACGACATCTAAAACCTGGATGCATGCAGGATGGAGGGAATCTACATGGATCTGAGGGGATGAAGTTGATTGGATTATCGCCTTATTGGTTTGATGCAGCTCAAGGTGGTGCTGTACGGAATACTGTTGATATGAAGTCATTGTTTCTCTTGACCGGGCCTAACGGGGGTGGGAAATCAAGTCTTCTAAGATCGATTTGTGCTGCTGCGCTTCTTGGAATATGTGGACTCATGATCCCAGCTGAGTCGGCTATTATCCCTCACTTTGATGCCATTATGCTGCACATGAAATCTTATGATAGTCCTGCTGATGGAAAGAGCTCATTTCAGGTGAAACTTGCTCAAATTGTCTTCTCGATTCTTGGCTCATGCGAAATAAATATATAATGTTTTACTCTAGTTTACCAAATTTAAGTTTGCATGTACAATGATTTTCACAGGTTGAAATGTCAGAGATTCGATCTATTATTACAAGGGCCACTTCAAACAGCCTCGTACTTATTGATGAAATATGTCGAGGTACTGAAACAGCTAAGGGTACATGTATTGCTGGTGGTGTCATCGAAACTCTTGATTCAGTTAGTTGTATGGGTATTGTATCCACTCACCTTCATGGAATATTTGATCTACCGTTGACAACAAAGAACATTGTGTTTAAAGCTATGGGGGCAGAATGTGTCAATAATCAAACCATGCCAACATGGAAATTGATCGACGGGATCTGTAGAGAGAGTCTTGCATTTGAAACAGCTCAGAGGGAAGGTGTTCCCGAAGAATTGATCCACAGAGCAAAGGAATTATACGCAGCAGTATATGCGAAAGATCCATTACGAAGAGATGAAAAATTCTCTGCTCCGAACGTTGTTGATACGTCTAACTTGGTGAAAAATAGACCAAGTCATCCTGAAAAAGAAAATCCTCCATCGGTGAAATCAGTGAGATCTGCCGACACTTTGAGGAAGGAAGTCGAGAGAACCGTTGTTAGTATATGCGAGGAAAGACTGATGGAGCTGTACAAGAAGAATGATCTCTTGGAGCCTTCACCGTTGAGATGTGTCTTGATCGGTGCTAAGGAACAGCCCCCTCCATCGACCATTGGTGCTTCGAGCGTTTATATCATGCTCAGACCCGACAGAAAACTCTACATCGGAGAGGTACCCGTCTAAACTTTTTATGGCTTTATAGTTCAAATTTCAAACATTATTGCCAATGCTTTCTTGCATGAGGAATTCTTGTATAAAAGTGTCTGACGGGTCATGACCCGGAGTGACACGAGTTGTGCTTGACTTTTACTTTGGTTTTCAGACCGATGACCTTGAGGGTAGGATACGTGCTCATCGTTCCAAGGAGGGAATGCAGAAGGCGCCATTCCTCTACTTTTTGGTATCGGGGAAGAGCGTGGCTTGTCAAATGGAGACGCTTCTCATCAACCAGCTCCCTACTCAAGGTTTTCACTTAACTAATTTAGCTGATGGAAAACATCGAAACTTTGGCACTACTGATGTGTTAGGAAGCAAGATGATGGTTGGATAAACTTTGCTAAAGATGCAAATTAATGGACACAAAATGTTTATACTAGTCTAGTAGTATTGTTTGAGGTAGATGTGATCAATGGAGTAGCAGCAATTTTGGATCGATTTCAGCTGCTAAAATTGTAGGTTCTAATCTAATTTTGTCAAAATTATTATGTGGTGCGACGTTGGTCTTCATTCAATGTTCATCAAACCTCATACTATAAAGTTATAAACACGTTACAAAGGTTTATCGTTCTGGTTTTAAAGTGGACTGCATTGTACGGTCCGTGTAATTCTTTTTTCCGGTTTAAATTTAATTAATATCGAATCATTATATTATTAAAAGAAAAATGATTCTTGTTTTGAAAAAATTCTACGTGGCACTCCTTATATTTTTCCATTCATAATGTGGGGTATTTAGGATTGCTTTCATCTTATAGACAATCTTAACATCTATAGTATTTTTCGCTATTTATATATCTCCTCTCTCTCTCACTACCCGCTCCTTCTCTTGCCTTTTTTTTTTCATAAGAAGCTAAAAGATTCAGCTTAAGAGTTGTTTTCCTTTGAGAGGGATATATTTTTGCCCACATCGATTTTGTAGAAGAATAGAGATTTAACAATTATCGAAAGTAATGAGAATATATTAGTTATAATTTTTAACAAATATAATTATATGGGTTTTAGACGTAAACATGTGGTAAAATTATTTTTAATTAAATTTGAGATATGTTCTAGGGATATAAATTCTAAGCGAGTTTAGTAGATTGCATAATCGAATTATTTAACGCTAAAATAATTAACAAATAATATTTTTTTAATCTATCACATATTAGTACTATTTAATAATTTTATTAATTTTTTATAATTTCCCGTCAATTTTCGACGGGTTATACCCTAGTTATATTGATTGGTGAATAATAGTAAATGATTTATGTGTGCAACGTACTCAGTCATTGGATCTCTACTTCTCATTCTCTTTCCCAATTTCTCTCTTATCATCATCTCTCTCCACCACATCTTGCCTTGACCCTCTGTTTCTGCCTCATGATAATTCCCTCTATGTTTTAGGTCTACATCTTTCGTCGAGGTGATCATTATGTGGATAAATATCGCAAATATTTGAATGAGGCAATTGGCTTTTTCACTGATAGCAGTCATTCTGCGACATTTTGATAAATACGCATGTACGTATATTGTTATTCACATATTCTTACTTTATAAGGAATTCACTTACTTTGAATTTATATTTCTCTTTGTTAGAGATTTTGAATCTATTAAGGATTTTCATGTATTCACGTCCAATGATCCAACAAATATGTGGATCCTTGATATTCATTACTGTCAGATATATTAAACAACGGAACATAATGCAATATGTAGGAGAATAGATTTGATCAAAATCAATTTAGGATCTCTACCTAAATCAATAAGCTATTAACATCGCTTTATTCTCATCAATTTCTTTTCTCTTATACAAACATCCAGTTGCGTCCTAGGCGACATCATTCTTTAGAATTTGTATTATAGAGCAAAAGATTATTTATTTATGTAGCGAGTTAAGCTTTGCCTCAATATTGCTTCTTTCAAATTTACTGAGTGTTTATGACATTCTTGTATGTACTCTTTGATTCTAGATCAAAAATATCATTTCAAAATGATATAAGCAATTTTATCGAGGCAAAAGTATTGTCGACAATAATATTTTTCGTTTTTCTGAATTCATGGCAATTTCAACCAATCAGATTTTCATCATTCCTCCATGATATCTTCTTTCTGATTGTTCCGTAATCCCAATACTTTGATATTTTGTGCACATGCATATGCACTGGGATATTCGTCTTTAGGACAATCATCTTTAGAAGACTTATATATAGAGTGATATAATTTCTCTATTTAATTTTGTATTCCACAAATATCATTATTTTGTACTAATAGATCTCTCACGCTTACGACATTAAAGAGTATCATTTAATTTATTTAGTTCACGAAGAATTTCTACATGATGCACATACAATATGTATATGAGATTTCATCACTCATTTGACAATTTAAAAATTGAACTTTCAAGTTCATCGCGTGAATATTTAATTCAACATATATTCCAATCTTGTATTGGGAAAAAATGAGACTTGAACTGTGCAACAATGTTCGTAGATGAGAATCATCAAGTTCTCAACCAATAATAATTTGTATAGGCTGATGGCCTAATACGAACATATGTTGTCACTTGTAATTATGCAAAAATACTCATTATTATCCTTTTCTATTGTCTCAATGTGATGCCGATTACATCGGATATCCTTCTTACTAGAATATGTAACATATTCTATAATTTTGTTTCATAAATTGATACAAGCTCTTTTGGAGCTATTTATCATTTATGCAATTATGCACAAATTCGGGGATATACAATATCCAAATATTTAATTGCTCATCAAGACATGTAATATTCTTTAGGAATATTAATTGTATTACTTCAATAGCATCAAATATAATCTTTTAAAATTATATGTAAAATCGTGTTTCTTCATATTAAAACATAACAAATATAATATATCATAATAAATATGCAGTATAACAAAATTCCATCAAGCCTCAAAATCGTGGTACATACGCAGGAATAACAGGATACTTTTTCGCAAAAATCAAATCAAATAATTTTATAAACTGATTTCGATTAATTTCTTCACGACAGGAACACATTAAACAATATTATACTTCAATATTCCAATATCTTTGACTAAAGAATCAAACTTACTTTTGTAATTTCAATAATCAATCGTGAATTGAGGAAATCAATCATTATCAACCGAAAAGATAATAAACCAATAAAAGTTGTGATTGATCGAAGAAATTCTAATTAAAAGGTATTTGAATTTATGAACAATATATATGTACCTTGTTGGAAAGATACGATTTTTTCATAAGGCCTTCTTTTAATATCCACTTAATTGGCTAGAGACTCGTGCTGATAACGTGTTATAAATTAGAGAGAAACGTGGAAATAGATAAGAGAATATGAATCGAGTGTATTCAATATGAGGATCAAAGACCTCTATTTATACAAGTACAAAGTTAGGGTTTTACGGTTAATAACTTGGTCAACACTCATATAATAAATATCTATAAGATCTATAAAATATTTACAACATGAAACACATTATTTAACAATCATCCATGATCCATCATCATCTCCAATCTAAGCTTAACAAATAGTTAATTATTTTATTTTAATAAGTTATACGCCATGTCTATATTGTTAGAGCACCCTTTTACACATATAATTGTATGTTCGTCCGTCCAAATTTGTGATCAATAAATAAATATAATCTCGTCCGATCATTTTTAAAATCCTAGCTCCGCCACTGGTTGCTTCCCTATAGCCTCAGCCATATTTTGCTTTCCATCGGCTATGGAGATGAGGTTGGCATTTGTCCAGTCTATCATTGTCGACATATTTGAGGCGTCGGCGGTTTGCTTCTAACAAATCATGATGCAAAATATTCTAACAAATCAAAATTCCAAAATATCTAATTAATAACTTGATTACTATACCCCTAATAAAGTTTTAGAGAGATGAATTTCAATGTGTGCCACGTATTGGAACAAACTCTACAAAAAATATTCTATTCATTGATGAATTTAACATAATTATTACAGATAGATTGACTAATCGAACAAGGAGTAGCAGATGCAGATAATTAATTACTATCATGAGCTAGTAACTAAAAAATAGAGCAGATTCTAATACATACTCTTTTCAAAAGTTTGAAATTCCCTTATTTTTGCAAATCATAATTGCCAAAACTTGTTTCTAAAATTCACTTTTGTAATCAAAACCCATGGCAAAAGAATTGGAGACAATTTCTTACATAAAATCAATTCAAAAATCATATCACGTCGACGTCTATGAACATATTGAAATTAGTTTGGGCCCAAGAAAAGAGCCGAACCCGACCCAAACCCATTACCCACAAGCGACTTTAGTCTTTAGCAGTCTTCCCTGCTCCGACCCGAATACAATCAGTTTCTCTTTCATGTTCTCTCTCAAGTTTCAAAAACTGTTCCTTTTACCTGCAAATCTTGCATCAAATCCCCTCCGTTATTGTTCAGACATTCGACATTTAGATGGATACAGTAGTAGAAGAAGTGGAGAAAGTCAAAAAAGATTTTCAAGATACATTTGATGAGACCCTCAAACACATCGATGCAATCCAAGAATACGGAAAAACATCGAGAATTTCGAATCAAGGTCAAATTGAAGAAGCGGAGAAGAAAGATTCGCTGCCTAGGTTAAACGGGTTAGCCCAAGATGGGCTTAACATGCTGCAATCGCTCCAGTTCAATCTTGATCTTCTCGCCCCACAATTGCCCTCTGCTGACGATGTCGAAAAGGCTCAATCTTTGGCGCAATCCTGGAAGAATCAAATTCAGAGGTGCCCTTTCGAATTCCCTTTTTGAATTAGGGTTCCGTAAAATTTTGTTTCTTCCCACTGATTTTGAATGTGTGGCTGTTTTGAAGTTCGGTTCTGTTGATTAAACCGTGTTTTCTTGCTCGAATTCTTGTTTACTCATAGACGTCTGGATCACTTGATTTGAATCATCTTCATCTGTACATTTAGTCTAATTTATTTTTTGATTTATTTTATCTGTAACCGTTCAATTGTTTTGAGCTACTATTTTAATTATTAATGTGAATCAAATTTCAGTCTGCGTCTGAGTTTAAGAAATGCTAATTTGCAAGCAAAGGCCAACATGAAGAAATCTGCTCAACAAGAGGTAATGATTCTTTATTAACATTTGACAAGTATCAAAAGTTTGCTAGCTTTCTTCTCATGTATAAATGCAAGATGTGTTTCTTCTTGATTAGTTTGCAATTTCTTTGATTTAACTTGGTGTCAGGACGTCTCGTATTATTTTTCATAATCCTTTCGTTGAGTGAATCCAACTTAATGTAATGATTTCAGAGAGAGCTCCTTTTAGGAGGTGGCGAAGAGTCTACAGCTCGAAGGCGCAATCTACAGTAAGTGTAATTGCTATTAGATGTGTTAAACGCTTTTAATCTGTTTTATTGGACATTATTCAACATTAGTAATTTGAAGATGTTTATTTTCAAGGAATATGATGGTATTTTATAAATGTTTGTCAGGACCAAAGCAGGAATGACTTCTTCTGCTGAGAGCATCACAGAGAGCCTTCGTCGAACTCGCCAGCTCATGGTTCAGGTTGTGTACACTTAAAATATCTACTGCTTCATGTTGTTAGGCAACATCAACTCTAATACAATTCTATCTTCTCTTTGTTTCGATAGGAGGTTGAACGGAGTGCTAGCACTATCATGACTTTCGGTAAGTTTGTTTCTCCATGTTCTATGTTATCATAGTATTTTAGTATTATCATTCTTAGATATAGATGTTTTGCCCCACCCTGCAGCGCCACCTGCCTAAACCAATTAGATAAGTAGTCATGATACTGTTAATTTTAATTAAACTTATAAAATTGGTCGCCTTTGCTGTTAGAAATCTGATAATTAGGAAGGATGGATGATACAAACCATGTGAATTTGTTTAATACGGTCTTACTGTATTTGGATTATCATGTTTGCTGACAAGAATTGACCAATTCCCTTGATAGATTTCTTCGAATGAACATTGATAGTGCGACCTTCAACCTTCTTTATGCGATTTTAGTTCCCATGTCACACACCTGATACCTGAATAAGAATATTGTTGAGAAGATCCTATGTGCTAATCATATATTTGCAGACTTGAAATGTGGGAATGTAACATTTGTGTTTAAATATAGAAATCTTGTGAAGAAGCAATATCCTCGTAGGAGATGTTTACTTCGAGCTATGACCCAAAGTAAACATCTCCCTGGAGTATGAATGCAAACTACTATTTGGGTTATAGCTCACACGGTTAAGGCTATTTATTATAACATGCTCTTGATTAGACATGATTTGATTTACATTTTCAAAAATGTTATAGAGGAATCAACCGGAGTTTTAAAGAAAGCAGAAAGCGAATACAAGGGCCACCGATCACTATTCTCACGTACACGAGGCCTTTTATCCACAATGCAACGTCAAGATGTTCTCGACAGGTATGATGGTTTCTATAACTCAGAGTCATCGTCTCATTACCTTTTCATAACTAATGTTAAGCTTGGTTTATGGCAGATTGATCCTTATAACCGGATTCCTCCTTTTCTCATTGGCTGTACTGTACGTCGTCTCGAAACGCATTGGCATACTGAAGCTGCAGAGGCAAGTCATTGCTGCTGTGAAAGCTGGGATGGCAGGGAAAGAGGAGATTGCAGCTAATATAGGTGGTAGGGATGGTGTGAATGTTGTTCCAGTTCATCAAAATATGGTTCATGATTTAAATGTTCCACTAGAACAACCTATGCATGATGAACTTTGAATATTCTCATTTAATGTTAATATTCGTTTCTGTAATATTTGGTTTAATCTTCCATCGTTGTGTCTATGTTGGTCTAGTGTGGTGATGATGTCAGAAGATTGATAGTTGATCATTGTTGTAAAATAGGCTTTATACAAAGTTCTTGTTCGTTTCAAATCGTGATGTTGATTTTTTACTAATTGGGAACTGAAGAAATCATGATTTGAATATTAATTTAATTGTCGCCACTTATTCAAATCATGATTTGAATATTAATTTAATCGTGATGTTGATTTTTTACTTAATACAATAAGGGTTAATTGTCAGTAAATTCCAAACGTTTTTGCAAATTCTGGTATTGCACCAGTTTTAAAGATTTTAGTATTAAAAACCAAAACGTTTCGATTTGTCTTAATTTATTCAATCCGATCGATTTCCCCCAAATTAGAATTTACGTGGCACTTACCGTTGCCACGTTGTACACATGTCGGCCAAACGGGAAGGACGTCGTTTTTCTCCTTTGTACAAATTTTCCCCTGTTTTGCAGATTGCATTAGGGCAATCGGCATTCCCCTGCAAATCTTCCCATACGTTTTCTCTGCAAATCGATAGGGTTTTGCAATCGAGAGAGAGAGAGATACGACTCCCCTCCGACTCCTCTCCGAAGTGGCGACAACAGCAGCCCCTCCGACTCCCCCCCGACTTCGCGACGACAACAGCGATTTTTCTCTCCGACTCCCCTCCGAAGTGGCGACAGCAGCAGCCCCTCCGACTCCACTCTGACTTCGCGACGGCAACAGCGACCTTCCCTCCGACTCCCATCCGAAGCGGCGACAATAGCAACAACCTGGCGAAGTATTCTGCAAATCGAGAGAGTTTCGAAGTAAAGGCGAAGTGGCGAAGGTTTCCCCAACGTCAGCAAATAATTCTCCTCTTATTCTTATTTTTATCATTGCCGCCGCCGGAGGTTTCCGCCGAGAAGAATCTATGCTGCCGTGGAACCACCGGAAAGACATGGGATCGTAGACTACAAGCGGCGGAGGCGGAGGAATATCGGAAGTTTTTGGGTTTCTCGTGATGAACAACGTGTTGTCGACGCCGTCGAAGAAGCCGGGGAGGAACCACCGGAGAGGCGGTGGCTTGTCTTGTGCAAATGACGCCTTCACTCTCTCTTTCTCGATTTGGGTTTGCTTGCTCTCTCAATCTGCAGAATTTCACTTGGTCAATATGCCCTAAGAAATCTGCAAAATAGGGGAAAATTTGAGGAATGGGAAAAACCGACGTCGTTTGGTGTGTTAGAAAGGAGAAAATCTGTAAAACGAAACAACACCGTTCCCGTTTGGCCGGCGGTGTGTACAGCGTGACAACGGTAAGTGCCACGTATATTCTAATTTGGGGGAATTCGATCAGATTGGATAAATTTAGACAAATCGAAACGTTTTGGTTTTTAATACTAAAATCTTAAAAATTGGTGCAATAGGAGAATTTGAAAAAAAGTTTGGAATTTACAGACAATTAACCCATACAATAATTACATGGCATTGATCGATCCTATATCTATCAATCGATACCCAATATTTGGTATATTTTGCAATTTAGATCCAACCTTCGAAATTTTGCAAATAAAAATGAAATGAAGGCAATTTATAATTTTCTTATATCGTAACTTACACCAACTTCATCACAAATATCGCTGAAAACAAAAAATGGAGATGCCTTGCAAGAAAACATCATTCACAACTAAATAACTAAAAAAAATAGCAGAACACAAATATTTTCTCTATTGTCAACTCAGGACAATTACCATCAAACATCCTTTGGCATCCCCTGCTGCTACCAATGATATTCCTAGAAACATCTGAGCTTGATGTTTCCCTAGTAGTCCGTTCATTACCTACAGTGCAAGAAAACGAGTAGAGGGGGCCGAATAGCTGAGTAGCAGAATCGAGACACATTCAATTGTTTGAGCATATGGTAGGAAACGTATAAAGTTGATTCAAGAAAGTACCTGCTGGAATCATCATGGCTTTGAGTTCAGCTTCTCAAGAAGTATCTTGTTCAAAAGTGCAGGATTGGCCTTGCCTTTCGTTTCTTTCATTATCTAGAGTTCATCATTATAATATTAGAATCTCTTAGTGTACATAAAACCAACCCCGCGAGATTGAAAATAATGAAAAACTTTAGATCTGGTCAGAATCGTACCTGGCCAGCAAAATAGCCCTGTATCTTAGTTTTACCCCCTCGATATTGCTCCAACTGTTTTGGGTTATCTGCAAGAACTTTGTCCACTATTTTCTCAATCTCTGAAGGGTCAGCAATCTGATTAAAGGTAGAAAAACAAGAATGAGTTCTAAGCTTTTCCCATCGTTTCTCAAATATCGTTTGCATGTAATATCATGTCCTCTGAATTAACTCAAGATAGTCTTTCATATGAAACTAAATCTGCTTCACATTCAATAATTCATTGGTCAAATCTGAATAAAATGATTTTCATCTAAAATTGTCTTCTCACATAAAGGAACAAAATTGCGTATAACGAAGTAACACGACTGATTTGGCATGGTAAATATCATTGTTTAAATGTAGCAAGCCTCGAACACAAGTTTACAAGAAATACTTAGCATCTAGAAACAAACGTGAAACAACTTGCCTGAACCAAGCCCTTTTCTTGAATAATTCCTTTAACAGTTCCACCCTTGGCTAGTAGCTCGAACAATATCTGCACATGTCATCGACAAGAACCCGATATTTTATAAAAAGCTACAGCAACACAATAGTTCAATATTCTTCTGCGGTTTTTATTTCCTTCTGATTTTCTTCCCTTTTTTGCTAACAAGTTAGATCGTTGTGGAAAAGGATTGGTGATACAAGCAACATTGGAGACTTGATATGGAAGAAGAATACAAAACGGATAATGCTGAATTACGTACCTCTTTGCCAATCTTTCCAGTAATGGTGCCACCTTTAATCGAGGCTATGAGCTCCCCCAATTCTTGAGGGGTAAGCTTAGTTTCATTGATAGACAACATCTCATTATTCATATACTTAGCAATATCACTCATTATCCAATTAGCAGCTAGTTTAACATCAGCACCTGTTGCAATTGTAGCATCAAAAAATGCTGCTACCTGAGAGACATTTTTCCAAGCTTGTCAGATGTACCGTCCGAAATTCATTAACCATTTAACAAAAGCATATCATACATCACCATTAATATAGAGTGAATGTTCTTATACATTGAACATGGTGAGATTAATTATACTTGGCTCGAGAGAAGCATCTCCCAGAAAGTCCATGGCTGCTAATTCTTTAGCGATCTCTTTTTATTTGTCTGAGGTTTAGTTCATGACAGATTGACTTCTCAAAATCTAATAAAATTCACTACTCAAAGATGCAAGCCATAAGTCTTGTTCAAAAATTAAGATTAACAAGTAGTAAAACTTCTGAAACTAAACACAACTTACATTAATATCATTTGCGAGAAAAAGAACATCCTGCATTTTTAGTCCCATGCTCTCATATCTCCGACGCTTTGTCTCAGGTAGTTCAGGTAGGGAATCACGAATAGTACTTATGTACTCCTCACTGAGATTAACTCCTGGAAGATCGGGCTCCGGGAAATACCGATAATCTGCAAGTCCTTCCTTCTTTCTCATTGAAACTGTTTTCTAATTAGCAAAACACACCAATGGATTAGTAAGAAGAAAACCGTGCCAACTAATATGCTAGTTTATATAGTTGTATGAAAGAATGAAGTAAGACCTGAGCTCCTTCCTCCCAGGTACGAGTTTCCAGCACAATCTGATCGGCCTGACCTTGATTGTGAAGTTCCACCTGCCTTACTATCTCATAATCGATGGCCCTACTCACTGATGAGAACGAGTTCAAATTCTTTATTTCAACCTGTTCGTAATACAGATTGGTTTAACTCCATGTCATGGCCGAGATTAAAGATCCACAATTCTATTAGCATGAAAAGAACCACGATTTCAACCAATCATGAACCAGATGAGATTGAGTTAAAAGAAATCCTCATGAAAACCAAAAAAAAACAGATGAAATGGAGTGATTACTTTATTTCATTATTTACAACAAAGCAGCTTAAAGTAAATAAAGCATTTATCTACCTTTGTGCCAAGCTCCATCTGCCCATGTGGACGAACTGAGATATTGACATCGCAACGAAGAGATCCTTCCTGCATGTTCCCATTACTCACTCCAAGATATCTAACTAATCTTTGCAGCTCTGCGGCGTATTCTGCTGCTTCAATACCTGTCCTCATATCTGGTTCAGAGACGATTTCAAGCAAAGGGACTCCTGCTCTATTCAAGTCAACCTATCCAATGAAAGAATCAACCGATCTGAATTATTAACATCGACAAATGACGTGCAATAGAGGTTCAAACTTCAGATAAATGGCAGGCATTATGTCTGAAAAAATTCATGACTTATATCGGTCTTTACTACAAAACTAAAAAATATTACATATGCGCTACAAAAAATAAAAAAATAAAAATACATGTCAGCTGTGAAGACAATATGGAGATGGATCGATCTATAGTTTAGTAAAGTTGGCTATATAGATCAAGATGCAGAAAACCTAACAGGCAATGATGATTTTGATTATGACGAAATTGTAAACATGATAATAAAAACACTGTAAATTTGATAGGATAAACTAGTGTAGGGAAAAGCTTTAATTTCCTGAGAAAAGCTCCCATTTCCAGTGTGAAGCAGCTTTCCAGCATCTTCTTCCATATGAACTCTAGTGACGCCAAACTTTCTATGCCCACCACCACACTCGACAGGGATGTCAACATCAAGATAACCATCAGCTGCAATGGGGATGTCAAACTGTGATATCTGATAACCTTTCGGAAGGTCTGGATAAAAGTATTGCTTCCTATCAAATTTTGAGCTGCGAGCGAGTTTACAGTTGAGTGCAAGGCCAACTTTTACTGCAGACTCTACAACCTTTGAGTTAAGAACTGGCAACGCCCCGGGCAATCCCATGCAAACTGGACAAAGACTAGTGTTCGGTTGATCTCCGTAGTTGTAAGGACAGCTACAGAAGGCTTTTGTATGGGTGGAAAGCTGCACATGGGTTTCTATTCCAATGACTGCCTCGTAGTTTTTCAAAGCTTCTTTGAATTCTGCAGATTCTGACAGAGAAGTTTTCAATTGAGTCGGTTGCTTTTCTTGCGTTGCAGTCTGTCCTTGTGAACTTCGCACGCAAAAATATCTCACATGTTTTCGGGTGACATAAACTGATGGGTACAACCGAAAGCAATTTGATTGTAAGCCCCTGAATAATGTCAATGCCATTTCATATATAGCTTCAAAACTTCTATCTCAGATCCCAAATGAAGAATACACCTAACACAATATATCAGAAACATACATAAGTATCAAGACTGAATTTAAATTGATGTGAGAAACCAATCAAGTGAGCAACAAAATGAACTGAGGACAGAACAACTACAATTTAATGCTAAAAGATGACTTTATGGACTAGGGAGGAAGGAATCTCAATGCCGAAGAAATTAGAATTCACTTGACACCTTCATCTTCCAAAATCAAGCCACCATTAACAGTATTTACCAGCAGCTCACATATCAACCAATCAAACTTAAACATTCTATAAAACATTTTCAGTCAGAAGAAGCATTAGTTTAAAAAACGAAAATGGAAGGAAGAGACATAGTATAATTTATCCAGATAGAGCAAAACTATCATTCACTAAGGCATTTCCTCAAACGCTTGGTCTGCGATTACGATTCGAGAAACCAAGAAATCCAAAGACAAACAAACATTAACAGAATACAATCCTTGATTAAATAAGACCACGGCTTCCCCCAAATGAAATGTACAAAGTTAAAGACCAAAAATGTGCAGAGACTGTTGATACTGGAACCTTCTTATGTAGCCATATGGTCTCCAATCAAACAGAGGCGTTAAGAAGTCAACTTATGAATGGAGAGAGAGAGAGAGAGAGAGAGAGAGCAGGATGGACAAATATTTGTGCAAACCTTAACAATGGATTGGCAAGAAGCACACTGCATGCCTGCACACTCCCACTGCCACTAAAATTGAAGATAAAGAAGGGTTGTTAATTGAGTACATTTAAATTTTACTTGGATGTTGAGGCAAAGAAGTGGTCGTGCCGGAGTGGTTATCGGGCATGACTAGAAATCATGTGGGCTTTGCCCGCGCAGGTTCGAATCCTGCCGACCACGTTTTTTATTGCCTTTTCAATATATAATTTTTAAACAATTGAAAGAGTTGACGTGCGAAACACTAGCACTACTTTCTGATTTGATTTTTTTTTAAAACATTAGCATGCTTCTAGATAAATTTTTATATTGTAATTTATTCTACTATTATCTTAGATCTTGTTAGTAAGATCGTTTACGAATCCATAACCAAAGCTCAATGTATCTTTTTTTTTTGGCTTGTTAATATAAAAAAGAGAAATTTAAGTTTTAAGGCATTATTTTTCTAATTTTTTTTTCACATTAGCACGTTTCTATATAATTTTTTATGTTGTATTTTATTCTAATATCTTAGATTTTGTTATTAAGATTGTTTGCAAACCCATAACCAAAGCTCAATTTGTTCAATTTATTTGTTTCTTTAAAGTTAAAAGAGGAAAATACAGTGAACCTCCAGAAATGAATACTTTATTTAGGAATAAACTCTCATTTTGTCATATATTTTCATGGCCCCAACTCGGAACCAGTTATAATTAGGAATAAACTCTATATTTGTCATAATTCATATTTTTTTCCGGTCCCATATTAAGGAAATACACCTCCATTTAGGAATATATCTCATTACAATATATTTAAGTTGATTTAAAATATTTTTTTATGGTTGTTTGTGACAATGACTTCATCTTTTCTGTTGTAACCATATTCTTTAACTTGCGTGTCTTCAATAGCTCGTCCATATAACCACCTTCTTGTTGAACCCAAAATATTTCCAACTTGTCCAGCAAACTCAAAGCTTCTTCACATGAAAGCTTTGGGATTTCAATGCTATCATCCTCCGGATTATTTCCCTCCTCTTCTTACCTAATTTCTTGAATGATTTCTTCTTCAGTAAAAGCATAGACAATTTGTTGTTCATTTGGATGATTAAGGAAGACATGCATATCCATTTGATTGTTGTAGTGAAGTTCTTTAATCTAACCATTCAATTGGTACATAGTATTTATGGGGGAAAATAATGAATTAATCAAAAGTTAAATGCATACTTTTAATGATGGACTCTACATATTTTAGATGATATAAATCAATACATGTATTTGCACATAATACTATATAATACATGTATTTAGTAATGAGGCAAATTGTGATATGTCATTACCCTACATGGTAATAACAAAATTTGTCAAAAGTACACTTTTGACAAAATTTGGGTAAAATTGTACCCAATTTGACAGAAATACCCTTATAGGGTAGTGGGTGTGTGTACAGTTAAAATTCAAAATACATTTACTGAACTTCTCTCTCTCTTCCCTATCATTCTCTCTCTCCGTTTTCTCTCTCCCTGTTTTCTCTCTCTCTGCGACGATACATCTTCCCCTCCAACCCTACCGCCGCCGTCAACCACACCGCCACACTCCGCCATCACACCGCCACACTCCACCGTCAACCTCCTAGATACAGATCTATCTAAATGGCGCCACGAACAAAAAAACCAAAAACTGCCGCCGCGGGCAAGGATAAAGAAGCCGAAGTAGCAAAAGCAACGACGACGAAGGTGACCACCGCGGCGACGACTAGCAAAGCAACGACAATGCCGTCCAAAGGCGCGAAGAAACAGAGAAAAGCCGCGGCGACGCCGAGCAAAGCCGCGACGAAAACAAGGTCTCAAAGGACCGAAGTTCCGCCGGCGCTTGAACAGGCGCCACCGCGCGAAGAAGAAGCAGAGCAGACGCCCCCGGGGCCGCGCGAAGAAGAAGCAGAGCAGACGCCGTCGGGGCCGCGCGAAGCAGAAGCAGAGCAGACGCCGCTGGGGCCGCGCGAAGAAGAAGGAGAAGACCAGCCTACACCGCCGAACGATGAGGATGAAGCCAATGAAGAAGATGTTTTCGAGCATTTGCCGGTAAGTTTTCCAGATCTGAAAGTTATGGTGGTTGCATGTTTGATTATCACTTGATTTCTCCAATTTCGCGGGTTTATTATGTTTTGAATGTCAATGGCGTACCTAGTTTGTTGAGTAGAATGGAAATTAGGGTACGATTTGGAGATCTGTAATTTTGGGGGAAAACTCTATAGGTACACTGGGTACGTTTTGTGAAAAACGTACCGGTAATTCCAGATATTGAAATTAATCTCTTACTGGAATTGAGGATAGCTTCTTATTGAATAGTTGAGATTGTTTATGCATGATGTATTTTGCATTCTGATCATTTGAATATGGCCTTGTTTGGTTAAAATTGGTACGATTTCCCCAAATACGTACCAAGAAAACTAGTATGTTTCTAGTACACTTGGTACGCATTTTGAAAAACGTACCTAGTGTACCAGTTTTTTATTGTAATATAGGTAAGTATTTACAAAAGCGTACCTACTCTACAGGTACACTTGGTATGAAATATGAAAAACGTACTAAGTGTACCAGTATTTGATTATTTTCAAGTACGTATTTGCAAAAGCGTACTAGGTGTACCAGCGTAGAATTGGTACACTAGGTACGATTTTATCAATTTGTACCAGGTGTATCATGTTGTGTGTATACACTAGGTACGATTTTGTAAAAATGTACCGGGTTTTACCAAGCAAATTATGACTAAACAGTGAATATGTTGCCTCATATGTATTTGTTATTGAATTGGTTTTTTTTTCTTATTGCAGAACCGATGGAAATATAAGAGGCTGAAGCTTGAAAAATTGAAAAACAAGACAATGACTCACGGTTATGAGTCCCTTGTTTTCGACATCCGAGCATGTCTCACCGCAAGTGGCAACTCATCGTTGGATAAGCTGAAGCAGTCCTGACTTGGCCAATTTATAGGGATGGAGGACATGAACACGCGATTGGGGAAGGCCATCCACTGGATGGTGCTTCGACAGGTGGTTTCCTTCCCCGAGTATGATTCATCAGCTCTATGGTTCAAGGTTGAAGGGAAGCTCTTGCGGTTCAGCCGAGAAGAATTTGCTTTGGTGAGCGGCCTAAAATTCGGCCCTGCAGATTTCGACCCATACATCGACCACATCATACCGCGATCCTCATTGTACTCCCCACTATTCGGCAACCAAATGGTCACCGCTGCAGATGTGTGGACACCATTCAGGAACAGGAAGTTTTTTATCAAGGAATCTGAAATCAAGATCAGCGCCAATTACTACTTGAAGTTGGCAAAAATTCTGCTGGCAGCATCATACGTGCTTGGATATGAGAATACCAAGAAAAAAATACCAGACTGGCTGTAGGTCCTGGTTGAGGATGAGGAAGCTTGGGAGAAATTCCCCTGGGGCAGCTTCTCATTTCAAATGGTTGTCGATAGTTTCAAAACAATCGACACAAAAGATAAAAAGAACAAATCCGGCATCTCTTACCACATCAGAGGCTGCAGTTTTGCTTTATTGGTAAGTTCTTAATAGGTAAAAATGGTATTTATTGAAAATCTTGGTACAATTTTATAATTACGTACCAAATTTTACAGTTCGATACTGGAAAACTCGGTACGCAATTAGGAAATCGTACCAAGTTTTTCAAATATAAGTATAATCTCTTGGAAAACTTGGTACGATTTTATAATTACGTACCAAACGTAACAGATCAAAACTGGTGAAACTCGGTACGCAATTAGAAAATCGTACCAAGTTTTCCAAATATAAGTATAAGCTCTTGGAAAACGTAACAGTTTAATGCTGGTAAACTCGGTCGCATTTATAATTACGTACCAAGATTACCAAGTAAACCTATTGTATCTTGTATATGATTACCTACTGACAAAAGTTTATTTATTAAACAGGGTTGGATATTTGAGGCTGTGCCGACTATAGGAACAAAGGTGAAATTGAGGTCCACCGAGAAGAAACTGCCTCGGATGTTGAGGTACAGATTCCTCAGAGACGTAGAAATCCCCCCAGCAGAAGACATAAAATTGGTAAGATTTATTCTTAGATATAATATAATTTTAGTAAAGCTTGGTACGCATTAAAAAATACGTACCACTTTTACCATTGTCAAAGTGCTACACTTGGTACGCACTGACAAATGCGTACCAAGTGTGCATAGATGGATTGGTAAACTTGGTACGTAATTATAAATGCGTACCAAATGTACCAAGTGAAAGAAGCAGTTTGTTAGGTATACTCGGTACGCAATAGGAATTTCGTACTGAGATTGCTTAAATAATTTGGTACACTTGGTACGAAATTGTAATTTCGTACCAAGTGTACCATCTTTACTGACAATTTATCTAATTATGTTTTATCCTTCTCAGAATCTTCGACAGCTGCTGAAGCCATCCAATGCTGAAAAGCAAACGCCATACTGACTTTCTCTACAGAACGATTCGGAATTCGGCACGTTTGCCTTTAAGTACGATCCGAATGATGCAAAAAAGAAAAGAAAAAGAGAAGCAGCCAACAATGGTGAAGATGATGAAGAGCCTGATGCCAATGAAGCGGAAGCTGCCAACAAAGATGATCAAGACAGTCTTCCTCCTCCTCCTCCACATACCAACATTGCATCCACCTCAACCCTTCCTCCTGCCGCCAATACCGGTTCCTCTGTCCTTGCAAACTTAATGAAAGGGCCGGAGAGAGAGGTTCTTGTGAGAGAGATAGCTGAGGCCGCCCCAAATATGCTCATATCATGGCTATCGGATGAAAGATAGCAGCTCGTGGAGGATGTTGGGAGCTTTGTTGTTAACAAGCTCCAAGAACAAGGGGTAGTCCAACCCTTCACGGATGCACACTATACATCTCCAGCCTCTCCTCTTATCACTGACATCCAACTTGCAACAACAGAAGCAGCAGCGGTGGATGGTGACAGGAGACGCGCGAAGAAAGAGCAAATGGAGGCAGCAGCCATGAAAAGCGACAAGACGATGAAGGAGAAGGAGGGAGGAGAACCAACAGAGCAAGCGGGAGATAGGACGACGGAGTGGGTTGATGATGATAAGGTACAAGATGCATCTTGAGTTGATGCATAGCAAAAATTGAACAATTTCATGGAGTGATAACATAAACAATCGCATCTACTTTATTTTATTTTTCATGTTATGAACAAATATTTCTTTTCATGTTTATTTGAAGATGTAACCGAATTTATAATATATTTGATGAATTATTTTTCATTAATTGATTAATGTGTATTGTAATTGGGTACGCCTGGTACAATATATAAAATCGTACCTCTTTCCACGCGTACGCATGGTACGTTTTTATAAAAACGTACCATCCGTACTTACAAGCGTTTGTTCAAAACGTACCGAGTGTGCAATACAAATCTAGTATGAAATTCTTTTAAACGTACCAATATTTCTCTTTCTTCAAGCAGGGCCCTGAACAAGATTTGAAGCACAACCACAAGCAGCTCCACAAATCTCGGTGCCACAAGGGCCACCTCCCCCTAAAGCTCCACAAATCTCCGTGCCACAAGGTCCACAAGCACAATATCCAGCACCACAAGGGCCACCTCCCACACAAGCTCCAACAGCTTAACAAACCTCGGTGCACATCTTGAATCCGAGGCCGATCCGAAGAAGATTCCCAGCTCCACCTCTATGCAGTCCATTTCTGCCGGAAGACTTGTGACCAGGCCGTCACACCTTCGAGCATTGGTTGAACTTAGAGAAAGCTCCACTGTAAGTTAAATTACGTACCAAGTGTACCATTGTACAATTGGTAAACTGAGTACGATTTTGTAAATGCGTACTAGGTGTACGAGTGTAGAATTGGTAAACTCGGTACGATTTTATCAATGCGTACCAGGTGTACCCATTCCTATTTGGTACACCCGGTACAATTTTGTAAAAACGTACCAGGTGTAACAGTGTGCAATTGGTAAACTCGGTATGATTTTATCAATGCGTACCAGGTGTACCATTTTTAATTGGTAAACTTGGTACGATTTTTCCAATGCGTACCAAGTTTAATTAAGAGTTTTAATTAATCTAATATTCATTGAAAACAGGAGGAATGTCGGAGCCTTTTGTGGTGTTGACAAGACCTTTTTCCAATCTATCATGGATCCAACAGGATAGCTCGACATAGAACATATAGATGCTTACCTTGCTGTTCTCGTGGCAAATCCTACAATGGCCGGATTGGGAGAAGTTGATCAGAAGATTGCCTTGACATCTTGTTATTTTATGGTAAATTCAACCAATCAGACTAATTTTAATTGTTTACAGTAATACTTCTACACACATATGTTATATATATTTATATTTCTTACACTTATTTGTAGGAAACGGTGGAGAATGTGTTCGACTCGGTCAACCTACCTAAGAGAGTCAATCCCTTTGATCCGTACGATCACAAGATCTTTAACCCGAAAGTTAAAGAGGTCTTCCCCGAAGATGAAATGAATAGGTTGCTTTTGTTTGCCGAAGGAGCTCAGCCAACATGGGGGGAGAACGTAAGGCCTTGGGTTGACTGCGACAAGGTACGATTTTATTGATACGTAACCATAAATTTAAGTACACTGGGTACGCATTGCTACAATCGTACTAGATTTACCAAATGCATGTATGGTAAACATAGTATGATATTACAAATGCGTACCGAGTGTACCTGATTTTCCAGTACGCATTTATAATAACGTACCCTGTTTTCTTAGATTTGTAGTACGCATTTGTAATAACGTACCATGATTCATTTTTTTTATAGGTAGTTGCATTGTGTTTTCATAAGGATCACTGGGGTACCCTGTTGGTAGATCTCAAAAAACAGAAGATAACTCTCTATGACTCGAAAGAACATACATTTGAGGAACACCATTTCGATAATCGACGAGATCTATTTCTGCCAATGACAAGAACGGTACCACAAATCATGAAGACTATTGGATATTACCGAGATCATCACATAAAAGATCCACAATTCGGCCAGTGGAAATTATGCTTTCCTCCAAAGAAGGGCCCGAAGAGAAACAAATTCCAGCAAAATAATGGATATGATTGTGGCCTCTATGCACTCAAATATGTGGAGCAGCTCATCTCAAATAATCCAATACCAATTCGAAGATGTTTGCAAAAGGATGAAGACCGGGTGGAGTACAGAGAACACATAGCAAGAATTATTTATGCCCATAGCACGGACGAAGTCACACCGGAAGTCATGGATTTTGATGGAGTGACTGAAGGGAATGAAGGCAATGAAGGCAAATGAATGAATAGTAAATTCATGTTAATATTTTGTGCATGATGGATAGGATTTTGTAAATCCATAAACATTATTATATTTTGAATATGCATTTTGCAGAACTATTAGCATATGCTAGGGACTAACTATGTATATATTTTGATCTTTATTGGTATTTTTGAATTCTGGTACGCACAGTACGCAAATGTAAATTCGTAATAGTTTTTCTAGTACGCAAGGTAATCAATTCAACAAAACGTACCAAGATTTACTTGAACTCTTGGTACGCATTGGATAATGCGTACCGGCGCACCAAATTCTGATAATCAAACTAGGTACGCAATTATAAATGCGTACCAGGTTTACCGCATCCGCACTTGGTACGCTGGTACGATTTTAGTCAAATTCGTAACTGTTTTTCTAGTACGCAAGGTAATCAATTAAAAAATGTACCAAGAGTTACTTAAAAACGTACCAAGAGTTACTTAAAAACGTTCCAAGAGTTACAATAATATATGACATAATATTGATTAAAACGTCAAAATTTTCAAACAAAAACCATAACAAACACTACACAGCTAATAAAATTAAATAAATCTCCAATTATCAATCAAATCTATGTGGATCATGACATGTTTGGCGAGTATGACCCGCAACACCACAAATACCACATTTCTTCGTTTTGCGGGTTCTTGTTTTAATGCTTGGTTGGTTGCTACTCCCTTCTTCTTCCGGATTAATCAAGCGGCGTCTTAGAGGACATGTACTTATATAATGACCTTTCTCATGACACTACAAACACCCCCGACTGCATTTGGTATGAGATCCAGTTGGAATCCTCTTTGTACGCGGTCGTCTAGCTTACTTAGGTTCCTTAGGTGTAAGAACAATCATTGAAGCAACATGTGGCGGCACACTCCACGAATCTTTATCCGGAATAGGCATCACATCATCAACATAAATCTCACGCCACGTCGCAGTAGAATAATATTCATGAACATATGACATTGGGGATTCCTTCTTAAACCTAAAAATGTGTAAAAAATTAAAACTTCATCGAAGGTAAACATGGTACGTAATTCTAAATGCGTACCAGGTGTACCGCATCAAAACTTGAAAACTTGGTACGCATTGGATAATGCGTACCGGCATACCAAGTTCGGATGAGCAAACTTGGTACAAAATTGTAAATGCATACCAAGTTTGCTCCATAGAACTTGGTACGCCGGTATGTTTTTAGCCAAAGCGTACCGGCGTACCAAGTTCTATGGAGCAAACTTGGTACGTAATTGTAATTTCGTACCAAGTGTACCCAATAGAACTTCCTGACCAGGTAAGCATTGATAAAAGCGTACCTGCGTACCAAGTTACATGAGGTAAACTTGGTACGCATTTACAATTACGTACCAGATGTACTAAGAAGTTTTGGCAAAATAGGTACGAATATGCAATTAATACCAACAAATAAAAACTTCAACCTCACCTAATTGCTGCAGTAGCGTGGGAGCAAGGTATTAAGTCCAGATCCCATGCCCGACACGAACACTTCCTGGAAGCAACATCAACAACATTGCTTTTTACTCCACAAATTACATTAAACTTCGTATCAGATATCAGTTCAACTCTCATCACGTGCCCCGCCTCCACAGCTATACCTAATTCCCTCGTTGCATATACCGATAAATCTTCATTTCTAGATGCTAGGATAAACTCGATTTATAGCATTCTTGATGCTCAGATGCTGATTAGAAACTATCATAAAATTCGGGGGGCAACCAAACGTCCGACGGACACGCTCCAAAAACCACGACCAAGATGAAGTATCCTCCACATCACCAATGCCAAATGCTAATGGAACAATCTGTTCATTAGCATCCTTCGTAGCTGCGACAAACAAAATGCCCTTGTATTTCCCTTTCAAGTGTGTGCCGTCAATGACAATCACGGGCCGACATACACGAAAAGCTCTTATGCACGTAGAGAGAGCAAAGTAACAATATTGAAACAAACCGTCTGAACATGTCTGAAGGTCCACAATTGAACCGGGATTCATCTGCTCCAACATGTATAAGAACTTGGGAATCATCTGAAAGAATTTATCTCAATTAATAAAATAAATCACTAAAAGTACGCTAGGTAAACATGGTACGCTTTTCAAAAAACGTACCGAATGTACCAGTAATATTGGTAAAACTTGATACATTTTTATAAATACGTAATATCATACTATACTAACTATTGTAAACTAGATACGCAATATTAATTTCGTACCAGGTTTGTCGCTTTATTATCGGTACACTGAGTACAATTTTGTAAAATCGTACCCGATGTACTGGTAATACAGAGGCAAATCGGGTACGAAATTTCAAAATCGTACCAAATTTATCAATAATAATAATTACGCAAGACTAATATAGAAAAGGATAGAGAAACCTGAAATGAATTATCCGCATCTCCAAATGAAAGTTCCAGAGCATGGTGCTTACCAGCCAAAGCAGTAGAATATTTTACATTCACACCAAATTCTCTTCGTATCTGTGATTGAATATCCTTTGGCCTAAGACACGAACCATCTTCCCCAAAATTTGGGCCAAGGTGTGCAGCAACAACTCTAGATGAAACCTTAGGATCAGGGTGATATCTCAAATCATCCACACAAGAGTGACGAGTGAAGAGATTGATACGCCATAAATTAGATGCGACACTTGCTCGCATCTCAAACTCACATCGTTCTACCAGTTTGCATCTCACATGGTAGTACACCTTGTTTGATCGAATTGTTTTACACTCAAGATACTTTTTCATGTGATATAAACTAAGAGCTAACTTCATTTTCTTCTTTCCGACAAAAGTGTCACCCTGAACAAGCTCATCCACACGCACAACTGTGCAAGTACTTCATCCGACAGAAGAGATGCTTGCTGGGCTGCACCGGGAATAACCCACAAGCGCTGTCCTACGCTATTTTCATTACCCACATCGCTATTACCATCCACATTGCTATTACCAACTCATCATTCTCATCAATGTCATCTAAAACCAACTCATCACAATCAACATCAAAATTGTTCTGGTCTTCATTCCACACACCATCATCAATTAAAAGAGTCCTCCTATTATGAGATTCATCAATCGTGGGAGAAACCGCCACATATACAGTAGGAAACTCCAACACATCCATCAAATAGGACAACTCAAAATCATCTGTAATCTTCATTCTCATAGTTTCACCACTAGGAGACTGGACTAAACCATCTATATCAAACATATACATACTCTTATCCTTCTTCATTCGAACTTCAAGCTTTGTTAATAAAGATTCAAAGCTTATACCACTAGGCGGTATAGGAATATACTCTTTCCTACCACTCTCATAAATGTTCTCTTTCTAATATCCTCCATGCGCAACCACTAAAGAAGAAGGCCTTACCTGCACCGAGTAAACTTGGTACGCATTAGTAAATGCGTACTGAGTACCCAGTAAACTTGGTACGCATTCATGACTACGTACTGCGTACCAAGTACACTTGGTACGTAACAATAAATACGTACTGCGTACCAATAAAACAAATTAAGGTACGCGGTACATTTTTATCAATACGTACTGCGTACCAGGTAAACTTGGTACGTGACACGCACCCGTCGTATGGTACGATCAAAATACTTGTGTATGCCCCAGGCGGACAATACACGCTCCTATGCCCACTACCGGACTGGTTAGTCTTAGCGGTAAGCTAGGGTCGATCCCACGGAGAATGAGGAACTACTTTACCCTTCGGTGCACAAATTGAGTTGTCACGGTCTCGATCTGTATATCTACACAATAAACTAAACGGAAATCAAATATAAAAAAGGGGTAAGATTTGGGATTGGTCATGATCATTGTTGATATGTTAATTCGGTCACGGGCACACTGAAGATCCGTCCATGCTTCGTATAAACTCAAGGCGTGGCCCAAAGACATAAGGGTGTTTCAAGAGTCTATACTCCACACTTGGGATGGTTGAATCCCTTGTTGTCGTCTTGGTCCGAAGGTCACGCTTCACCCCGGTCACAAGGCCGTGCTTCACTTCTCCTTAGATAGTAGTCATGCCCGATCTCTCCAAGTATGACCCTCACCAACCTTCTCTCCCAAGCTTCCCATGTCCGCACCTACAGAGTAGACATAACTCACGGGATATCCATTTCTGGTACTACGTCCAACCGGTCATCGATATGTCTACGATACGCGAGATGAGTCCTTCGGTCAATAACCATGGCTTGATGCCTCGTCACAGTTGGTGGTTGATTGTTAGAGAAGCCCAAAACCGAGAAAAGGTGCAGTATCCCCTTGCCTATTCCTCGCCATCCAGATCTACAGCACCATGTTAGGTGCTGTTCAGCTACTCGGTCATGGGCACATCGAACGTTGACGTCTGTCATGCCCTGCCTTTGCTTGACATGGTACAGTTCCAACAGAATGGAGATCACCCGCTAGGTCAGGACTGTCCATGAGTTCTGCTCAGATCTATCCGGAACTACTGGACTCAACCGATGGCACAAGTGCCTCTCGAATATTTCACATATCAACAATCAATCATTTTCCATACCCAAATCTCACCAAGCAGATTACTCACACATAATGAAATACATAATGATTAACAAAATAGAACACATGAATAAAAGGAAATACGAAATACTTGAATTAAAAGCACCTAAGGCAAACAGCCTTGGATTTGTTCTTCACAGCGGAATGTAAATTAAAGCGGATAACTGTTTTGAACGTAAAGTAAATATATAACTGAAAGTAAAAGTGTTTTTCGGACTAAGAACTAGAGAATGGTATATTGACCACGTTGTGCCAGCCGCATTGGTTGGACTTTTATAGTAGCAATGGCAGCGGACAAAACCCTAAGCGAGTAGATTGAATAGGCATGATTGGTACCTTCCATGTTGAGCGAGATTCTGATTATCCTAGATTGACTTGATTGGTGATTGGCAATCTCCGATTAATTGATTGATTTAGGGTGATGCGCTGACTTCAGGATCCTTCTTTCCATAGATGCTTGTCAGATATTATGTAAATCTTCTCCACGCGACTTTCCTTCTTTAGCTCTGGCAACTGATTGGTAATTGCTGTGGTGGTCAAACTGGCTGCATGCTTCATGGTTTGATTCCTCGTAGGCAAGGCAGTTGCAAGATCTTCTTTGTTGTTGGATGCATTGCGTTAATACCACGAATGCGAATGATGAACAACAAATTAGCTTCAAGGTTCACATGGAATCCTCCTTTCAACTTCGTCCTTGCTTCAATTCATCTCCTGCGCTGCATACTCCTTTGCGTAATCCTTGCAACCAACTGAATTTACTTCAATTCTGCTCATTCTGGCCACCTTCCTCTGTTTGACTCGGACTGAGCTTCCTTCCCTCGAACAATAGCTTTCTTCCCCTAGACAGACACTTAACGACACAAAAAGACATGAAAAAAAGGGCCAAATGGCCCAAAAGTCGAAGACGCATCACACCTACACACTTAAACCATACTTGCCCTCAAGTATGTAGGTGGATTCACAAAGACACCAAGAACAAAGATGAATGAAAAGGAATAAAACTTCAAGACACGAAAGTGCGCAATCAAATGGATCATTTCGTGCATGCATGTATCCACCAAATAAACATTCCACAAACCCATTGAGCAAATACATCACATGATCACATTAGCAGTCTTCCTCACACACTCAAGTGTATGGCTAGTGTTTACTCTCATTTCATGCTGCATTAGCTCTCCTATTAGCTTGTTCAAGGATTTATGGCTATTAGTTCATCTAGTGCAAATTATCAAAAGGTCTTTATTTGGGTGTAATGGGGCATTCAGAGCAGGGTAAGGATTTCTGGATAGTGGGTTAAAACCTGATTCCAGTCATATTGACTACTCTTTCAATACCAGTGCTCCCACTACTCCTCATATTTTTTTTTTCTTTCCTTGGGGTTTATCTCTTTCTTAGGCATATATTGTTCTTTGATCACACTTAGAATTTCCATTCTTTTCATTTATGCCTTCTTCTTAAACACTGACTACCCCTTTTGTTACCCCTCTTTTTTACTTGTGTTTTTCCAGCTAGAGCATCTATGTACCCCTTCTTATCTTGTATGGTGTGGGAGACACACTCTTAATCAAATATCATTACAAGGGCTTATGAAAGAAAAAATGCTTCGGCTCAAAGGGTTTAGCAATGGATCATCATGTTTACTAGATAATTCTGGGGCTTCTAATCATGAAGAAATTGCCCTTATCCTTTAATCTACACCACCAGCTAAAAATCCACTAACAAGTTCTAAGATTACTAAGCAGCATGAACACACAGAAGATAGAAATAAATAGGCTCAATCCTCACAGGTATGGACTTCTGTATTCCCTCTACTGCTATTCATGCGATGTTGCTCATCATACCAATCACACCAGTCAAACCAAACAACATGCATACATTCCCCTAATCCATATATCATGCACAATACACAGACTCACAGACTCAATTCACAAAACATAAAAATCAGAAATGAAAAGAATAAAAAAAAAGAAAATAAATCCTAAACTACAGATAGGGGAAAGAAAACTTATTCATTCTGGTCGGAGGCATCCTCCTCCTCTCCGTCGCTTTTGCCATCAACGCCTCAAAGCCTTTCTTCATGTTAGTATGGATCGCCGTCATCTCTGCCCTCAGCATTGTTACTTCTTCACGCAGCTCCTTCAGTTCTGCCAATACAGATGCCATCTCGCTGTTTGAGCGGCGCGGAACCGCCTGCTCATTTGCCTTGCTCGGTTCTGCTCTGCCTGTTGTGCCTTCCGGATAGACCAGCGAGTAATTCCCATGCTCATCCACCTCAACAACCCTCCACCTTACGAAGCGCCCTTGGTCCAGAAATCTTGTATCAGCAACTGCTAGATCGTCTGGTTTCTCCAAATTAAAATTGGTGAGATTCTTTGCAAGAATCGTCGCCAAAGGGCAGAGTGAAAGGTATTTGTTGTGGTGGGTCACGCCAAACTGAAACTGCTGCGCTGCTATGAACCCAAAATTCACCATTTTCTTCTCCATCATGCACCATAAAATGAACAGCTCCTGTTAGGTCACCACATTAGACCCTTCTAAACACCCGTAGATGTTGTAAGCCAGCCACCTGTGGCAAATTTGTAGCGCTGGATCTCTGATCTCATTAGATTTGCTGTTGTTCTTCAAATATCGATTTCTGGTGGAGATGATTGACCAGTAGTGGTCAATCTGAGCCTTCCATTCATCCGGGGCCACCGTCTCTGCCTCCTTGTACTCATCCTCATATACCTCCCGCGGTTCGAGTACTCCGAGTTGAATGTTCAACTCGTTGATGGAAAGAGGGAACATCCTGCCCCGCAGCTGGAAGCGCAGGGTGCCCAGAGTATCGATACCGTAGTTACCGCGGGGTTTGAACTCCACTGTCTCCATGAATTCCTCCGACAGCTTCTTGAACACGGGGTAGTTCCATTCCAATACCTTTTCCCAGCCTATTCCCTTGAAGTATCCCTCCACCTTTTCCTTAATTCCAAATGCTTCCTAGCTCTCTGTCAACAAGAAGTACCAAGGGATGATTTCCCTATTTTGCAGGATGGCATGCCGCTGGCTGTCTCACGGTATGGTTGCTCCAGATGATGCGGATCGTAGCAGGCCCTTCCTCTTGGTTCCCGTTTTCTTGGTGGTGACACTGGGTGTAAACTTCACAGGCGCTTGTATCTCCCCTGAGTCAGAGCTGTCGATGATCTCTACTCTCTCTACTTCTTCTTCTTCGATTTCCTTTGCTTCTTCTTGTTTTTCTCCTTCTTTTGCCTTCCCTTTTTTCCTCAGCCGTAGCCCTCCTCACCGTGCTCGTGGTACCAGCCTTACCCCCTGATTTGCTTTGTTTGGCCTTTTGCTGTAAGGGGGGTTTTGAGGCTTCGAGCTTCCTCTTTGCTCCTACCCTTTTCTCCTTGCTTTGCGGGGTGATGTCGTCTTGGGCTTGCACCGGAGAACTTTTCTCTCTCTCCTCCTCTCCGACTGGCTCCTCCCCTTGCTCGCTTTCTTGTTCCTTCTCTTCGTGGTCAGATGTGGTCGGACCATCCTCCTTTGACTGAGATTGGGAGCGGGAAGAACTGGGATTTTGAGTTGGCTGCTTTGGCGGAGGAATAGCTGCTTTCTTTCCGGCGGTGCTCTTCTTCGCTGCTGCTGTGGTAGTGGTATCCTTGGCCGCAGGCTTCTTCTTCTTTTTCTTCCTAGGTGGTTGAACATCTGGTTCTTCCTCAACCTGTACCTGGTCTTGATTCCCCGCAGCGTCTTCTTCTCCGGCTGGTTGCTTCTCCCGTTCCTCTTCTTCCACACCCCGAGCAGATGTGGTTTTTTCTGAACTATGTACAGGAGTTTCTTCGGAGGTGGTGCTGCGCGTTTTTCTCTTCTCCCCCACCGGTATAGATTTTGTAGCGGCTGCGCCTTTGGTTTAAGTACTGCCGGAGGCGGCAATACTCTTGCTCGTTCTTTTGTACGCGGCTTTCTTGATTCTGACCATGGTAATTATGCTGATTGGAAATTTAGGGTTTTAGAACAACGACGAAGGCTAGTGAAGGTATGTGGGGTGAAAGCTGGAACTGAGTGTTTAAATGGCAGATTTGTAGACGGCAGTTATGGCGAAGTGGAGAGAGTGGCTGAGTTTGCGGCGGTTATGGAGGCTACAAGGGTTAATAGAGGAGGGTTTTCTCCTTTAACTGATGGAATGGTGAGGTGTTAGTTATGGGAAGTTGGAACGTTTAAGGAATAAAATCATTACCAAATTTGAAATTCAAATTTTCGTGCAAAATCCCAAGTGCCGCAGTTATATCCCAGCCATCCTTGTCAGATGCGCCTCCACGTCATTTCTTGGTTAGACCGTTCCCATTCAACACACCGGTCTGCCACCTACACACTTTGCATTGCAAAGTGGGTTCAAAATTCACCCTGGGCCTCCACCTATACACTTTGCATCGCAAAGTGGGTTCGAACTCAAAATGGACTTCTAAAACACCTTGGCCCACATTCTCTAGTTCTGACTTAGTCCAATACTCATTCAACTTAAAACGACTCCTAATAAATAACAAACGGAAAACGGTTGTGGTCTTACCGATGACCACTCCTGGGTTGCCTCCCAGTCAGCGCTCTTGTTTAATGTCTTGAGCTCGACTTCCAGCTTTAGCTCTTACTAATAGATAGGGTCCAATAAAGAGCATTTCTCCTTGGTCTTCTTCAACTTTGAATAATCGAAGTACGGCTTCAAGCGATGACCGTTCACCACAAATGTATATTTTCCATTCAAATCATAAACTTCGACACTTCGATTTGGGAATAACTCCTTCACAATGTAAGGTCCTCCCCATTTTGATCTAAGCTTCCCACTCATCAATTTAAATCTAGAATTGAATAACAACACCTTCTGGCCGGACCAAAAATCCTTCTTCCTGAGCTTTGCATCATGGATTCTCCTCGTTCTCTCTTTGTACAAGACTGCATTATCGTAGGACTCTAACCGAAGTTCCTCCAATTCATTCATTTGCAACTTTCTTTCTTCTCCGACCCTGGTCATACTGAAGTTTATTCTCTTGATCGCCCAGTAAGCTTTGTGTTCCACTTCTACCGGTAAATGGCACCTTTTTTCCGAACACGAGCCTGAATGGTGACATGCCAATTGGAGTCTTATAGGCGGTGCGGTATGCCCATAATGCATCTCCCAAGTAATTGCTCCAGTCCTTCCGATTTGGATGGACCACTTTTTTCAATATGCCTTTTATCTCCCTGTTTGAGATTTCAGCCTGTCCGTTAGCCTGGGGGTGATATGCAGTCGTGACTTTATATTTTACCCCCATCCTTTTGGTGAGTGCTCTAATGGCGGCATTGTAGAAATGAGATCCTTGATCGCTGATGAGGATTTTCAGAACGCCAAATCTGTTAAATACTTGCTCTCTCAAAAAATCTGCCACTGTCTGGACGTCATTACTTGTTGTGGCTTTGGCTTCAACCCATTTGGAGACATAATCGACTGCTAACAGTATGTACTCATAATTCCCAGACTTAGGAAATGGTCCTATAAAATTAATTCCCCATACATCGAAGATTTCTACAGGCATAATCGGCATTTGAGGCATTTCATTTTTTGCGGTGATACCCCCGACCAGCTGACACTTCGGGCATCCCTGTACCCATTTCTTGGCATCAGCAAAGATTGTAGGCCAATAGAATCCACTATCCAATATTCTTTGCGCTATTCTTCTTCCACCGAAGTGTCCACTGCTCGCTGTGCTATGGCACATCTCCAATATCTGAGCATGTTCAATCTCAGAAACGCACCTTCGTATGATTTGATCTGTACCAATCTTCCACAAATGCGGTGCTTCCCAAAATTACGAGCGGGCCTGTGTCACCAATTTCTGTTTCTCGAACTTGG